>VZSE01006889.1:3942-51523 GCA_013398275.1 Promerops cafer | reverse complement strand
CACACACAGCCTCCCCTCACACCCAGCCCCAACCCCACACACACGGCCTTCCCTCACACACAGCCCCAACCTGACACACGGCCTTCCCTCACACACAGCCTCCCCTCACACCCAGCCCCAACCCGACAAACGGACTCACCTCACACACAGCCCTAACCTCACACAAAGCCCCAACCCGACACATGGCCTCCCCTCACACCCAGCCCTAACCCCACACACACAGCCTCCCCTCACACCCAGCCCCAACCCCACACACACGGCCTTCCCTCACACACAGCCCCAACCTGACACACGGCCTTCCCTCACACACAGCCTCCCCTCACACCCAGCCCCAACCCGACAAACGGACTCACCTCACACACAGCCCTAACCTCACACAAAGCCCCAACCCGACACATGGCCTCCCCTCACACCCAGCCCTAACCCCACACACACAGCCTCCCCTCACACCCAGCCCCAACCTCAGCCACTGCTGCCCGACGGAACTGGCTCAGCCCTGCCACACCCCACCTGGGCCCTGCTCCCACAGGTGTGTCCAGACCTCTGGGAAGTTTTCCTGCATTCCCACAGCACCTGCTACCTGTCCAGGCCAGGGCAACCAAGGAAAGGCCCTTTCAGAGGAGTTCTTTCCCCCCAGGGAGTCCTGAATTCCCTACACCTGCATCATCTCTACAGGCAACATCCCAGACAGATAACCCCCCACACAGAACCATCTCCACCAACAAAATTCAGCAGAATTCAACACAACTCAGGTCGACTCTTGCTCATCTTCCAGAAGGGACATCTACCTGCTCTCACCCTTGAAACACCTGGAGCTGTCAGTGTGACAGTCCCTCAGCATGGGGGTGTCACAGAGCAGATCATCTTTAGTGTGGCACGTAAGGGAGAAACAGGGGATCAGGCCTAGGCTGCCTGGGCTAGATGGGGCTTGGAGCAACCTGGTCTAGTGGAAGGTGTCCCTGCCCACGGCAGGGAGTGAAATGAGATGAGCTTTAAGGTCCCTTCCCACTCAAACAATTCCCATGGCTGGCTCCCTGGGTAAAAAGTTATTTTACAGGGTTCACTTTTGCCCCACCCAGGTATGCAGAGCTCAGCTCGCTGAGGATGTATTTCTTCCCACCTGGGTCACACAACACTTCAGAGCTGGGCCAGAGTAAATGCAGGAGCTTCTAAAGCAACGAAAGATTCATCATAATATAAATTAAACAACTATCTCTGAGCCAAAGGGATTTTGTTTAGCTCTTACACATCTCCTAATGCTTAATTTGGTCTAAAACATGCGTGATGCAAATCCATTCCCAATCCATCTCATACCTCCACTCCAAGTTATCAGAAGCATTTGCTTCATCACAGGAGTCCTTACCTCCAGAAGCTTGTCACCAACACGGACCCCTGCACGAGCTGCAGGACCCTCCTCAGACACACGGGAAATAAAGATGCCCTGGAAACAAAACCATCTGTTATATGGAGAGCCCATTCCTTTCCCCTCTGGAGCACAGAGACCCCTCAGCCCCCTCAGCTCCAAGGAGAGGGGTCAGTCCCTGGCCAATCCTGAACCCAGAATGAGGGGACATGGCAACCACATCATCCTGCTCAGGAGCTGGGAAAAGGGAACAGAAACCTCACTGCGGGGCTACCCCAAGGTGACGAGAGGGACAGAAACCCCAAGGCAGGGCTACCCCCAGGTGAGACACAAGACCAGGAAATGACACATTAACCCTCTTCCAGTGGAACTGGCACATGACACAGCTGATGCCACCAGGGGGGGAACAGCCCCATACTCTGTGCCCCAGGACACAGCTGGGCAGGAACCCTCTGCTCCCGTGGCTGCTCCAGGTCAGACCATCCTGGTTCAGGAACAGGAGTCCCCGCCAACCTCTTGCTTTAGGGAGATTCAGGGCTGCTCCCACTCGGCCCCAAAACGCTCACACGTAAGGACACCCAACCTCCAGCTACTGAGAACCAGTCCCTGAAAGCAGGTGCCTCAGCAGTGACACAGCCCAGGTCTTACCTCATCATCCCCCTTATAGGGGGTGGAGCCCTTGCCCCCTGCGATGCTGATGCCCAGCCCCCCCGTCTGCCGCACGATGGTCAGTGTCAGCTGGAAGCAGAAGGGACAGTGGTCATGGGTCAGTGCACCCGAGAACAGGGGATGACTCTTTTAATGAAAAATAGCAACTCCAAGTCATCTGCTGACACAATGGGGGAGCCGTGGCACCTGTGGGTGAGCCGTGGCACTCACGCCTCAGAGGCACCACCACCACAACGCATGAAACACACAAATCCCTTCCCACGGCTGAGTCTTGACCCAACAGCCAGCTTGCTCACGATGGACACAGCAGAAGGGGATTCCACCACAAAGCAAACTGGGCAGCCACGGACTGGAACTGGATCACAGAACAGGGACAGCATTCATACCACAGCCTGGCTCTGCCATGGGGCTCCCTTTGAGTGTAATTCCATCAGCCTCTGGGGGATTCCAGGTCACCCCAGCATAGCGTGCACTGAAAAGGATGGCACCTTGTCCAGAATACTCTGGATGGATACTTGGCTTTGTTGTACTGATGGAAATCAACACACAACTCCAAAAAACTCCATCTGCTCTGTCCAGATCCTCTGCTTCCCTCTGCTCAGGAGCGCAGCTGAGCAATCCACAACTCTTCTTCCTACCTCCCACCTCTACATACCCAATTATGCCCACTGCCAACAGCTGCTCTGACTTGAGCTGAAGCTGTTTTCTTTAAGGACATCAGCATGAACCATTCACAATGCCACAGTCACGAGTAGGAAGACAGGGAGCATGTAGTAGGATACAGGGAAAGGAACAGGATAGATAGGACTCTCTCAGGGCCAAGGACCAAGGAACTGGTGAGGTAAGTGACAGAAATGAGCACAGACTCCTCTAGAGAACCAAATTTGCTGTCCTCCATGTCACCTCTTTGGAAACAAAGCCCAGGATGGAGAGAGGCTGCTGCAGAGATGTCAAGTGTCAGTGTCAGCTCCACATGGCCACAGCACGGGCAGCAAAGGATGCGGATTACCTTCCTTAACACCTCCCATCCAACCCTCTCTCACTTCTGCAATAACAGAACCAACATCTTGTGGAGCTCCATATTCTGCTAAGGTTAAAACAAAAACCAAACCAAAAACCTACTGTAGGAAATGTGAACAAACTGAAGTGCTCTGCCAGTTCCTTTGATGCCCAGTTAACAGCACAGCAGAACGCTCTGGGATCTTCCCAGGGAAATCCCTGATTCTAGACCTACCATCAGTTCACTGTCTCTGGTGCAAGAGCCAGAAACTGAGTAAAAGTCCAAATTTTGGAATACCCAAGTAAGACAGAAATGGGGTAGTGATGAGACAGCACCATATACAAGACAGCCCAACTCAAACCATCTCCTGACCAGACAAATGCTTCTTGCATGACCATGTCTATTAGGAGCTAATTACAAAACTCATGTTTTTCCATCCAGACTCACTGGACTCTAGAAACGCTCTAGACTCACATCTGTATTGTTCAAGGAGTGTTCGGACAATGCTCTCAGGCACATGGGAGGATTTCTGGGGTTGTTCTGTGCAGGGCCAGAAGCTGGACTTGATGATCCTGGTGACCAGGAAATTGTGTAATTCTACATTCAACACAAAAGCTTCTAAGAATGATAGCAAACTAGGTCTTCAGGTACGGATTACAGACTAGTCTAATAGCAGGATCCCGGTATTTCCCAGGAAGATAGCTGATGGTTCTGCTCAGTGCCTGAATCCATTGGACAGGATCATGATTTTGGACAACAGCTGAGGACTGTCTGATATCACTGGTCACAGAAAGTCACTTCCAGCTGCATGGGAAGCTGATGCTGTAAACAGAAAGATATACCACAAACCCCCTGGATTGCACACATTCAGAAAGCCAGTCTAAAAATATGGGGAAACCTGCCAGAAACCTTCCCCTGAGGGGGAAGAACCTTCCGTCCATCAATGTACACTGAAAAGCAAAACACCAAGGAGGAAACAGGCCAGATTAAAAATACTGAGACAACTGCAGCAAAGGGGCTTGAATTAGATATAAAGACATGTAGGCTGGAAAGAAGATTTCAAACTCCAAAGCAAATCAGTTCTCCCACAAAAACCAGTGTGGTGAGATTGGTGGATGTTTGTTTGAGGTCTACGCAAAGCGTAACTGATGTGAATATGAACCTCAAGAAGAAGGACCTGGATCCAGCAGCCTGTAATGGCCCTTCATGTCGCAGCTCAGGCTGCTTCTTGCACTAAACCCTTAAGCTGTTTCTTACCCAAAGCTTCTCTTTCCTAAGGCTGCTCCCAGGCTGCGTGGACTGCCACGATGTTGGACTGGCACTGAAACCACAGCATAGAGCTGCCCTCAGCAGGGACAGCTCAGCTCTCTCCTTGCCATTGCTCCTGCCATGGACTTTACTGGTATTTTACTCTTTGTGTATTTTTCCCCCAAAGGCAGGAATCCACCCACAACCCATCTCAGATGATCGGATCTGTGCTGCTTCCCACCAAAACTCGCTGCTTTTTCCTCTGCAGAAAGGATAAACCTTCATGGAGAGCACACCACACTCCCAGTTCCTCAACAGGGGTCCAGCCCTGCACAGAAAAATACTGCAGAGCCAGGGGAAAAGTGGGGAAATTGAAAAAGCTACCACAGCTTTGAGCTGCCATCCTTCCCCCTGGGCTCCCACCGGGAACCCATTCACCATCAGTGGCACCGAACACGACCCAGGGAAGCAGTTCCACCTCTTCCCCTCAGTCCTGCCTGGGGCTCTGCCTGTGCCTCTATGGGGACACACCAAACATGAACCGGGGCCACCTCAGCCCAGTTTTCATATG
The DNA here is from genome assembly GCA_013398275.1 of Promerops cafer. NCBI lineage: Eukaryota > Metazoa > Chordata > Aves > Passeriformes > Nectariniidae > Promerops > Promerops cafer. The sequence goes on along the minus strand of VZSE01006889.1, from coordinate 46,672 downwards.
GTTTTTGGTGTAACTGTCCTTTAACATGGAATCATGGAATGGTTTGGGTGGGAAGGGACCTTAAAGCTCATCCACCCACCCTTCTGTTAACAGATTCACTTGCTCTTGCAAGAATTCCCAGCTTTCAGGAAGTAACTGTACACACCGGAAGTGTTGCACACCTGGAGAGACTCACTTTCAAGTAGCAGCCAGGGACATCTGGGTGCTGCCCAGCAGATTTGGGGCAGTCCAAATTTGCTGCTGTGCCGTGCAACTCATCATTGAGGATTCCTGCAGCCTGTCAGGGGCACGGCAGACACCGAGGCAGCACCCAGCCATCGCATCAACAGGACTCAAGGGACAAAGCTCAGAGCTGTTGTACTTGAGAGCTACTGAAAGACCAAGTTCTTCCTCCAAACACACCCATGGGAGTGGGATTCAAGGGCTTCACATCCAGAAAACAGAAAGTTTCTGCCAGCATAGGCATCAATTTATAAATGGTTGTACATGTGGATGCACGCAGCTGGGGTCAGTTTGGGGCCTCTCATAACAAGAAAGACATTGAGGGGCATCAGCAAGTCCAGATATAGGAAAAGAGCTGGGGAAAGGTCTGGAGCACCAGGAGCAGCTGAAGCAGCTTTGGGGGGGGATCAGCCTGGAGCAAAGGAGGCTCAGGAGAGACCATCTCAGTCTCTACAACTCCCTGACAGGAAGGTGGAACAAGGTGGGGGTCAGGCTTTGCTCCCAGGAAACAAGGGACAGGACAAGGGCCAACAGTCTCAAGTTGTGCCAGGAGCAGTTTAGATGGGATACTGGGAAAATTCCTTCCTGTAAATGGCTGTCCAGCCCTGGCGTGGATTGATCAGGACAGGGGTGGAGTCCTCATATCTGGAAGTGTTCAAAAACATGTGGATATGGCACCTGAGGACATGGTTTAGTGATGAACATTGTGGTGGTGCTGGGTTGATGGTTGGACTTGCTGATCTTCATGGTCTTTTCCATGCCCTGACTCTCAGAGTCCAATCCTCGCATTTACATGTCCCAAAAGATTTATTTGAGACTGTCATACTGACACAGGAAATGCACACTGCAATAAATAATTTGGATTTATGTTGGGACAGACATGTGACGAGGGACAGGTGCCACCTGAAGTTGAGGGATCCCACTTCAACAGCAGCTGAAGAATCCATTAAATATCATCAATAACCTTTTCAAAAATCAAAAGGGCTGGACAACTTGTCTTCAAGAGTCCCAATATTTGCCTGAGATCTCTGACATGCTTATAGAGCATTTGCAAAATTCCAGGCTTTTTTTACCCTGAGACCCCTTATATTGTGCTGATGGACTGAGAGACTTCACAGAAGGATGCCTGTAACCATCAGCTCCTCCATGAGACACCATTCCAGACGAGTAACTGAGGAACACATGCCGCTCTTACCAGGCACATAAATGGCTCTCATGAGAAACAGCTGAATTTTATGAAAACCAGGTCTCTCAAAACCCAAACTATTTCATTCTGAGAAGACTCCAGACTTGGCTGATGAAGTGTAGATTCACTAAGCAGACTTGTGCAAAACATGGAACCTGTGCTCCAAGACCTGGCACTGGCATCACCCAATGCTGGTACAGGTGTGTGCTGTACCAAGCCAAGAGTCATCAGGAGAGAAACAAGAATTTGGGTTCTGTCAAGATCTAGCAGGCGTGGCTTTACTCTAAAGCAGACAGAATTGAAATAATTCCATATGAGACTAGGCTGGGAGCCTTCCAGTTCAGGAGGGGGAGATAGACCCTTTTTATCTTTTTATGCCATTAGTAACTTTATAGGAGATTATTATTCTGTGTTTGTAATCACAAAAGAATTAGGGATATTCAATGGAACTCAATAAGATACCAAATGAAATATCAGTGGCAGGCTTAAGAAATACTTTTTGATATAAAGCTCAAGTAAATTACATAATTTATTGCCACTAGATTCTGTGGGACTGAAATGTATAAAAAGAATGGGAGAGGATCAGACAAAATCATGGATGGCAGCTCCATGGTGCCTCATACATAGGCATGAACAGCCCAGAAATCTTGATCCACAGAGTGCCAGGAGCTGAGCACCCACCAGTGAAAGGATCCCTTTGTCCTGCTGAGGTCTGGGCCCCTCAGCTCCTGTCACTTTGCTCTGACACATGTCAGTGTAATATAATGTAACATGTCAGTTTGTAGTTTGTCACATTATAACCTCAAGGTTTAGGTTGGACATGAGGAAGAACTTCTTCCCAGAAAGGGTCACCAGGCATTGGCAGTGGCTGCTCAGGGAGGCGACAGAGTCACCACCCTGGAGGTGTTCAAGGAATGACTGGACGTGGCACTCAGTGCTCTGGTCTGGTGACAAGATGTCGATCAGTCAGGTTGAACTTGATGGTCTTAGAGGTCTTTTCTAACCTAAATAATTCTGGGATTCTGTTCACCTTGGGTGCACACAGCTGGGACATGGAAGAGCAGGAGTTGGAGGCACTGATTCACCAGGAAAGATGAGAAGAGCTAAATCTGTCTGGCTTTGGTCAGTGACAACTCATGAGGACAAGGAGACAGGCTGAAAATAACAGTGAGCAAAAGGGAGATGGGAGATTGCTGTGTGACTGCTGAGAGCTAAATTAACCCCAGACAGTGGAAAAGGAACAGGAAGGAAAAGCAGCCCTGGCAGGAGAGCAGCCCCTGGACGTGGGCTGGAGGTTTCCTGGCTCTGATGTTATTCCTTCCTCTGTTCCAATGGGTTTAGTTCTCAAAGGAAAGGGTATCTGGAGGGGAGACATGGTGGGCATACTGCAGAGTTTGAGCACTTCACTGCCTTCTCACCGAACACCTCCACAAAACCAATGCAAAGCAGCGAACCCCAAACGAGACCTCTGACTGCAGCACTGGGAGCAGACAGGTCAGGGACTGCCACAGCCCCACTGGTGACAGCAGCACTGGGAGCAGACAGGTCAGGGACTGCCACAGCCCCACTGGTGACAGCAGCACTGGGAACAGATGGGACAGGGGACCAGCCATGCTCATGGTGCTGCTCTGCTCCTGCACATCCCTCCCCCAGGAGACTCAAGGACAGTGACCACATTTCCCAAAGGGAGAAAGAACCAAGCATGCCTTTTTAAAACATGAAATACGGTCACATTTGAAGCATAAATAAAACCCAAGGTTCCTACAGATACATGAATATCCACATATCATGAGACTCCTATCTGATAGCTGTGTGCCATGGCTACAGACTCATATCGAGATTAAGAGTATTGCTGTGTGTCTATACAAAGGTATGATTTCATCCTGGTGCACGAAAGAAATGTTTGCAGTGAAACCAATCCTTCACTGGGACAAACTCCACAGGGAGGTGCTGAGTCACATCCCTGGCTGTGACAGGCCAGGGTGCTGATAACCTCACCAAAGCTCCTTCCCCTCAAAACCTTGGGCCTTCTGAGGCCCCTTCAGCCTGGGCTGGTTTATGATTCCAGGATTAGCTATTTAACTCATGAACTATAGAAGCTGGGACTTAGGAAGCTGCTACTTCCTTCTTATCATGATTGGGAGCCAGCTTTGTCACGGGCACAGAAATAGAAAAAGGGAAGACTGCAAGGATCCAGCCTGGCCAAACTATGGAATGCAGCAGGACAGGGTCTCTCTGAAAATGAAAACACCCAAATGCTTAAAGAGAAGCAAAAAGCACTGTCCAAAGGCACCAATCCTCAAACCATTTCAGAACCAGAAACAGGACAAAAACCTACACCCGGATTCAGCTGGAGCGGGTAACACTAGAACACATTCTATTTCATCTCTTCAGCAGCACAGAATGTTTATTCCTATTCTTACTGACCCTTATTGTGTGGTGAAATCCTTGGAGCAGTCATTTTTTTGCACTGTATTTTCCACTACAAAATTCCACTGGAGACTCTTCTCAGCGCAGCAATTTCAGACTGTTCTAAAGGTCCATTTCACCCATCATTTAATATACCACTACAAGCATATAAAGACTGGGGAGTTGCCAACTCTCCTAAAATCTACTTCAATGCTGTGCCGCTAAGGGCAGGCCTTGCAGGAGGAGAGCATTTATCCAAGGAACAGTGGAATGCATGGAAAACTTTCACTAAAACTGGCATCACCTGCTTCAGAACATACAGGCAGAGATATCTCTAAGTGCACCTTGTTTGGAGGCCAAACCTCCCCAAGTCCCGAAGGATACAGGAAGAAAAGCTAAAGGTGTAATAAAGGTATGAACAAAGATGGCTAAAGAGAATTCCCATCCAGGAACAGGAACTGCCAGATATGAAATTGAAAAAAGTATGGAATTCAGTGAACTAAGGTCTGGATAAACTCTCTCATGTTGTCTATAGTCACCAAACCTGAGCTTAGGTAGATCAGGTGAAACAAAAGTGAGAAAGACAGGGAATAAATGGAAATCCCTCTTACCAGAGAACACCAGAGGAACTGGGTTTCTCTAATGCAGCAAAAGGAAGGCTGGAAGAAGTCAGGACTGGTCTCCACAGAATGACACCAAAGACAAGTAGGCAATGGGTCAGCCAGCAGGAAAGAAATCGGACAAGATAAAATACAATAAAAACAATGAACTAACAAATGACAGATTAAAAGTAAGTTTTCTAACCACTCCAGAAGCAGAAAGATGGAGAAGTTTTGGGGTTGTTCCTGGAGGAGGAATCTGCGCGTGTGCACACACTGCATAACAGGATGAAACAATCTATATTTAATAAAAAGTAAAATCTGTATTTAATAAAAACCAGAGCATAGTGTTGGGCTGCCAGTCATGGTAGGAGACTTGACTTCAGCACTTCTTCCAAATCATCTGTTATCTTCCTTGCAAACCCAGCTTTGTTGTTCCTCAGTTGAGCACAGCCCTTTTTCAGCTAAATTGTATCTTCCAGAAATGCCACCCTATCCCAGTCTGGCTTCATTCCAGTGCCCACATCCAAGCCGGGCACAGTTTCCCACTACAGCGTCTTGGAACTTTCTGGGAGTTCCTGTTCTCCTCCACTGACACAGTCAGAACACGCTGCAGCAAAGAGGGACCAGTTTTAAGGCAGGTAAATGCTTCGGCCCCCGTAATTTCTACAGGGGTTATTGTAAGGCCTGACTTTTGCACATAACCCTGGTACCAAGCAGCAAAGCCCCGTGTGTGTTACACACAGGGCATCTGCCTCGTGCAGAAGGGAGAACTGGATTCGCTGTAGCACTGTGTTTAAACATGTAATTTTCACTCCATTAGTTGCTTTTCTGCTGCTTTCTGCTCTCTTTGTGAAGGCCAATGAGATGACTGCGTGACAGAGCAGAACCAAAATGATCCTGCCCCACTCTTGGAGCAGGGAAAGGAAACTGCAGATGGGACTGTACTTGTGTGAGAAATCATTCCACACTTTGCTCCTTGGTCCCCAGAGAACTCCAGATCAGACAAAACTTACAGCTGAGACGGGAATCAGTGATGATGAACAAGCAGCAATCACATAAATCAGTCTTCGATCTCCGACGCTTTGTGGGTGACTCGTGTCCGAACTGTGCCTTGACAAAGGTCCAAAGGTGAAGTTGTACATTTACAGGAGGAGATCACAAACCCACCTCTAAACTAGAGGGTCATGGCCGGGGAAAGGTGGCAGAACACTGGCACAGGCTGCCCAGAGAAGCTGTGGCTGCCCCATTCCTGGAAGCATTTAAAGCCAGGTTGGACAGGGCAGGGAGCAACCTGGGATAGTGGAAGGTGTCCCTGCCAATGGCAGGGGGGTGGCACTGGGTGACATTTAAAAGGTCTCTTCTAACCCAAGCCATTCTATGATTCTATAAAAAACACTGGGGACCCTTCAACCCAGCAGAAAAGGTCATAAAAACATTTTGATGGCAATAAATTAAAAGCCAGACAAATTAAAACAGAAAATATGGCACATTTTTCTTTGCTCAATAGGAACTTTGATCATCTTAAAAATTAAACAAGAGAAATGGGAGCATTGTATCTTTTTTTTAACATCAAAAAGTCTCCACTCTGTCATATTCCAGTCAAGCCAGGTGAGCAAACACAGGTGACGTGACCTCTCCTGCACTACACAAGACGTTTATTAAACTTTTCTGGGTTTAAAACTTATGGGTCACATTGTGGGAAAATCAAATTTGCTACATAAGAATTCCAAGTCTGACAATGCCCCGATGAAGCACACACTCACTCCATAAATGCAAAGCCAGAGCAAGGAGAAGAGCTCCACGTGTGCAGCAGCAAAGAGCAGCCCCACGCAGAGGGCCAGGATGGCTCCCAGCACGTCCCAGTGCTCCCCACTATCTGTGCTGGCCTTTCCAAAACTGAACCCTTTGAGCATGGAATGCTCCAGGACTAGGCTGTGCTGTCACATCTGTGCTGGCAAATACTAACTGGTGCCAGGCTTGAGGCTGGCATTCCAACACAAATAGTGACATTCCTGAGCAGTTTCTACAGGATGAGGCTCCTTCAAGGGGAAGACTTGACTCGCTCCTGACTGCAGAGTAGCAGGATGTGACACCTGAGTAGCAGCAGCAAAGAAGACATCCAGCATCTTTGGAAACCTTCTCTCCTTCCCAGGGAGTGAAACGGGAGCTCCTTCTGTCCCTGGGCAGAGCGAGAGACAAAATCCTGTCGATGTCCCCCAGCAGCACAAGCTTTGGCAGCACAGAACCCTCTGCAGCTCCTGGACCTGCAGGGGCTCTGCAGGACACAGGTTAAGGCTGGGCACACCCAAGGACGTGGATGGCACCAGCCTTTGCTACAGCAAAGCAGCACCGGGCACTGAAACACAATTTGGGGCCCTCCTTCCACTGTTCCTGCAACCTGCCCAGCAGCTTTGCAGGCTATTCCATCAGAACTACCTGAAAACAGAGTTCAGGTCTAACCTCGTGCCATCAAACAGGCGCTCAATACGCTGCGTTTCTCCTCTCAAAGCCTCTCGACATCCCAGTACAGCCACTTCTGCAAGGCAAATGGGGATGGAGACAAAACACTGGGAACAGAGCCAGCCCTGGAATCCAGATATCCACCATCGGGTATCTTTAACAAAGTTAATATTCCGCTGCAGCAGAGCCCCGTTGGCACCAAGAGCAGCAGGAGCTCTGGGTGTACCCGACGCTGGCTGCTGGCAGAAGCTGGGCATGTCTCTCCAGTTCTGCTCCAACAAGATCAGTCTCCAGCTCGCAACTATGGTTTAGGATTAAGGAACACACGAACAGGAATCAGTAGTCCCTTTTCTCTCGGGGCTGTATTAAATTATATAAGGAATGTGATAGCAGTATCATGAACTTCTGTACTGCTTAAGGGCACCAGGCTCTCTGATCTGCTCAGTTCCATCAGCCCACTGATTCTTCTCAAGGAATCATCCCTGGAAACAGCAGGCAGATGCCATTTGGAAGTGTTTAAGGACAGGCTGGTCAGGGCTTGGAGCAACCTGGTCTTGTGGAAGGCTCCTTGCTGAGCACTCCCCAGAGCTGTAGGACAATCAAGTACTCCAAATCAACTTCCCAAAGTTGGTCTGCTCTTGGGTGACTTCAGCTACCACCACCAATTTGGGGGATCTCTAGCATGCTGGTCCTTGGGAGCTGCACAACCACATTTTCCTCACAGAACAGGAAGAGATCTGTGCAAAGGGGACTGTGCTGAGGGGACACCAGAGCCAGCCTGGGGCCTCTAACCAGCCACACCCAGGAATCACAAAATCATTTAGATTGGAAAAGACCTCCAGGATCAGAAGATTACACAAAATAGAAATGCAAGAAATACTGATGTGGTTTTCAGGGACCTAGAGATGGAGGAAGATGGAGAAATATTCAGGATCCACTAAAAGGGGACCACACCTGAGCCAGCTCATGTTCTGCCTGGGTGGAAAGGATTCATCACCTCCCTCCTGGAAAGCTTTACTCCAAAATCAAGGAAAATCTGTTTTACACCTGAGGGAACAGCAGAGCCAAGTTCTCAGAGACACCCAGGCCAACACTCCCAGGTAGCACATGGTTCTGGTGGCCCTATGCTGTCTGTCCTACAGATTTCTCCATGGGAGAAATCTCCATGCAAGCTGTCTGCATGGATGCTGCTTCTGCCTCTTGTCAGTGGCAGGAGCACTCTGCTTCCAGCAGCTCCTGGGAAAGCAGCCTGCAGAAAGGTCCTGACCCCACAGGTCAGGCACTGAAAACCTGGAGACAAATGCAGGAAGCTGGTCACAGTCAGAGGACGAGCCAGACAGTCAGCCACAGGATTTTAACCCTTAACCACCATCCCCATGCCAGGGGCTTTGTGGTCTCTCAGATGCCACCTGCCCCTTTCTGACACCTCAAGGTGCTGCATGTTAAGCCTTGAAGGGATTCAGGGGAGGCTTCAGGAGATGCACAAATCATTGGCTCCAGTTCACTTTCCCCAGGCAGTGGCACAGTGCCCTGAGTGAGACCCTCCTGCTTTTATCAAAGGGTCAGTACACAGCACTCGGCTGATTCTTGAGGTCTCTGCTCCTCCAGGGTTACCCACATGTCCAGAAATATCCATTTATTTAATTCCACTCCTCCATCAACACACAGCAAATAAGAACTGAACTTCCCACCTCAGCCCCTTTGGTTTTTACATCATTTCCATCTCACTCCTGCTCTGCAGCAGCCACTCTCACCTCAAGGATGGGAAAGGAGGAAAAGGGGAAAGCAAGGAGGAAACAATCATCGCTTTTGTCATCAGCCAGGTCCAGAAGCCACTTGACCCAGAGAGATCAGAGTTCCCCCTACAACAATGGGTGAGGCTGGGAAGCAAATCAAGCAGGCTGGATGATTTTTGGCAGAGAGAGAACAGTAGGAGTGGTACAGACCTCTTCCTCCTCAATGCGAGCAGGTTCAATCAGCAGATTATTGGCTTGATCAAACGACACCCCCTGTTAGGACAGGAACCGGCAAAGAGGCATGCGGATTAGTGGAGCATCAACCAAACCCACCACCACAACCACCACCACCACCCAACACACGCACGGCACGCCGGAGCTGATCCACAGCTCCCGGAGTCACTGCTGACCTCCACAGCTCTGGGGCTGATCCACCTCCTGGAGCCACTCCTGACCTCCACAGCTCCAGAGCTGACCCCTCAGCACCAGAGCAGCCCGCACTCCTGCTCAGCACCTCAGCAGTGCCACGGCTGCTCATGGGCTCCCAGACTGCCAAGTGCCAGCGCACTCCTGCCAAGGAGCACCCCTAAGGCCAGGTTTCGTTCATGCTGGCACCCTGAGGCCCTGACCCCCGAGGTGACCACCACTAGCTGACCTCATTCCCTCCATACCAGGTCACTTTGGGAAGGAGGAAGGGTTAAACATGGGAGAAAGCACTGAGGAGCCTACGGTGCCACAAGCTGCTGCACAGGAACAAGAAGTCCCAAACACAACTGCACCAATGCCTTTCTCTGGTGAAAAAGTGCATCCTGACAGGCACCTGGGATCCCGCTCTCAAGTGCAGGAAACCCATGGATTTCTTCTGAAAACCAACTGTCCTTGCAACAAAAGCCTCCGGTTCCAGGATTCAGCCTCCTGCACAGCCTGTCCTGCCTTCTCCTTCAATGCACCTCTTGCACAAGCCTCCCTGCACAGGGACACTGCTCCCTACATCCCCACTCCTGGAATACAGCTTAGAAGGCATCCAGCCAGAAAGAAGCATCCAACCCAGCCCCACAGAAAGGAGAACTGAGTCCCAGGCAGAAGGCTTAGCTGACAGCCAGGGTCATTTGTGACAGGTACCACACCCCTGAGCAGGCATCACAGGGGCTCTGCCAGTGGGTCAGCGCCTCCTCAGCTCTGAGTCCCCAGCTACAATAATCTTTTCGCGTGAGGGCACTCCCAAGTATGATAGGTCTTGGATGAAGGAGACTTGGGGCAGCTTCAAACATTCCTTCTGAGGAACTTCATCAGCAGTGGGAAAACTGGCCTCATCCCTAGGGAGCACAGGATGAGCTGCATTGGCTCAAACAGAGCAAGGCAAGCATCCACTGAGGGAGAGGCTCCATGGCCAAGTGAGGGAAAGGACCTTTCCCTGGGCAACCCGAGCTCCGGCAGGGATGGGAATGATCCCAGCACCCTGGAGCATGTGCAGTTACAGCAGAAGCAGGTTTTACTCCAGCACCTTCCACATCCACAGACCCACATCTCACCCGTGAGATTTGTTGATGGCAGACTGTGATGGAGACTCAGCCACATCCTGACCTCTGCCCACCAAATACAACTCAAAATCCTCAAACCAGCTTGGGTGAGAATTGGGCTGATCTCATGAAGTGTCCCTCATCCATGCATTCTCATTCCATTGTGAGGAACTTCCTCAAGCAGGAACCTCTGTGTGTCCCTAACAAAAAGTGGTGGTTCAGTTAAAGAGAGCCAAAGACCCCCTATCTCTTAAGCCCCAGTATAACCAGTAAGGCCAAAACTTCAGAGCACAAGCTCCCCCAAATCCCAATGCATCCTCCATCAGGCTGTGTCTGGGTGGAAGCACAGGGAAGGGCATACTCCTGGCTGCACTTACATGCTCCAGGAAGCACTCTGCCAACAAGTGTCAGTGGCCCAAATGTCAGTCTAAGATTGAATCCACACAGGGATAAAGCTCATCCTCCTGTGAGCCAGCAGCAACAACCAGCAAGTGAGGAGGAGGCTGGAAGGAACAGCAGAACCCACCAATGATGAGACAAAGAACTGTCCCTGCAGCACAGGGAACAGCACACAGAATGGGGATGGTGCAAGGACCTGGATACAGTGAAGGTGTCAGACACAGCAACACAGCACAGCTCTTTGACAGCCCTATGAGACCCCAATGACCTTCAGCCCTCCCACCCTCAGCACATCCCAAGAGCTGGAGCCTCTTTCCAGTGGTTTCATCAGTACCACATCAACCTGGCCGCTTGGTCACAGGAGCAGAGGGCAGGTCTGCATCCCTCTGACCTCCCCCCTCCCCACAAGACCTTACCTTCACAGATGGCTGAGCAGACAAAGCTCCATTCTTTCTGTCATCCTCATCCCATGCTTCCTCCTGATCCCTGGGCTCTGTGTTATTATTGCAGCCTCCCAACTCCTCTTCCTCTTTGGGGACCCCATCACTATTCAGCCCCTGCAGAAGTGCCACCACTGCCTCTGGCTTGGGCAGTTTAGTGATCTTGAAGTGTTTCTTATAATGGGGCGTGTCCTTGCGGATAAGCCTCTGCTTCTCGACTGGGAATGGTCGCTCTTCATCCTCATCCTCATCCTCGCTGCGTATCAGCGTGTCCTCAGCAAAGTGTACAGTAGGCTGTGACAGCAAAGTCCCAGACATGCCATGAGCCTCACAGCACAGAGGGGTGGCAGCACAGAACCTGCTGTCCCTGTGACCCCTCTCCCGGCATAGGCAGAGCCAGTGTCACTGCTTGTGTGTTCAGGAAAATGCAGGAATCTATTACCATTTCCCCATCCTTGCCTTTTTCCATAACCATGCCTTCCCCAGACACACTTCTGTCAGCTCCAGGGATGGAGGGCATTCAAACCTCTCACAGTCACCCCAATTTTCCCACAGCCTGCCTGGCTCCCACACTATCCACCCCAGGCTCCCACATGTGCAGCTCCCACAAGCTGCCTCAGTCTCTGCCTCCAGTGATGACCAAATCCCACATCCATTTACCTGTACATCTATTTCCCACTTCCTCTGAAACTTCCAGGTCCTTTCACCTTTTGTCATGACCCTGCTGCAGTTCCCAGGCTCCTACCTCATTGTATTCCACTTCCACATCTTCCTCCTCCTGGTCAGCAGCTTCCTTGCGCTCCTCTTCCACTCGGGGCTTCATCTCCTTCTCCAGCTCCCACACGTTGGACATCTGCCCGTTGGGCCAGCCCCGATCCCTCTCCTCTGCCCTGCAGTCCACAGAGGCAGTGCTGGTGGACAGGTGGGAGTCCTCGCTGCGATTCGATGTGGCACTCAGCCTCTTCTCCTGAGAAAATGGTTGTGATGGTCAGGATGGAACCCAGAGCAGCAGACGGAGCCATGCAGTGGGACTGGTGTGAGGTGTGAATGATGCAGCACCAACAGAACCAGCTTCTCCTCAGGTTGCCCACAGCTTTCCCTCCTGAGCTCCCTCCATGCGACCTGAGTCCACCCTGCTACACCTCCTGTGTAGGCATTTATTCTCAGCTCCCACCGGGGCAGCAAGGTGCCTCCTCCAAGCACTCTATTCCCATCATTCTTTACTGGGAATATCAGAGCCTTCTCTTCCTCTCCCTGTGCTATGACAAAACACACACAACTCCCCTTACACTGTTCTCTGTCTCCTGGTTCTATCTCCTGCTCTATTTCACAGGCCCCCCATGACATCTCAAGGCAGATTCCCAACCCTCCCAGGCAACCCACTCTCAGTCCCTCCCAATCTTTCCCAAAAGTCAGTCCTTTCTACCTCCCCATTTCCAACATATGCTACATGTTCCTAGTGGACGATGTCTCTGCCCGTGGCATGGAGGTGGAACTCGATGGTGTGTAAGATTCCTTCCAACCTAAAGCAATCCATGACCCCGTGTTCTCTGTGGTTATCCATTCCCCAGTGACCAGCACTCACTTCCGAGTTGGGAGAGCTGGGGTTGGCATCAGCCTTTGCAGCGTTCACCTCACTGCGCCGGACTTCAATCACCTTCTTCATCACCTTCAGCTCGCTGGGGTGAGGGGTGGCTCGGCGCTGCAGGCCCTGGCAAAGTGAAACCTCAGGAAGGGGATTCCAGCCCTGGCAGCACATGCCAGGCCTCGGGCATGAACCTCTGCAGGTAACTAACACCTTTATCAGAGCCGGAGCCCCAAGGGGACGCGACCAACACCTCCTGCTGCAGGATCTGCTCCAGGCCTTACACAGCCTGCAGCTGGGAAGGGGAAAGAACAGAGGCAGGGAACCCTGACAGCTCTCTCTGGACATCATCCTGCTCTCCAGCTGATAGGGGGTTTGGGAACAATGATAGAGTTGGGATGTTTAAAGTGGTGTTTCAGGCTTAGTAAATGAAAAACTATCGACATAGAAACTCCTCCAGAACACATGTGAGAAATCCTGGGATATCTTCCTAATTCCTCTGGACTTAACAGGTCTGCCAAGCCCAAATGCACTAGAACTGGTGCTGCTTAGAGAGTTCCATCCCACATAGAGAATCAAGAAAACCAGCATTCTAAAACTACTAACAACGTTAAAAACAATTCAAAAAAATCTCAAACCTCCCAATGCCAGCAGCACACACACACTGCCAGGACAGCTGCAACACCATTCATTAGAAGGATTCAGATCTCAAGGATGGCTTTCCATAAACTAAAAAGGAATAAAGTCCTGCAAGAGACTGAAACCCTCAGAGCACTTGCTGAAAACTTCTGTCCTGGCCTTTGCATCTGCACTGGAAGCACAAAAATCTCTTGCAGGTTTTGAGACTGCCCACAGTGTTTAGTACTTTACTAACAGGACACTCCCCAGCATGGGCTGCGCTGCTCCATGCTTGGAGGGATGGGGATGGCCTGGGTTTGGCTGGGCAGCCTTTCCCCATGGTGGGGGTGAGCTAAAACCCTATCCTGACAGCGCTCTACTGGGATCTCTGGACATTTTGAGTGCTCCCTGGGCACGTTAGTGCTCCACTCCCATAAAAGAGCCTCAAAATATGACTCTGCACCACGGCTCCCAGGGAATTCATTCCCTTTCACTCCTGCTTGGGTCCTCAGGGCACCAAACAGCCTTCAGACTGTGGAAATCTTGCAGACGCCTACAGCAGTGTCACAGGGTGAAACACGGACACCACAGTGACTCCCCATCTTTGGAAAGCTTAGCTCGTCCCTGTGCTTCCACAGGGAGACAAGAAACCTCCAAGAATTTCTTACTCGTCTCTCAGCTCCAGACTCCTCGTCATCATCTCCTTTGGGTTCATCCAGGAACTGGATCACACTGACTCTGTTTAAGTTGGTGTCTGTCCAGCTCTCATCCACGCTGTTCTGCAGGAGGTTCTCTGGGGAGGAAGAGAACACAGTGGGAGTTCCTTTTGGGAAGAGCAAGGTTGTAGACTTAGGTGAAAGTCAGCTCTTATCCCATAAGGGCACTTCCGTTGTATCTGCCCATGGCATCAGAGGCCTTGAGGACAAAGACTGTGGCCTCAGCATCCTGTCACCTTCTGTACGTCTCCCACCAGACCTACAGCAGCCTCTACAGAAGTGTCTGATGCTTCAGCTCTAGCACTCCTTACTCAAGAAGTGCAGAAAAAGGTAGAATTAAGGCAGGGATACCATGCTGACAGGACAATGAAAATTAACTGCTTGGTCAGTAGATCCAAGCAGAACTCTCAAAGATGAGGCTGCAGGGCCTTATCACCTGGCAGAAAGCAATTCCTCAGTTTTAACAATCACTGCCTGGGAAAGGCATCCCAGCCATACAAGAGCCCAGATCTGCTACAGGGTTAGGGTTAGGGTTAGATCTGCTACAGGAATCACAGTAAGGGACAGTCCAACCCAGCAGAGAAGGTTCAAGGCCGCAGCCCCCTCCAGAGCACAAGGCTCTGCAGCCAGTGCCTGTGATGCAGATTCTTACCCAGGCTGGGAGAGGGCTGCTGGGGGAGCAGGTAGCAAGTGAGAACCTTTTCTCCTGTCTTTTCATCATCCTCAGTCTGGAATTTCAGCATGGGCTGGGACTGGTTTTCTGCCAGCCACAGTGCTTTCAGATTAAGATTTGTCAAAGCAAAGGGCAAGTTCTGCAGCCTGCAAAAGAGAAGAGCAACTGCTTGTTAACCTTACCTGGTCAGGAAGGAGCTTCACCTCAGCTCCAGACTGCCCCACCTCAACAGAGAGAGACAGAGCCAAGCTGCCGTGGATGCCTCAGTCCTGCCCACTGGAACAGCTGATTTTGTCCATGACTATGGACCGTGCTCCAACACCCCATCCTCACCAGCCTTTAGCAGAAGACAACTCCCTCCAACAGTGTGGAGGGGTTTAGAAACAGAAAAACAGTACTCTCACAGACCATTGTATAGAATGTTCCCTACGGAACCCCTGGTCAGCGTCCAACTGCTCCCAAAAATACCAGCCCCAGCGAACAGAACTACAGGACCTTTCAGAACAGCTCCCAGGCACCTGCACACCACGAACAAGGCTTTGGCACCGACCACCTGAGGACTAATGACACAAACCCACAAAATCTGCAGGAAGGAAAGGAAGCCAGTGGCCAGGGATTTCCCCTGATCTCTATTTCACACATGATAAAATGCCCTCCCACTTCTGCCTTACCTCTACCCTGTGTTTAAGTGACACAGAGAAGGGGTTCACAGGCAAAGCTCAAGCCCTCAGCAACCAGCCTGGGCTTTTCCACGCCGTGGATCCTGGGATCCACACAGGTCCAGCATCTCCCTCTCAGCAGCCTCCCAGCCTGTGCACCTTCCTGCTGCTCACCTGTTCCCGGCCACATC
This sequence comes from Promerops cafer, assembly GCA_013398275.1. Lineage (NCBI taxonomy): Eukaryota > Metazoa > Chordata > Aves > Passeriformes > Nectariniidae > Promerops > Promerops cafer. The sequence continues at coordinate 31,256 of VZSE01006889.1, read as the reverse complement.
CAGGACATGGAGCTCGGTGGTGTTGGCCAGCTCAGGGGGCAGCAGGGCCAGGCGGTTGTCCCGCAGGGACAGAACATTGAGGTTGGCACAGCCTCCGATCTCTGCTGGCAGCGCCGTCAGCCGGTTCCGGTCCACGTTCAGGTTCGTCAGCTTGGCCAGCTTGCCCAGGGATTTGGGCAAGGCCTGGGAAGGAGCCAAGTCAGTGGTTCCAAGAGGAAAGGGCAGCACAGGTAAAAGGCACAAGGGTCTGGGGAACAAGCTGCCTTCCATCCCAACAGTCCCATTTGGGATAACGTTCTCGGGACATCTTTGGGACAGGTTTTCCCTCGGGCTCACAGACTGATCCATGCCAGCTCTTCCCCTCAGCACAGCACAGCACAGCACACTCCAACCACCACTGGTCAAGACTTCCCTTCTCTTTATCTGCCCATTCCCTTATGTTTTACCAATCAAATCACAGGCAGTTTGGAGCAGGGCCATGTTCAATCACACTATCCCAAACCCCTCACCAATGCAGCCTGGGATGTGGTCTTGCATCTGTCAGCCAGGATGGTCTTTGGGATGGGCAATCCCAGCATCCCTGCTATCCCAGAGAATGTTTTAGGGGAAAAAAATCAGTGAGAGAAAGCAGCTTCCAAATGTCTGTGAACTTGGTGAAACTGTGTAGAAGCAGCTGGAGCACGCTCAGGAACTCAGCTCGGAGGGCAGTAGATGGGAAGGGACCCCTGCAGCTGGCTGCAATGAACAGCATGGGAGAGGCAGGTGGCTGCTGCATACTCACCGTCAGCATGTTCTCAGTCAGGATGAGCTCAGACAGATTTTCACAGTCCCCAATCGATTCTGTCATGTCTGTCAGCCGGTTCTGGTCCACCTTGAGGATGGAGAGCTGCTTCAGCTGACCTGGCCAGGGTGACAAGTTAGGTGTGAGCTGTGCCAGAGAGAAGGATGCTGTTCTACACTCACCTGGCTGTGATCCCATCAAGGATCACACAACCCAACCATGCAGGCTCTGCCTTTCCTCCCACCAGGCCTGGTCACAGGCCTTACACACGCCTGATGCAGATGAAGCACCTGAACTCTCCTGCAGAGTTCTGCTCACCTGTACCACCCACTGCTTCTGCTCTCGGTGACTGTGCCTATGTCCATGAATCCCTGACTCCCTGCCACAGACGCTTTCCTGAAGCTCCTCCAGGAGCACCGCCACGGAAGCCAAGTCCTGCGGCGCTGCCCGTCCGACAGTACTCACCAATCCCATCCGGAATGCACTCCAGCAGGTTCTGTGACAGCAGCAAGTCCGTCAGTGCCACCAGCCCACTGACCTCGTTGGGCAACTGCTCCAGCTTGTTCTCAGACACATCCAGACAGACCAGGCGGCGGAGGTTGCCCAGCTCCTGGATCAGAGAGGAGACCGCACAGCTCGAGGAAACAGCTGGGGCAGGGGCAGAGGGGTGGGCGTGTGCTGAACAGTCACTCACCGGCGGCAGGGCCGAGAGCTGGTTCCGGTCCAGCCACAGCTCACGCAGGTTTGGGAGTGCGCCCAGTGTGTCCGGCTGCAGGAGACAGGACAGTGATGACATCAGTCCCTCCCAGGGACAGGGAGAAGCTGCTTGAGGATGCTGCAAATACGCCACTCTCTGCAAAGCCAGGCACTGTTCTGCCTCGCACCCCTCCCAGGACCATCCATGGATCATTACAAGATAGCAGCACACGTGTCTGGGAATGTCTGGGATGGCCCACTGGCTGCAGGAGCTCCAATGGGAAACACAAACGGCAACGGTAGGACTGTGTCAGCAGGCAAGGCAAGAACTAAACCTGCAGCACAGTTCGCTTCTGAGGGAGCTGGGGCAAAAGGGGGCTCAGGGGAGATCTTGCTTTCTGCAGCTCCCTGACAGGAGGATGGAGCCAGGTGAGGCTCAGGCTCTGCTCTCAGGGAACAAGGGACCGGACAAAGGCAAATGGTCTCAAGTTGTGCCACGGAAGGTTTAGGTTTGGATATTGGGAAAATTCCTTTCCAGAAAGGACTGTCCAGCCCTGGCACAGGCTGCCCTGGGCAGAGGTGGAGTCCTCACCCCTGGGGTGACTTAACAGCTGTGTGGATGTGGGACTTGGGGACATGGGTTAGTGGTGGCCTTGGCAATGCTGGGAGAGTAGTTGAACTCAATGGTCTCAGATGGTTTTTCCAACCTAAATGATTCCATGATTCTAGGGGGTTAGAAATTCTGGTCTTACAGAAGAAATGCATCTTCCTCCTCTCAGACATGAAAATAAACATTTGGGTACCACTGGCCAACTCAACATGACCCAGTGGCACCATCAGCCATGACAGACACACATTCACATCCCACAACCCGCCCCAAGCAATCAGTATTTGGGTTTGGAGTTTGCTCCACTGGAGCACGGCTCAAGTGTCGCACACCTGTTCCCACAGGTGAGCTCAGCCTGTGCACAGCTAAGCTGCATTCCAACTTTGATGGGTTTCTGCCAAAACCCATTCCAGAACACAAAGAGTAAGATCCAGTAACAGCTTAATCCACAGCTGCAAATTACAGAATACCACGGGGTGTCCGCAAATGCCCAGATAACCTGAATTCTGAGACTGTACCCTTGCTCTCCATATGCTGAACCCTCCATGGAGAGAGCCCCCACACTGGGCTACTGGCCCCTCACTGTCATGGACAACACGGAACGGCCCAGCACTCTGTGGGGCAGAAATCATATCGGAAAGGAGAAAGGCAGGAAGCTGGATGAGAAGAAAAACAGCTGGGGGCGGTGCAGGACAGAGAAGGGAAGCACCAGAGTCTTGCTGGAAAGGAAAGATCCTTGGCAGCCAGACAGGAAGAATTACCATCCCAGAGCCTGGAAAGGACAGAGCAGGCAGTGTGTGAGGCCAGCAGGACACAAGACACAAGGGCTGACACATGAAGTGAAAATTCATCTGGGAATGATGACTGGGCCGTGCTGGGCAGATCAGAATCTCCCCAAATAACCTGAGGGTCTACTTTGCATTTCAGGTGGAAACCCACTTGTTTGCACCGAGGTGCACGATCTGCCCCTACCAACCACCCAAATCCCTCCCCACCAGCCCTCACCTACCAGTACTTCCAGGTCATTGCCACCGAGATCCAACTGCTCTAACTTGACAAGGAAGGAGAGTGAACTGCAAGGCACAGGGGACAGAGGGATAAAACAAGAAATAAAGAGCGGAAGGTTAGCATCTGGGACACACATTGCACAAACCACATGATCTCTAGTAATTCCAAAAGCAGGTGGGGCAATCCTGACCTTTCTCACGGTACCTCTGAGCCCAACAGTTTGCAGAGCTGGTCCCTTCCCCAAGCCAGACCGTTTGCCCTAGGGAATTGGGTTCAGAGGCTCCAGCAGTCCCAGTTCCACTGGTAGCAGTTTGCCTTCTCCCCCTCCCACCATAACATAGCCTTTGATTAAAAGCATAAGGGATGAGCAGCCACACCTCCACATCGCTGCCTGCTCCGCAGCAAGGACAGGGACCTGGGCACGGACTGACAGGCAACAGGAGGTACTCAGCAGAGGACAAGACGTGGGGGGGGGCAAGGGGAGCACACAGCTGCAGGGACAGGGAGGAATGACAAATTCAACAGCCTCAGTTTCCCCGAACAGGATGCTCATGCTACTGAAGAGGAAGGGAAGACAACAGTGGCCTGATGTCTCAGGTGAGATGACCGTGTACAAACAGAAGCTCACGATGAAGACACTGCACAGGACCTGCAGCCTGTCCACACCAGCGGCCTGTGGGCGCACCCCGAGCACCCCATACACCACACCTGGGGCTGGACAAGGCCTGCAGTCCCACAGACCCAGAGGTGGGTTCTCATGACGTGGTCCAGGTGCTCATTTGGCCTCACACCCGAGCCTGACCGATCAGCTCCAGCTCCACCTCCCCAGAGGACTGCTGCCCCTCACTGTGTGCCAGGGTGGAGCTGCCAACCCTGCCCACTCTCCCAGCAGGGAACAGCTTTATTCTCTTCCTAAGGAATCGTTCCAATAGAGAAATCCCCATACTTCTCTGGAAACAGGTCCACCTCTCAAGGCCACCCAAACCAAGGCTGTTGGGGGCTGCAATAAAAGGGAGCTGTCTTGCCTGGGCTAGACTGTAAAAATATCTGGGTTACGCAGGAAAATTAATTTCCTACTGCATGCAGTGTGGGTTTTGAGATAAACTCCAGCAAAGGTTTATCAACAGTTTCATCCAAAGCATCCTGTTGTACAGCACTCCTTCACCATGAATGTACATCAACTCTAACTCCTCCAGAGGTGGAGCCTTGACTGTCCCTTTGCATCTTCACAGCTTGAATTCCCAAAATAGGAACAAGTGAGCTGTGGAATCCACACTGATGACACCTGGCAAAAGGTCTCAGTATAGATCACCCTCCACTGCTCCGTAAGAATACATGAGAGCTGCCCTTCCCAAGTCTCTGGCTGTGTCCCACCTGCATGGGAGAAACGAGGGGTGATCACCAGCTGCACACGCTGAGCCATTTCAGAACCCAGTCAATATCAGAAGACTGACCGATTAAATGGAATTCTGGCAAACAAAGGTCACTGCAAGCTGGATCTTTCAAGAAGCTCTACAACAACAAAATACCAAAAGGATGCTGATGCATTATGCTGCCCCAAATTCTCAGCGTTGAAGTCCACCTATCCACTGGGCTCAGGAGCCCTGGGAACAAAGCACTAGCCATATTTTGCTTAAGTCATTCTCCTCTTTGGCAAGGTCACCTAATCTCATTTAGAGCTGTTCTTATGCACAATGTGCAGCCAGAGTAAGTACCAGAGCCTCAGGCAGAGAACCCCACAGCATCACTGAAATTATTTTGGCCATTGACTGCCATCTTGTACTTGACTGATACATCTGATCAGAATTACCTTGGCCTTCAGGATTCACGTTCTACTTTTGGAAATCATCCCAAAACAGAATTTGGGGAACTGGGTAAAGATGAAAAGAAGCTGAATTTGCATTACAGAATGAGTATCAAGCCTGTATTAACCTTCCAGTGAAAAACACCAAAACCTCATAGCACACTACAATTATCTTGCTGGATGGCACCCAGATCTACCAAAGGGCAACATGGGAGCACTGGGCAAGAGAGATCTCCACGAAAACCCAGGGGTTGTGGTCACAGACTGAATTCTCAAGACTCCAGAGACTTGGTGGTTCTGAGATGGCGAAAAGCTATTGGGACTATCTTCACTGCAGTCTGAAAGCCCAGTCTTGGATGAAGCTACCACACCTCTCTGCTGCGATGGTGTAATCCAGCTGTGGTACCTGCCTGTATGAGCACCCAGGACAGGAACAGACAGAAGAGCAGCCCAACACCAGGACCCAAACTCCTCCTGCTTGCCAGTTCTCAGCCTGGAATAAGTGTTCAAGGCCAAGCTGGACGAGGCTGGGAGCAACCTGGTCTAGTGGAAGGTGTCCCTGCCCAAGGCAAGGGGCTGGAATATGATAAGGCCCCTTCCAACCCAAACCATCCTGGGGTTCTATGATAAGGAGCTTTAACTCACATATTGTCCTCTGTGGTGATACTCCACGTGGGACCATCTCAGCTGCCCCTTCTATCAGCTTTCTGTGACAGGGTCACTGCTGTGCAGAAGGGATCTGCTGACTGGCATTAGACAAAGCGATCGTGTGATTCTGATCTGTGCTTCCACAGGGTGTAACCATGGGAAGGAAGTGCCAGCAGACAAACTGAGCTCCTGCCAGGAACAGTAAGAGCTCTGAGGACAGGTGACAACAACTGGACACATTACACCTTCACTGAGGAGTTCATGTGGCCCCAAAACAACTGCTGTTCAAAAAGGAGTCGGGCAGAATCCCTTCCAATGACATCCAAGGAAAGCTGGGGGAATCATCAGTGGGATGCATAAGCAGGCAGGAAACAAGCTGACAGAGCTGATGGAGGGTAGAAAACTCAGCAAACTCTGATGGGCCAAAGCAAAGATTAAAGTCGCAACTGGACAGTCCTCCACGTCCATCCACCTGAGAGCATTACCTCCACCAATCATGTTCCCTGCCAGGACCTCATCCCTACCCCTAACTCCAGAACGTGGCACAACACTTACCTCTTCTCCCTTGCTGGCTTATGTTTTGTCTGCTGCAGAGAAGGCAGTTACCCCATCCAGAACAACCAGGAGGGATATCCAACAAAACAGATGTTGGAAGCAAAATGGACCTTTCAGCTATATCCTGTTGCTCTTCAAATCCTGAACCTCACTGTGCACAGAGCTCCCCCTACACCCTCATCCACAGTTTTCTCTTTCTTTCCAAAAGAATCCATTGCCTGCTCCACCTCTTCAGGAAAAATGGTTCTCACTATTTCCAGCAGCTTTTTTTGGGAACCCTGTCTATTCTAAATCAATCCTTACACAGGCTGAGTACAGGCTCTGAACATCCTTTGCTGCTCTCCAGCCCTGCACCATCCTCTCCCTCCTCACCCCAATTTATGGAAATCCAGCATGATGCAGCCTATTTATGCCCAGCCTGAGCCCTCCCAAGCCAAGTGATGGTGCCTGCACTGGTCCCTGCGGAAGCAGCAACAACGATCAGGCAGGAGACTCCTACAGCCCCCAGACAGACACTCACGTGGGGAGAGTCTTTAGCAGGTTCTCACGTAGCTCCAAAGTCACCAGGTTTGCCAAACTGCAAGAGAAAAGGGAGCAAGAAAGCCAGGTTCACTGGACAGGGCTTCAGGGATACAAGGAGCTGCTCATCTCCCTTCCCTTGAAACCACCCCTCATGTCCTGTGCAATGCATGAATGTGCACACATGGATGGAGATGGGGGAACAGAAACAACACGATGTAAATGCCTTTGGTGGACATGAGTGCTTGCTGCAGTCACAAAGAACAACACTATGCCCACACTCAGGACAAGGAACACGCTGCCACAACAGGACTGTCTGCCCAAAAAGGTAAAATCCCTCACGTGCGGAAAGCCAAACCCCATGGGAGAGGCACTGCACCCCATGAGGACATTTACCAGCAGCATAAATCTGAATCAAACATCATCAGGCAGCCCACACCTGTGTGGAAAGGGGCAAATGGGCACTCAGAGCAAAGGGAAAGACAGGGTTTGAGAAGACTGGATCAATCCTTGCTGTGCCACAAACTACAGCAGGAGAAGCAGCTGGGACCAGGACAGGAACCTTTGTAGGAAGGTTTTAACAAACCAAGGCTCAGAGGTGCTCACACAGCACTGTCAGCACCAGGGCAAAGCTGTACCTGGCTTGTCCCTCCAGGTCCTGCCACTGTCCTCATCCCACCAGCAAGGTATCCCCATCCCAGCCCCATCCCCGCTGCCACAACAGGGCCATACTCACTTCCCAATGTCAGTGGGGAGGCTCTGCAGGGACACATCGTTCAAGGCCAAGTGGCCCAGGCTTCGGAGCTGGGTGAAGCCCTCAGGAAGCCTGTGAGAACATAAACAAAACTCCATTAATCCTGTGTACAAAGCACAGAATCCCTCAAACTACTTAAATCCCACCAAAGCCAATCTCATCCCAATTGGCATCAACATGTGGAAAGAAGAATAGGAACCATCACCAACCCTGGCTGCTGATCCAGGACAAGTTCTGCTTCCAAGACCACAAAACCCACTTGCACCAGACATTACCTGTCCAGGATGGCAAACTCAGCTCTGCAGTACTTGAGCACCAATCGCAGACTAAACCATGCCATGGCATCATTTACACTTGGAAGAAAGGAGAGCTCCCAAACATTCCAAGTGCCCAAAACAAAGGATATCTCTGCAGATGACACTGCAGCATTCCCTAGGACCAAGCGCCATCATGACAGAAGCAAGGTGTGGCAGAATAGGGAAAAACCCTGAAGGAGGAAATTCCTTTGCTTCCACAGGCAGCTCGTAGAGCCCCCTTACCACCAATCCCCCCCAACTCATCTGAACCCTGAGTCAGAAAAAGCTCTGACAAGTAACACCTGGTGCAGAAGTGCTGGTCACTCCTGTGGTACAGGGATTGTCACCAACAGGGAAGCTTGTCCCACGCCAGCAGTGCATGGGACCAGGAGAGGGAGCAAAGTTAAATGTGCCTCAAACCTGGACAGCGCCTGCCCTGAGCACAAAGGCAAATGGACACCTGGGGCCAGACTGGCACCTGCAGGGACCCTGGCAGCAAGACAACAGTGCCTGAAAACATGGCTCAGCAAGGCAGGGGAGCCACACTGAATTCCAACTTCAGATATTAAAAGCTCCAGAGACAGAGTGCTTAAAGACAAGTCAGAGATTCCTACTTGGGCACAGCTCTGGGCACTGAGGTAAGAGGGAAACAACCAAACACAGGGTTCAAAGCATGGCTGTTCTCAGTTCTGAATAAGAGGGTGGTGGAAAAGGGGCTAAGAGGGAGCAAAAAGGGCTGAGAGTGGGGCCCACAAGGGGCTGTGGGGTGCAGAGGATGGCATGCAGGCTTTTTCTCCTCTGCAGCACAAGCGCATATCAATTCTGGCTTGTGACCAGCGCAAAAGGAGCGACAAACTCGTTGCAACAGGGCAGCAGTCCTCACTGTTGACACCAGCACCACAAGAGCTCATCGTCCACAGCCCCAGGCCCTGAGGATGGAGAGTACGCCAGCTCCTCCCAACACCAAGCGTTGCACCTGCCAGGAGAGCAGACAGCTGCAGCTCTGGAAGAGGCAGGGCAATCCCAGGCCTTGGCTTCGCAGGGAGACAATCACAAGACGAAGATCAGAAAAAGCCAGGGAGAATGTGCAATTTCAGTTCTCCTTCTCAACTGGACTAATGGGTTGCATATGCCTTCCCACCTGGAGAGAGGATTCCCACTGAAGTCTGCGATTTCCAGCGATTTGCAGAATTTGATGCTTTCAGGAATTTCTGGAATGTCTGGAAAAAACAGGTGAGAACAAAAGAGGCTTGAGAAAATGGGACAGCAGGTAGTGGTGACAGCCTGAGACATGGTAATACAAGCCCACTGTCGCAGCTGAGGAGCCCTGAGGGCTCCACAGGGCAAGGTAAGGCACTGCTTCTCCTGAGCATGAGGGCACACGGAGCACTGCAGGGCCTGGGCACCTGCTCCTCCCCAGCTCTGGCCTTACCATTGCGGGAGATGTCCAGCTCCACCAGCTGCATGAAGTTGGCCACCTCGGGGGGAAGCCTCTGGATCTCATTGTCGCTCAGGCCCAGCTTGCGCAGGTTCAGAAGCCTGAAGAAAGGCTGTGAGAGAAGCGACACAACTGGGTCAGCAGCAGTTCTGGGGGAAACCCATTTCCTCATTTCAGGAGAAGCTGAACAACCACCCCCGAGACCCCTGACTGCTGCCACCACCCCCATCCCAGCCAGGCCCTCACGGGGCAGTCACTGTATGACTCAGAATCCCCACGAAGGGCTACAAGGGATGAGGGTAAAAGAAAAAAGGCATAAATGAGTTTAGGTTGATCATTCATTTAGCATCTGTTAGCCCACTGCCCTCCTCCCTCCTGCACAGGATACAAACTAGACATTCCCTGTTTCCTACAGTAACAGTTCACCTCAGGCTCTGAAGTCCAGCACCAGGGGGAAGTTACTCTAAAGCAGCTTGCAGCAGACACTTGCGTTTGTCAGGCAGGTCCAGAAGAGCCAACAAAGAGAAACACAAGGAGACTGCCAGCCCAAAGAGCTGTCCCTGCTGCTGCACACACCTGCTGTACAGCATGTTTGGTCAGGACATCAGTGGCAGGTCCCCACACCATCAGGGACAGTGTTTGTGCCCCTTGCGCCAGGTGGAAAAGACACAGGTGAGCTGTCAATACGGCCCCAAGTAACACAGAACTAGAGAAGGCACAAAAATTCTTTTCTAGAAACACCACAGCCATAGGAATGGTGACTGGAAGGGCCCTCACAACACTCGAGTTTTTCATACACCCCTTGGGGCTCCCAGAAGTCCATCAGCTGCAAATAGCAAATTCCAGGATCCACCAATGACTCCTCCAAGACACCACCAGCCCCAGTGAGTTTACTAAACACAATGTACTGTAATTATCAACTGACCACATACTGCAGCTGATTCTAACCATTGCCAGAGGTCAGATCCTGGACAGGATGGGAACCAGGGCTGGGGTGTTTGCTGCATTTCCTGGATTGTTTCAGAGTACTGGGAATAACAAAAACAATGCGGGGCCACTGCAGAAAACGTTCAGAAGTGACCAAGAACAAACTCAGGTCTGTGCAGTGACATGCACAGGCCATTTCTAAATTACATCACCCTGTGTTTGTCCTCAGCAGAGGCAGGGAGGGGGTCACAGCAGCACAGGAGACACAACCCTGGGATCATTCATAGTCACAAAATAAGGCCAAAGTCGGGGCTACTCCTGCAGCACACACTGAGAGGGATCAAACCAGGGCAATCTCTGAACCTCCCTCCTCAGGTGCCTTTCCAGGTATCCACCTGCACAAGAGCTGCTGGGACACATCTCCCCAGGAACACCTGCAGGGTACTTTCAGGTGTGGGGCACCTTCAGGACCCCCACAAGACTGCAGAAAACGAGAGCACAGAGCAGACAGGGGAGGGGAGCAGAAGAAAAGGCGGGGTAAACATAACCCTGAGAAGATGCACAGAGTACAAGCGAGCTGCTCACCCCTCCTGCAGAGACAACCATGAGGTCTGGTGGTGTAACTGGAGGAGTTTCTGCACAGACCCAAGCCTCTGCAGTTCCCAAGTCCCAGTCAGGACACACTGCTGGGCACAAGTGTGTGTCTGAGGGGCACCAAACCACAGCACAGCCCCTGCTGCCCTGGGGCTGTCTGGCTTCCACAGCACTCTGCACGTGGGAAGTGATGAGGGATGAACAGCACTGATAGGAAATTCAGACCTCTGATGTCCTAAAGGACCATAATAATTGTGTAATGAGCAAATAAATTTTAAAAAGAACCCCTCTCACCACTGGCCATCACCAGCTCTGTTTAACTCTATTTATCTAATGCAGACCAGCTCGGTGAAAAGGAAGTGGGTGAAAGTCTAAATGACAACAAAGGTTCAGGGGAGCAGGAGTTTAGAGACTTGATTTGCTATTGTTTCCTAGAGCCTTCTCCTAATTTTAGAATGCAAGGAAATTCCAGGCAAGACATTGAGCTGACCTGCCAGAGTCTGCACCTTGGAAAATAACCACAGGGACTGAACATCCACAGCCCAGGCTGCAGCACTTCTGCCTAAGGGTACAGGTAGCCTCAGAATACATGTCCACACTTTTAAATGACATTTAGAGCAAATGGGAATAAACCCAGGCTGTATGTGCTGCAGCAGCTCCCAGCTGCTTCTTTTTTCTTAGAAAGAAAATGCAAAGGTTTCTAAAGCCCCTAGCACTGCCAGAGCTGGGCACAGCCCACACGCAGAGCTGCAGGAGGAGGCAAGTGCTACGTCCCACTTGGCAGAATCAGTTACACTGGACCTGCTTAAAATATTTAGATGTGACAAAAAGTAAAACCAACCAACAGCCATTCGTGGTAGCCAGGAAAAACAAATGTGAGAATTACACTGATTTCATGCCTGAATTCAGGTTTTCTATTTACCAAAAAAAGACGGCAAGAGGATGTGACCAAGAGCGGCAAACGCTGTCTCTGACACGAATTTCCATGTTCATTTCCAGCTCAGTATTCTGTGAGCTGAGGACTTCAGCTCAGCCCAACAACCCAAAGCAAAGGCTGCACAGGAGATTTACTTGTGACACTTGAAAATGACAACAAATTGATTTAAAAATTGTTACTAGAACTAAGAGTGAAACCTTGATTACACGTCTCTGGATACTTGCAATTATCCCTTTTGCTAATCAAAGTTGACCTCAATTCCCAGAGCTGACAAAGCAAACCCCTGGGTTTAGCACCACACTGAACATCTCCAATCAAGAGAAATTCTCTCAACTTCAACGTTTTCTGATTTATAAAATAAAACACCACCAAATCTGCCCAACCCAGATCCTTCAGTGTCCAAACTGGACTCAGAGTAGATTAAAAATAGAAGTTTGAAGAAGACAAAAAGCTAAGCCCAATCTCTCCCTGTTTCCTGGCAGCCCAGAGGCCCAAAGTCCACAAGAATCAGCACAGAAATATTCCAGCACAGGAATCCAGAATCAGCACAGGAAGATTCCAGCACATGGGAATCCAGCAGCTCAGAGTGTGAGGGAAGCTATCACTAACAAAAAAAAAAGCTAAAGATTAAGGGGTACCAACATAATAGCAATTGGGTGTAACTGGGCGTAAAAGCCTTTGCAAAGCAGGGGGCATTACAAAGATATTCTCTGTTGAAGCATGGGAGTATTCACAGGGTAGATAAGGCAGAAAACAGCTACAAAACTGCCCTACAATTAAAATTCAGGGACATAAGCTCTTACAATGCCCAGAGCAGAGCAGCCACAGTGCAACCAACTGGAAATATATTAAATAGTCATTAATTAGGGACAGATATAAAGAGTTTGTAAAGAACCATATGCCAAATGGTAAGAAATGCTCCACCAAATGACAGCATTGCACAAACAGGCAGAAAACTGTGAAATCCGTGCTCTGCAGCAGGTTTTCAGGTGTAACATCCTCCCTCAACAGCTCCTTGAAAGCCAAATGCACACAAATACATTCAAGGGTTTTCGCTAAGTTCTGAAACACAATTCCGTTACTTCAATCTTTAACAAAGACAAAAAAAGGCAACCTAGACCCATGGATTTTTCAGTCAAAAGGGACTGAGATATAACCTGATACAATATCCTTCCAATCCTTCCTGTATCACAGACCTTTATCACAGACCTATGAAATAATTCATGTTGGAAGGTACTTGGGACATCTCCAGTCCAACCTCCTGCTCAAGACAGGATCAGGATGAGGCCAGAGCAGGTTGCTCAGGCCTTTGTCTGGTCAAACCTTCAACCATGGGGGATGGCCCAAAACTCCTCTGGGCCCCTGGGTCCACCAAATAATTATCCTCACAGGAGAGCCACTTGACTCCGGTGGTTCACAGGCCTCTGTAGAAACCAATAAAACCCTTCAAACATCCCTGGCTGCTGCTGCCAGTCAAATACTGAGTATAGCCCACATCACTGATGAGATGGAACTAGCAGAATTTGGGGAGCCCCTCATGAGCCAAATCCTGCCCAGTGACACCCCACAATCACTACACATCCACAAGTCACAGCTCCCCTCTACAAACCTGTGTCTTCCTTTTTGCATACTCTCTTTGTCACAGAGTGGCTTTGTTTCCCCCTTAACTGGAGAATGGAGACATCTGGTACTGGGTTTTCAGTGCTGAACTCTGTTTTGACTGGAAATTATGTGATGGTAGTTTTGGGATGCCAAACCATAGAAAGGTTTGGGTAGAAAGGGACCTTCAAGACCACTCAGTCTCACCCCTGCCATGGGCAGGGACACCTTCCACTAGCCCAGGCTGCTCCAAGCCCCATCCAACCTGGCCTTGGACACTTCCAGGGATCCAGGGGCAGCCACAGCTTCTCTGGGCACCTTGTGCCAGGGCCAAACCACCCTCACAGGGAACAATTCCTTCCCAATATCCCATCCATCCCTGCCCTCTGGCAGTGGGAAGCCATTCCCATTGTGCTGTCACTCCAAGCCCTTGTGCAAAGTCCCCGTCCGGCTTTCCTGGAGCCCCTGTAGGTACTGAAAGCCTGCACGAAGGTCTCCCAGCTGAACAATCCCAAGTCTCTCAGCTTTTCATCACTGCAGAGGTGCTCCAGCCCTCTAATCATCCCTGTGGCCTCCTCTGGGCTCGTTCCAACTGGCTGATCTATGCAGGAGTGAGAAAGGATGAAAGCCCCATGCAATTATTAGCGAGCCGCTTGATTCAGAGCACTGCATTTGGTATCAGTTTATGAAAGAAAAATAGCCAGTGGTCACACCAGGATCACACTGTGACAGCCAAAACTGTCCCCAAAATGACCCCTTCCAAGTGAGACCCTGCAGCAGCCAAGCAGAGGCAGCCTGGCCATACAGGGCTCACCCTCAGTGCAGAGGCCAGTCGTGCCCAAGGAACATTCCCACACGAACACTGGGGTTGGATTTGAGGTTACCCAGAGAAACAGGAACAGGCTCAGCCGGTTTAGGAAACAAGACACACTGGTAGCAGCAAACACAGGCTCCCCTGGCAGATTCACCTTTGGCTCCACCTGGGCAGTGGGGCAGCCCAGAGCCTCAGGCACCGGTGGCTGACCCTGGACATGATTCTCCCTGACGACACAAGGATGCCCAACACCCACCGGCAGAACTTTTCAGCCAGCAAGAGGCACCAGCATGACAATCCCAGACCCTGGGGAGCTCAGGAATCACGAGGTGTGCCTGTACTTCAGCCAGGTCAGGACACAGCTCCAGGTCCACAGGAAAGCAGAGTGCTCCCAGAAGGAAGGAGATGCCCACCTGACCCAGGAATGAGCTTCTGCCCTCGCAACCCTAGCGTGTCATGATGGGTCACCAGCAGCACGGATGGGGGGCATTGGAGGATGCACTGGCCAACATTAGGAGAAGGAATTGACCCACTCCTGAGCAGGGACAACAGGACCCCTGCATCCCTTCCTCATTTGCTGAATGGGAAAACAACTGTCCTGCTCCAAACCTGGCTGCACCAGCCACCTCCTGCCCTGCCCAAGAGAACTGCACCTGTCCTCACAGCCTGGAGCAGCACCAGGCAGGCATCCCAGGCCCTGCAGACACCAGAACAGAGCTGCCAGGCACATCCAGAAAGCAGGGGATGTTCTGGAGAGCTGACAGCTCCAAAACTGCAAAGGTGCAGGTGGGTGAGGGACACACTGTCAGGTGTGTCAGGCTCCAAAAGGCAATCTACATCACAGAGATCCATGCAGGGGCTGAGCTTGCAAGGGAGACAGAAGCAGGTCCAGCAGAACCGTGGAGGGGTTGAGGTTGAAAGGGACACAGAGGCAGGTCCAGCAGAACCATGGAAGGGATGAGGTTGGAAGGGACCTGTTAAGACCAGGGAGTCCAACCTCTGCTCAGAGAGAGGTCAGCTACAGCACATTACCCAGAGCAGTATGTGCGTACACAGCGGTCTTGTGACATACATACACAGTAGTCACACATATGTATACACACAGCAGAATCTCAAAGGGCCTTCTAAGCTCGTTCTCTGTCTTTAAGGAACCATCTGGAGCAGGTTCTGTCCCCCCTCTGCCATGACCAAGCCTTCAAGTTGTGTTTCTCCAGCTGATGTGCCATGTCTGTGTTCATGTCTATGAAGCTCCCAGCAATAGTGCTGAGGCTGCAGCAGAGCCCCAGGATATGAACAAAGGGTTGCTGGAGCTGGTAGGTGATCTAAGAGAACCACAGTGCCCAGTGATGCTAGGAATTCAGACACCACCCCCACGTCTCCCTCCTGCTGCAGCGTGATGCTTGGCAGAGCCTTAGTCCGCCCCCCATTCACTTATTCAGTCAGACAAAGAGGTAGAAAATGAAAAAAGGAGAAAGGACAATGGATAAAAGGCTCAGGACAAACCCTCTGAGCCGCCACTCAGCTTTGCCATTTCCCAGAAACGGCAAAATCCCAAGGGCAGGCCTGGAAAGCCAACCATTCCTCAGCCAGGATTAGGGACAGAGAGGCAGCCTGGCTCAGGGGCTGATGGTGCTGGGTCACCACAGCCACCCCCACGCTGGTACAGTGGGCTGGTGGAGCTGGTCCTGCTGCTCAGGCAGGAGCGGGGAATGGACTGTGGTCCTGGAACAACCTGGGCAGACTGATGGTGCATGGCAGGGGCAGGGACACAGATCCACCAGAGCCACGCAGCTCCCCTCGCAGCCTGCTGCTGTCTGCGACCTGCAGCAACCACAGAGGCCTGTGCCCGTCCACTGTGCACACAAGGGCAACACACCCCTGGGTGCTACAGCTCCTGCCCCACCTGCAGGACATGCATCTTCACTGCCAAGGAAAGAGAGAAAGTGTTTGGCTGCTGAGCCTGGGACCTGGAAAACACCAACTGCGTCTGCATGCAGACTGATCCCCCCTCCCACGTCAGCATCATGACTCTTTTCCAAAGCTTTGTTTTCCTGAGGCTATTAAAAAAGGGTTTCTGGCCTACCCAAGGCTAAGCTCCAGCTCTCCCCTTCACCTGGCACCTAATCTCATAATGCCATGGGAAGGGAACTAGGACACGGAGGGCTCTTTGTTCCCCAGCATCACCTTGTGCTCTCCTTGGAGCGCCAGCCCCCATGTTCCCACCTACACGTGGAAGAGAGCCATCCCCATCTGTCAAAACAGAGGAGGACAGACACTTGGGCTCCTCTACCAGCTTCCGTGGAGAAGGAGCCATGCTGTCCTCAGCACGGACAGCTTGTGGAGCTGCCTTGACCCCAGGACCCCTCCTGCCAACTGCAGACTGAAAGGCTGTCCAATGCCACCACAGTCTGTGGGGACATTCTTCCCCTCAGCCAAGCAGGCTTCAGGCACATTTCAGTGCAACACCTCAGAATCTCTCCAGGTGACAAACAGCAGCACTACTGGAGGGGAGCAGGGGACATGCCAGGGGGAAAGGAGTCAGGCACCAGCTTAACCACAGAGCCACAACAATCTCACACTCAGGCCAATGGCTCTGAAACCAGGCTGTGACAATTTATACAGCTGGAGATCAGGAACAGGGTCTGCATCACAAACACTATCTTAGCTCTGGAATGGGACAGAGACCCTGCTGCAGCCAAAACCACCATGGTGTTCCCAGCTCTGCTGCCTAAATAGAAAGGCTCAGACACCTCCTCTGTTGTAGGTGCTCTCTCCTCACACGAGGCACCATTTACCAGCACTGGTGCTTGGCACCAACTGACAGGGGACTCAAACTGACTGGCACCATCAGTTTGTTATCCTATAGTAAAAACTCTCATACCTTCTCTGTAAACTTCCTGGGCAGCTCCACGCAACATTGACTCCTTCTCTCTTCCTTCTACCTCCTTCCTCCTTCTGCAGGACGAGCTAACTCTTTGCTGTCCCTTGCATGGCCACCTGACCCTGTCTGTCCCTCGCAGCACATCCTAACCCTTCCTGTCCCTTGCACAGCCACCTGACCCTTCCTCCTCACAGCACAGCCAGCAAACTCTGACTGCAACTGACTCTCGACCAACTAACCCACTCTTTTATAACACCCATCTTTACTGGTCATAGCTGTAACCTATTAAGGGCAAGGGTGTCCCCACTCTTTGGTAATTAGTACAGCTGCAATTCATCAAGATTGCCTTCAGCACTATCTCTATTCTTTTACAATCCGTTCTCCCACACTCCTCTTCCTCAAAAACAACCTGTGACAACCCAGGCTGCCCCGAGACACTAGCCCTGAGCCAGTAGTGCTGGTAGCAGGTGATTTTCTTCAGGGACCAAGCACCCCAGCAGTGCCTGTTGTGTGACGGTGACTCCAACACAAGCTAAGGGGCTCCAAGGCAGAGGTTTTGCCAACCCTTCCAACCCTGGAAGTGCCCATGCTAAGGTCTTCCTCAGTCTCCTCACCTCTCATTTCTCTTCAGAGAATTTCAAGTCCACCTGTCCAGCCCTGCTAGAATGGTCCCTGCCTCCAGCAGGACAGCACATGTTTAATTAAAGGCAGGATCAGACTGTGTAGCAGGAAAATAATTACAATCTTCCTTGTGATTCATGAGCAAGAGGGCCTGCTTCCCATGCCACCATGAGCTGGGCTTCTAGATGAGTTCTGTGTTTGTCTCCAGGCTGGATGAATGCATGGGACCCTGCACTGCAGGCACGAGGTGTCTGTCCATCCATCTGTCAGCGGTGCAACACGGCGGCTCCTCCAATGCTGGCAGCAAAACCAGCTCATGCATTTGAGCCTTGCATTTCATTCCCATTTTCCTGGTTAAACACAGGCTTGACATCTTAAGACCTGCCCCTGGAGGAAGCAGAGACTGCTGCATACTCCACAGCCAGGCACTGGGACATGTGTCTGCCTTGCCCATCTCAGACACCTACAGGCAGGTGAAGTGTGAAGAGACCTGGGGCCCCTCCTTTCACAGGTGTGCTGAGAGATCTGCAACACTTGTGCCAGTGGCACTGTCTCTGGGGGAATCCAGCCTGGGATGGAGTTAGGAGGAGCTGGAAGCAGCAACTGCAAAGCAAAACACCCAGGAGCTGATCAGCTCTAAGGTTAAACCCGGCACCTCCAAGTCACCGTGCTCAAAGCCAGCATGGCCCAGGTGAGGCCACAGAACCAGAAAGACCTGTATCCCATGGCTGGGCAGCACAGGCAGGACGCCAGCTCCAGAGGCTGCACAGCTCCCTCAGCAGAGCAGGACTCACTTCCAGCAGAGCCCAGGGCCTCTGGGTAGCACCAGTGCAGCAAACCCAAGAGACACCTTTCCCTACAGAAAGAAACCAGGAAGCAATGGTTACTCCCAGAATAGCTTAATTCAAGAAGAATCACTGAAATCTGATGAGGATAACTGAGTTAATACGAGTAGAGGTCAAACAAGCTATCACACTGCTGAGAGGTGCGAACATCAGTTTGGAGCTCCAGCAGAACCGCTACTACCCAGCCCCAGGGGCAACCCTGGTGCCACAGGGAGGGCACCACAGCCACCATCCAGGTGCCAGTTACCCGGGGACCTGGTCTGACCCACCTCAGCAGGTGTGGGACAACACCTCAGGCAGTGGATACAGACCACCTGACCCCCCAACACCAGATCTTCCCAGCTGTCTCCCGCTCCACAAGTGTTTCCTTCTCCCCTCCTCACAGTATTTGCCAGATCCTGAACCAGCTCCAGGCTAGTGAACTTCTCTGGCCGCAGGCACGTGGTCACCAACACCTGAAAGGTGGCAATTCAGACGAGTCCCAAAGAGACACCGCTGACATGCCAAGCACACTCAGGCCCGCAGTCAGACCCACGGCAGAGGGCACGGGAGGAGAGGACACTCCTTGCCTGCCCACAGCAGAAGAGGCTTGGAGGGGCCTGGCGAGGAGGAGCAGGGGCACTGAGGGCACGGAACAGGAGTGGCCCCACATGCTCCCGCACACCCTGGAGCCAGGAGGAGAGCAGCCCCAGCGGGCTGCTCCCGGCCAGCCGGACACAGCCCTCCCCGCAGACCGGCGGATTTCCGACTATTTAACCCCGTATCAGGCCCTGAGGAATGCACTGCAAATATATAAAAGTACTTAAGTGTTGGGAATACATTCCAGCAAAGACAAAGCGAGCTGTCTCGGAGCCAAAGGCTCAGCAGCTGCTGCTGCTCAGGCACTGAAGCAGGACTGAGGAATGCTGTCCCCTTCAGAGGGGCCAGGGCAGCAGCTGCCCCCGGCACACAGCACACAGCCAGGATGCAGCCAGGAGCAGGGAGGAATCTCTGGTCCAGGCGAAACAACAAACCAACCCGGGCCCCCAGAAAGGCAATCCTGAGCCAGAATTAAATCAAGACACCACAATTAGCATCCCACTGCTGCAAAGGCCTGGGAAGCGATCGATGCTCTCACACTGATCTTCGCTACAAGGCAGCAGCAGACTATGGCTGTGTGAAGAGAGGGGCCCTGACCACAATCCCAGCACTCACAGCCTCCACCTTGGTCTGTGCAGTGGGACAGGGAAAGTCAGAGGGACCAGAACTCCCTGTGGCAGGCACAGGGCATTCAGGGGCATTTTCCATTGAAATACTGGAATATATGAAATAATCACAGCACTTAGTGCTGTGGTTTAGTTGACAAAATGGTGTTCAGTCAAAGGTAGGACTTCATCTTGAAGGTCTTTTCCAACCTCAATGATTCTGTGACTCTACTGCAAAAGCATTAATCTGGAGAGACCCGTGGAGATCATTTCACGGAGAGCATCCTGGGTACGGGTGAAGCGGCCAAACCCAGCACACCGCACCTACTACCCAAGCACCTCGGCGCCCTTCTGATTTGCCCCAGCATCCAGGCCTTCCCAGCCAGGCCCCTCCCTGGCACACCAGCACCTCAGGAATCACCTCCTCCCAGTCAGCCAAGGGACACCATCTACTTCTAAACCATCCTCTCAGCAAAGAAGGGTCAACTTGCAATTACGAAAAGTAATTGACTGATCTGTAATGCCACGGCTATTAGCAACGGGAAAAATGCCAGAAGTTGTATTATACAATAACCTGTTGCAATTGTTTCCAATCAGATTGTGTTTTCCTGAGGCAGAAATCATTAAGCAGGTTTATCCAACAGATACATCTCCAGCACAGTGAAGCACCATAAAACAACCAAAAAAACCCAACAAACCAGGTCTAACCCTGAAACTAGGAATCCAAGACAAGGCAATGAGACCAAGCCCAATAACTGGTGCAAAGTGGGGGACTCAATGGCAGCCTGTACCCTAGGGGTGCAGGAAAGCACATCTGAGGGACTGGAGAAGTCCTGAAGAAGAATTACGTGTCCCTGTGCAGAAGGACACAGACCCAAACATCTCCTCTGAGCAGGAAGAGGACAAGGAAGAAGGTGCCGGAGCAGCTCCCAGGGGAACAGCTCAGACACACACCAGTAAATGCCCTGAACCAGGAATGGAACACGGAGTCAGAGCCCACAGAGATGCTGTGATGCCACACACCCCTGCTCAGCACACAGCATCCCTTCCATCCACCACACTCCTACCACCACCTCAGCCAAGCTCCTGCCAGGGAGATGGTAAGACAGGGCTCAAAAATGCAGAGAACACACAGAACAGGTCAGAGGAGACCTGAAGAGGTTAACCCAGCCCTGCCTCTACCTCCTGCCATCAATGAACTAATCCTTCCTGGCAGATACTCAGCAGCAGCCAAAGGGAACCAGAGACACCTGAGAGGAGCAGGCAGGGCCTCTGCAATGCCGCATTCAGGCTTCAGAGACAGCATCGGGAGCAGCAGCTGGGGCTGGGGAACTGACACAGGCTACCAGCACCAAGCAACAGGAGGAACCCCAGAGCAGCAAACCCGAACCAAGCTGGCAGCGATGCACCCACAGACAGGGCAGGTGTTAAATCACCCAACGGAGACGTACAGTTTATAACAAGCCAGGAAAGACTGAGCAGGTGCTTCCACGGTGACCTCCCTGCAGGTACCAAACCAGCGCCAAGGAATGTCCGGTGAGAGGCAGAGCCATTCCAACCATGGCCACCTGAATTTTCATGAACTTTTTATTCCACTAAACCTCTCTACTGCCCAGCTGCCTCTGCACCTCCTATTCCACGCACCTGAACCTCCTCCAAGACCCGAGCTGGTGGGGAGACAGGCTGGGCAGCACACTCCCACCTGTCCCACACAGAGCTGAACACACCTCAGAGCTCAGAGAACTAAATATTAGAGTCACTTCCCTTTCACAGACCTCAAGCATAAAATCCATCTGTGTGCCTCTTTCCTGTTCCCTGTTTGTATATCCAAGAATTGTATGTCCAAGAGTTTTATCAGCTCTTTTCTCCATGACTGAGCTTGTATTTGGCTGCTGCCAGCCCAGCACAGATCCTACATCTCTGCTGTCACCAGGGAAGGATGCAGAGGAGACGGCCGGCACTTATTCTAACTTCTGGGCAGCAGCAATCCAGAACACATGGCTTTTGCAGAGACAAACACGCATCCAGCTGTCCCATTAATCCACAGGGCTCCTGAGCTGCTGCAAAGCACAGAGAGCCATGCCAGCTCTGCACACAAGTCTCACAACCAGCAAGTGAAACCAGTTTGTTGGCTGGTTTTGTTAAACAAATGCAGCTGCAGCCTTGACACAGCCTGGGATGGAAAGAACCATATCCAGAGTAAGAGGAGGTGCCCACCACACATCAAGCCTTGGCAGGCTCCAAGGCTGGCTCCATACAGTGAGCCACGGAGGATTCCTGGCTCCCTAACTTTCTCAGGGAAGGGCTATTAGTACAGAAATTAGAAGGAGAAGCTTTACTCTTCCATGGAAGTAAATAAACCCCAAGATCCTCCTTACAGCCCTCAGATGCCAGGAAATTAAAAGCTGCTCTTAATTAGCTTTGCGAGGCCCCATTTTGCTTTGGGAGAGTGACAAGCATGGCCTCAAGCTTCACCCGGGTGCAGTGGGATCCTGGCTCCGGACACGGGACAGGGACGCTCTCACCCCAGGCCACAGCAGCCAAACAGGAGGAACTGCTGAAACCCAGCCAGTTTCAAAGGGCCTTGCCATGATGCAAACGGCAACAAGCCCAAACAGGGAAGGACCTGCCCTGGACAGAAACGGGCTCCTCTCCCCAGTGTCCGTCTCCCACAATTTCCAGTGCAAGCGGCTATCAGCTCACTGGGCAGTGAGAAGAGTGTTTTCTGCTCAGTTTATCATGGGAGCTGCAGTGAGGAAAAAGCAAAGCAGAGGAACTGCAGCCCCTATACTAGAAATGCCTGGGGCTTCACTCTTCAGCACCACCACTGCTAAAACCCTTGGGACCACAGCCAGCCCTTGGGTTTCCTCTCTGCCCAGCCCACAGCCTGCCCACAGCCTCCGACACTTCCAGCCCAGTACTCCTCTGGTAGACGTCCAGCGGCCCGTCCCTGTGCACACTCATGCTGACACACAAGAGCTCTGAGGTCTCCTCCCTCTGCACAGACTTGTTCAGGATTTCAGTTCCTACTCAGCTCCACCCTCTCGTCCTCCTACACCAGGTCCTACCAGCTCTGCTCCACCCACGTTTCCTCCTACCTCCCTTCTACCTCCCCATACTCCAAACTGGAGCACTCCTCCAAAAGCACACCAGGAGTCTCTGGATCCTTCTGGGTTGTGACCGGCTCTGTCTGCCACCGCCGAGTGCTCCAAATTCCATGGAGCGTGTTCATTCCTTCCTGGTGAGACCTGTGCTTCTCAATGCTCACGGAGTGGCCTGGATGACTTCGGTGTTATGCAGCTCCGACACAGTGATTTAGCCAGCCGTACTTCCAAAACCCACACCGCCAATGCAGGACCTGCTCTCTACCCTGCCCCTGCCGATATCCTGCAGCTACCACTCTCTGCAAGACAGGTACAGCAGAAGTCAGCACAGAGCAACTCATTTCCACCTCTGGAATTCAGACACCCTCGTAGAAAGCACAGGCACCTTGTCAAAGGAAATTTATAATTTTCCATTAAATCATGTGGTATCACCTGGCAGCAAATCCTTGCAATGGGGCAGCAGAGGCTCCCACACAGATTTTATCTATCCCTTCAAGCTGCCCAAGCAGAGCCACCCTAAGGGGAAATTTAGGCTCAAAACAGGCAAGTTTCCACAAGGGACAGGTGACAAAGAAGCAAGAGCAGACAGAAGAGGATCTGGCACTGCAGGATGGAGAGAAACACAGGTTGACTTTTGCAGCTGGGAAGGGAGAAGCGAGGAAAGCACAGCAGTGTTGCTCAGCAATCCCAGGAGATGGGCAGAGCATCCCATCAGATCTGGAGCAGTGCAGCAGCACAAAGGGCACTGGTAATTCTGCAGAGGAAAATGGTGCCACAGAAAGAGCAAGAGATCCCATGTTGCTGAAACAGGTGAAATAAGGACACAAAAGCCCATCTGAAACACCCAGCTGGTCCTGGGTAAGAAACCCCTCAGAAGAGGAACCATATAAACTCACGTATTTTCAAGAGTTGCCTGACCTTTCCAAAAGCCACCACTCCAATCCTTTCACCTCAAAAATCACCTCGACAGGGAAGTCTTCCCTAAAAACCCTGCTTGAGCCCTCAAACACAACCTAGCTGCCCAAGGCTGTGCACGCTCTCTCATTCCCACTTTTCTGACAGATCTTCACAGGCACATCTCTGTGTCCTTCAGACTTCTCCCACGGAATGGGCATGTGCAGCCCCATTCTGTGAAACAAGCACGCTGCCCTTTCTCCACCTTCCCTCATGGTAAGCACAAACCCTCCTCCCAGGGTCTCTTTCCCAAAAAAGCCTTGTTTCTATGAAGGGCACCTCACATAGAAAACATCCCCCTGACCCAAGCAAAGAGCTTTCCCACCACTATCCTTCAGGGACAGTGCATGCCTAAACCCAGTGTTCTCACCTTCCCTCCTCCTGGTGGAAGGGCAGTTTATTTTCAATTTTCATCACCATATTCACCTCATACTGCACAGATTCCTACTCCTGCCTTAGGTATCTGTCCCTACCAACAGGAATATCCTCAAAAAATGCCCTTCCTGCAGTGACCTGTGTGCCTGGGACCAAACGCACCTTGGCACAGTTCAGGGAAGCACTGTGAACACAAACCTTCGAGACACACATTGGGTCAAACCTAAGGTGGATCAAACCTGCTTCCTTGTTCCACCAGATCTCCTCCTCCTCCTCACATGTCTCTGGAGCAACCACGGCACCAGCCACAGGGAACCTGGAGGGGCTGGAAAGGGGACAGACAGTGGGGTGTGATCTGCTTTCTCTGCCCAACACGTCTCCAAGGCTCAGCACCTCTGGCATCCCCAAACTCCCTGGCTGTTCTCAGGAGCAGCAGCACTCAGGGCTGCTCTGCTTGTCTCCCTTCTTGTCCACAGCTGCAGGCATCTGATGTTCACCTGCCTTGTGAGGGCATTTAGGTTTGGCTGGGAATGAGCTGACACCTGGCATGGCCAGAGAAAACCCTCAGCAGCTCCAGACAGGAGTGGAGAAGGAAGAGTGTGAGTACAGCAAGTCCAAAGCCAAACTCCCTCCAAGCCTCCCCCAGGACACGTAGTGCAAACACACAATGGTGTCTCTGCAGATCCTCATTTTTGGTTGTTTTCTCCTTCGTGAACTGCTCCACTTCTCTCCTGAGCTCATGTTAACTCACAGCACTGTTATGTCATGTGCCAAGTGGTTGCGCAGCTCAGTTAAACTACGTTTTGCATGGAAAACTATTTCATTTGCTCTGAAGTGAGCCCTTTTTGGTTTCACTCAGCGCTCTCCTGCAAGCAGCAGCAGCAGCGGTCAGTTGCTCCCTGTCCACTCCCGCGGGCCATCGTTTACACTCCAGGCCTTTGCCATCGGATGGGGAACGGCTCGGCGTTTCACTGCCCTTCCCAGACAGATGCAGACATCCTGAAAGCATTCACCTCCCTCGTGCAAAAGCTGTTACACACCGGGTCTGGTCACACCCTTTGCTGCTCCCCGTTCGCTGTCCCTCTCCTGATTTACTCCATCTCCTGAGACCAGGGGACCAGGATCTCACTGCTCTGTTCAATTTGTTCTTCTAATAATTCTTTGCCAGAAGACTCCAAAAGGGGAACTCACGCCAGAGAGGAGCCTGTGAGCCCAGGACAGGTCATGACAAGAACTCTGATGCTCCAAGCCGAACAGATGCCACAGCTCCGTGAAACAGAAGCTCTTTGGGTGACTCAGGAAGGCACTAAGGGCACGCACACAGCACCTGCGATCACAGGTAGGATTGTAGCCACACGATCACAGGCTAAGTAAAAAGTTGGTATAAAATTTGCATTTATAATCCAAAAGATGCTCTTCCAAGCTCATAAACCCCAGTCTGTCCCAGTTCCAGGGGGTTCAGTGCAGCTTGAGGCCAGGCTGTGTCTGTTCAGCAGGATACAGGAAGCTGAGAGCACAGGGATCAGCAGGTTCTCCGCGGGTGTGTCGCAATCACCCTCCTCTGCAGACAGGACTTACACCCATTCCCAGGTCCCAGCCTGCCCATAACACACATTTTCCAGTAGTTTGGGAAATCTCCCCACCTAAAGTACGAGATGCTGAGCTACCTGAGAGAAGAGCTGAGAGTATCACACTGGTGTCCCCATACCTGAACAACCTCACAGCTGAATCCCACAGGCAGCCCAGCTCACCGGGGTTCAAGAAGAGGCAAGCAGGAAAGACAAACAGAACCCAAAAATACCAGAGAAGAACTGCTGCTTCCAGACAAGAGAATCTGTTCAGGTGCAGATGCACCAACTGTATGTTTAACAAAACTGAACCAAACTACTTTGGCCTGAATTAAAACCGAGTTTCTGGTTTGTAAGGGTTTATTTTACCTAGATTTGATGACAAATTCCATGACATGTCAGTATTCAATAAAAACCTTGAAAGCTAATGACCTACTTCTCAATTTTTTTAATAAACACACAACTCAGTCTATAGTCTCTGAAGACCATCTCTCCAAACACATGGCAGCCAAACACTTTCTCTCTCTGGCACAGGCAGAAATTAAATAACTTTTTAAAATTATACAGTTTCCACAGGCGATACACAATAAAACTTCCTCTGGAGTATCCCACAGCCCAGCACTGTCTTACGGCCTTTTCCTCCCCAAGAGGCAGGTTCAAATTCCCATCTGCAGCATCCTGTGTACCAGATTACCAGGCAGAATAGGAACATCATGGCTTGGGTTCCTGCTGGATGACACTTCAGGACCCAAACATGAGAGCTCACCCCGTCCCAACGCCCCGCCCTGCAAAAGCAAACCCTTGGGAGTCACAAGATGCTGGGCCAAGCTGGCAGCAGAGCAGATCTCCAGTCCTTTGCCTCTGCAGAGATCAGGGTGGCATGGAACAGCACACAGAGGGCTTATCCTGGTGCTCCCTGTGTGCAGAGCTCTGCGGCTGAACAGAATAGCAACAGAAGCTGCAAGTGAAGGCTGGGGCCCCAGATCACGGGATGATTTGCGATGGAAGGGATCTTAAAGACCATCCAGTCCCACTCCCTTCCATAGGCAGGGACACTTTCCACTATCTCAAGCTGCTCCAAGCCCTGTCCAAACAGGCCTTGGACACTTCCAGGAATGGGGCAGCCACAGCTTCTCTGGGCAACCTGTGCCAGGGCCTCACAACCCTTGAGGAAATAATTTTTTCCCAATAACCCCTTTAACCCTGCCCTCTGGCAGTAGGAAGCCATTCCCCCTTGTCCCACTCCTCCAGACCCTTGCCCCAAGTCCCTCTCCATCTCTCCTGGAGCCCCTTTAGGCACTGGAAGGGGCTCTAAGGTGTCCCCAGAGCTTCTCTTCTTGAGGCCAAACACCCCCAGCTCTCCCCCCAGCCTGTCTTCATGACAAAGATGCTCCAGCTCTTGGAGCATCTCAGTAGCCCTATGATCATAACTACAAAGCAGGTCTATCGCTTTTAATTAACTTACTTGACACTTTTTGCAGTTTGCTGATTAAACCAGAGTTTTTTAATTCATGCTGTGCTTTGCTTAGCAGAGACTGTGACTGTCACAGGACTGATGACTCGCGTTAAGCGATCTCCCCCGCGGGCAGGGGACCCCTTTATCCCGCTAATCGGCAGCCGCTCCCAGCGGAGCTCCCAGCGGAGCGGCTCCTCCTCAGCCGGGGCTGCCCCCACCCGCAGCGGGTCTCGGCCCGTGGGGGTCGCATGGACGCCCTCGGCGCCGGCCCTCGGAGCACGGGAAGGGCGCCGGGCTCAGCCGGGGCCGCTCCGCGAGCGGGACGGCGCAGGCCGGGGCAGCGCTCGGG
>VZSE01006888.1:0-21563 GCA_013398275.1 Promerops cafer | reverse complement strand
GGTTTCCAAAGTTTTGTCTCACTGTGCTTTGGTAGAAATTGGGTGGGAGGAGGAGGAATGGTTTGAAAAGTTTTCATTCTGTTTCCTCTGTGCTTCTGATTTTAGTTTGTAGTTTCATAAAGTTTTTTCTCTCTTTTTCTAAGTTTGAGTCTGCTCTGCTCTGTTCCTGGTCGCATCTCACAGCAGTTAGTTAAAGAAAACATATTTTCATGGGGGCACTGGCATTGGTCCAGCGCCAAACCATGACAATGCTCTATAAATAAATACTGGATAATAATATTTTAACATTTCCACAACAAGCTTTGATGTAATACTACCCTGGTTTTGATTTGGGGGTGGTGACAAGGAGGTCTATGAACCCTCCTTCAACTTCACACACAGTATCTTGCTACAGTTGCCTATAGATTTCAAAATCATAAGGCACCACATGAGCAAAGGGTCATTGGCATGCACTGTAGCAGAAAATAGGAAATATAATTAAACATAGAGCCATGAAGTAAGTTCTCTGGCAAGAGAAAGTGCCTTGGGAAGAAAGTGGCAAGGGCAAAGAACTATGAAATGGCAAAGCAATGTGGTTAAGGCAGGGAATGAAGCATGGGGGTAGAGATGAAGAAACAAGGGTGAGAGGAGCAGAAAAAGGAGCACAAAGAGGTAAAGTGACAATAAGAGAAAGAAGGCAAAGCATAGGGAAGAGAAGAATATATGTAAGGGAAAAAAACTCTTAGGAGTAGTATTACTCTTAGAAGTAAAAGTTATTTAGTAAGGGCAGAAGCCACATTTTTATGCAACAGGATACACTTTTCTGTATAGGAAGAGTTTGTTTAAGCTTCTATGAAACCTCAAAAAAAATCTGTGACAGGAAAATAATAAAAAGGAAGTAACATCATATTTCTTTTGACTTTAAAATAGCTTTTAAGGTTGTATTTCACCTTTCCCTCTCAACCTCCAAGTATTTTCCAGGATGGAATTTTCTTCTTCCCACTCCAGGATTTTGCGTGGGCAGAGCACTGCAGATGCTGCTGAACTCAGAAACGAAGAAACTGATTCATTTTTCCCTTGAACCTTGTGCTATCATTTAGACTGGGAACAAGCAAATGTCAAAGGCTCCAAGTTAGAAACTTGCAGCCACAATTTTAAACAGCCTGACCACTCCCTTCGTCCCAGAGTAACAGTGGTACCAGAGGGAGAGTAAAGTTCTGAATCCCTACTAGATTCCTAAATATCTAAGAATAGTTATTTTTTCTCCTGCTCCATCAGACTTGTGGTCTAAAACTTCTCTCAGTTTTGACCATATGCAGAGGATAGGTTTTCTCTAAGATAAGCCCAACAACCATTACTCAACTTCGCTGAATAGAAATCCTTAGAATGAAGACAACCTCATCAAATCAATGAGCAAAGTCCTTCAGTCTCACTGATCATGTTCCACAAGACCAGATTAATTTCTGAAAGTTTCATTTCATTTCAGCCGCTGGTGCTGTACAAACCAACTGCTGGGTATCAATTCAGTACTCAGAAAGGGTTTTCAGAACAAATCCTATGGAATCATACGACATAGAAGAAGTTGCTCCCAGGATAACTGATACTATTTTAATATTTTTTAAATCTGAGGCCACTTTCAGTAAGAAAGTTTCCTTCCCTACTTCATCTTAGACTTTAAAAAAAACCAAAGCTCTACCATTTTAAAAGGTTAGACACATTTTTTACTCCCACCATTTCTTAATAAAACACCATTTGTGTGGGAAAACAGCTTAGTGCATACTTTAAAAACAGGCAAACCATTAATTAATCCAATATGTTGGCAGTTTTAGAGAAATTTACTAGAGAAGAATAAACTGTGCTGCATCTTAAGTTTTAAAACAGCCTGAGCTTTACTTTGAGGGTGCATAAGTATGCCAAGCTCCTGCTGCTTTATACTTCTTAGTATATAATCTGTGATACTTAAAGTAGCAAGAAGTATAATCTGAACAGCTGCTAAACCATGGGCAGGTTATAAACCACGGTTTTAGGAAGCTCAAGAGGTTATGAGTTGCTTGTCTCACAAAACCAAAGGAAAACACTAAAAAGCGCCCCATCTTCCACCAACCCTACCAAAAGAAACACTAATTTGCCCAAAACAAATGGTTAATCTCTGAAACAGGCTGGACACAAAGAGGTTCCAAAATCACTGCTTTTGCATCAGCAGTATTGTAGCACTATGGTTAGGCAACAAATTGCTTCTCAGCATGTCCAAACTAGCTAGTTTACTGTGGAAGTTTAATATGTCATTAGAGTAACATCCTGTTTTGCAGCATTTCTGTGTTTCAGTTTACCCCAACTCTACTGAGATTCAACTGGCATGAAACAGCTGGGCATGGTTAGTTACAGGATGGAAACCAACCACAATAGGTGGCGCTTTATCTCCATGGCATAGGCAGTTGGTATAAAAGACAAATGACTCTTGACAGAAAACATTGTCCCTAAATACAAATTTGTGAACTGTGGGAGCTTGTCCTGCAGGGACAGGCTGGGAACTGGCTGCACAGCCACACAGCCAACATCTAATAACAAGCCTCAAGAAGAAACCACAACTGATAACATCCAGGCAGCTTACGGTGAGTTTACTGCAAGAAGCAAAGGACTCTGGGAGTGAATGGGAGTGACCATGCAGATTAGCAGCCCATGACTGGCTCGAAGGCTTCTAGAACTTTCTACAAGAGACTATATATATCTGTGTCAACCCCACTTTGCAGTCTTCTGAAGCAGCCTTTTATGTTTTGCTTGCAAAACATTGTGCTCATTTGTGCTCTTTATTTATTTAATAAATATCTTTAGTTTTGGCACTTCAGTTGTACTCATCTCTTCTCTGTTGCCTGCGCTGTGTGACCATCATCCTTGTGCTCCTGAGGCCAGAAAGTTTCCCTGCACACCCCACGGATTCCCCAGACTGGTGGTGTTGACTTCTCTCTGGCCACTCTGCTGCTAGCGGGATTGAAGATCACAGCAGTTGGACGCACGCCGCAACAGTGAACTGTCTTTAAGACATTATTTCAGATCAAGCACTGGTACAGAAACAGTGGGGGGTTTTTTGTTTGTTGATTTTTTTTTTTGTGGGCATAAGCCAGGGTTTAGGTTATTTTGAATGATTAGATTTTGACTGGGTTCTAGTTGACAAGTACATGTTGGGACCCAACCACCCATGTGCTGACACTGCAAGAACAAACTCCATGAAAACATTCATCTGGGAGAGTGAAACACTCCCCCCATCCCAGTCCTGGACAACATGTTCTCACCAAATCACGCGACATTCCTACTCGATCTCACAGCTTTTACACTATTGCAGCCAAGACTGTGGACACCGTGTTCTCTACTTTATTGCACCCCCTGATAAGCCTGCACCACAACACTAGAACTTCTCTTCTTCCAAAGCTCTCAATCACACTCGATCCCACATGGCACCTGCCAGAAGACTCTCAGAACCAATGAAACACCAGTGCCCCACAGTGGGATCAGCGTCCCATTCCTCTGACTAGACCCAACATTTACATGTCCCAAACTTTTCATTAGTGTTGCACCAGCGTGGATTGTGGATATGTTAGAAGCATGCTGTGGATATGTTAGGAGCACATCCATCCTTTGCCATGGCAGCATGGAGAGGAGCTCCATGGCCCCCACGATGGGCACCCACCACCCAGCGAGGCCCACAGCCCATCCTGGTCGCTGTTAGGAGGTGCGAGGACACCTTCCCACAGTAGCTCTCACTCCAAGGATGCAGAAGAGCAGAGCGGGCTGGAAAAGGGGGTCCATCCATCTGCCCCTTCAGCACACGCCTGGGGGTGGTGTAGCTCACCTGCGTGGGGCATGGTGGTGGTCTCGTTGGCGTTAGAGCCCACGTTATAGATGATGACGGCGGAGGTCTTCTGGGCGGTGGCGTGGCGGATCTTGTCCTTGTAGGTGCAGTTTCCCCGAGGGATCAGGGCCACCCAGCTCTTGCCTGGCGCCGGGGCGTTGAAGCGGGTGCCGGGGTCGCAGGCGTCGCGGTCGGCGGGCGAGGCGGAGAGGGCCACCTGCCCGCGGGCGTCCTGCTTGGGCGAGTGCTCGCCGTAGCGCCCACACTCGCTCTTCTCGCTGCGGAGCTCGACACTGCCGGCTGCCGGGTCGGCGTAGGTGATGTTGACGAAGGCCGTGTACCACTCCTCCTTCTCGGCCACGGTGAAGTCCAGGCACAGCAGATGCACGAAACAAAAGGACAGCAGCCATGTTGAGAGTGCCAGGCTGCGGCACGCTTGGATCACAGACGTTGCCATCTTCATCTGCCGGCTCCCCCCCCCTCCCGCCCGGTCGCCGCCGAGTCGCCGCCGGGTCGCCGCCTGTCCGTGTATGCGTGCGCATCCCGAGCCGCCGCTCCGAGCGGGGCGGCGCTGCTCCCGCCGGCGCCGTGCGGGGACCAGCGAGCGAGCGAGCGAGCGGGGAAGGGCGCCCTCCCCTCTGCAGCCGCTGCCTAATTCATGTTGGGGCCGTTTGATTTCCTCGGGCTGGCCCCGTCTCCGCCTTCCCCTCACCCTCCTCCCGCCTGCCCCTTCCTCCCCTCCCTCGCCCTGCCCGCACAGCTGCCTCCCCCGCTGCTGGCAGCGCGGCCGCGGAAGAGCTCGGAGGGGGCGGCGCAGCGCGGGGGGGGGTTCCAGACGCGCACACGGCGGCGTAGCTCCCAGTGCGGGCTCGGCCCCGGCCCGGCCCCACGGACGCGTTGCCGGCGGAGAGGGTTCCCGGTGGAGGGGCTGCCGGCGGTGGGGGCTCCTGGCAGAGGGGCTGCGCTGCCTGGCCCGGCGGAGGGGTTCCCGGCGGAGGGGGCTCCTGGCAGAGGGGGCTCCTGGCAGAGGTGCTCCCGGCCGAGGGGGCTGGTCCCAGGGCCGCCCGTGCCGGGATCCGCTTCAACTTCAGTTTTGCTCTGGTTTTCCCACTTTTCCTGACTGCTGCAGGAGACGCTAAGAAATTTGCAAATGTCCGTGTTACAGTATAACAATGGCGCGCAGCTCAGAGCGGTGGTGGCTCGTACAGAAGTTTTTAAATACACACCGAGTAAGTTTCCCGCTGTACTTTCCAGAATGGGAAGGGCAGGCGCGTTTGCTAAAATCAGGTGTGATTGACAGGAGCACAGAAAGCCTCAAAGAATAATGGAGCTGCTCTCTGGAAGCAGTTAAACAATGTGTTTAATTTTGGTTTGGTGAAAGCCACCACTTGGGGATTTTTAGTGTATGATACACCCCAAAAGAATTTTGGCCATGACTGACACCTTTCAAAAGGATCAAAACACAGCTGGACTCTATGTCTGTCTATACTAGTGCAAATGATGGCCAAAATTCCACTTTCCTATCACTATGTTGTGTGAGAAATGACACTCACTTTTAAAATTTTAAAGGTTTATTACAACAAAGGACTAAATAAGGGAAAAGTTCAGTGCTGAGAGCTTCCCTGCCACCCTCCGTGCACGCCACGTGCTTGCCTACAGAATGGATGTTCTGTCTTTTATATCTTTAGCCCCTCCCCAAGTCTTGTCACTCGACTCCTCTTTCGCTGTTCAGTGGTGGAGATCACTTTCTTACATCTTGATTGGAGGACTGGAGTTGCCAAAGTAACAAGCTGGCCCTCTCAAATGTCCTTGTTACTAAGAGCATCCTGTAATAACAATTTATGGGTGAGGGGAGATATAATTATCATTTACAAAACTTATCTTAATATATACATAATATTTACCCCTTAATTGTGAGAGCCAACTACCACATTACTCATCTATAACATTCAGTAACAAAAGAATGTCTTACAAGATTTATAGGTAGTGCCTATTGTAGCCCCTGTTAGTAAAACTTGCTGCTGGAAATTCCATTCACTTTCATTCAGTGAGTGCCTGAGTATCTCACTCAAATCAATATTTGCCTCTTTCCAGATTATGCTCATAGCTGCCCATGATCCAAACAAACAAGCCTCAATCATGTTTTACACATACACATACTGCTTCGAAAAAGTTAATTCCCTAAAGCTGAAAAAAATGCATTTGGGATAAAAATGTGAATAGGGTGTGAGAAAAAAACGATGCTCACCTTTTAATTTCAAAAAGTTTATTAAAACCTTAGTAAAATACAACAGGAGATTGAATAAGGAGAAACAAACAGCACTGGGAGCAAGGGCTCAGCCATGTGCTCGTCTAGAAAATGGATGTTCTACCTTTTATACCCCCAGCCCCTTCTAAAGTCTTGTCAATTGGCTCCTTCTTCGCTGCTCGGTGGTGGAGATCACTTTCTTACACCTTGACTGGAAGTCGGGAGTTGCCAAAGGAACAAGCCAACCCTCCCAAATACCCCACCTAGTAGGACTATCCTGTGATAACAGTGTATGGGGGAGGGGAAACATACCTATCATCTACAGAACTTCTCAACATATTTACCCCTTAATTGTGAGAGCCAATTATCACATTATTTACCTATAACAAGGGGAATAAAATAGAGAAATTTACAGGGAAATATGGTGATTTACCAAGAAGTCTACCATTAAGCAAGAGGAAAATTTTCCTTGAAAGCCCATTCTTGAAAAAGCAAAGTCAGCAAATGAGAAGAAAAAATTACCATGTAGAACTAACATTGAAATGCAAAAGTAAATGGCAATCAACATTGATTAGAAAGCGTTGAGATTTCATCAGGGAAGCAAAAGCACTAAGGGGAAAATCCATGCCTGGAAGGGCTATGGTCAACAAAGCATTTGTATATTAGAAGTGAAAGGAGTATTATTAGAAGAGAAGGCTAAAAAAGATATAGAGTATTAATAAATACTTCAGGATTGTATTTGGAAAGAAAGGGAGGACATGTTTGCTAGATTATGGACTCAAAAAAGAAGCAGCATCTCCTAAGAACATACAAAAAACAGCAGACCCAGAAAAATGGCACACATGTACCAATAAAATACCAAAAGAATGGACAGGAGAACCGAGAGAGTAACTATGTTTCTGACACTACTTCAAGTAAAGCTTGGCATAACAGGAAAATCTTGAAAGATTTAGCATTCAGTTTCCCGATAAGGTCCAGAAAAACAAATTATGGTGACCAGTTAATTACAGGCTGATTAGGTGGACATTAACCAACTTGAAGAAAAACAAGAGAGAAAAAAATCCAGTGTATGGACAGTGTTTTTATGGGAAGTGGCCTGCCAAGCAAATATGATTAATGTTTTTGTGAGGAAGTTATCAGTAAGGTTAGTAATGTTACATAGCCACGTCCATAACAGGTTTTTGACAAGTGTGCTATTCAATGATACATGACATTCTCATTACACTGTAACCTCTTAGGGATCACATAAGATGAACTTACTTGAAACAGAATGGGCTTTAATAGAGCTTAATGTAAAAACACATCTCCAGGTGACAAAGTGCCAGCCACTCTGGAGCAGTGTGTGGTTTACTTTGCACACAGGGAAGGGTGTGGGGGTCAGAGTAGGAAAGAATTGTCTTATATTCCTAGGGAAAAGGGGCCTAAAGAGGATACAGATATCCCTGGATGTTTCACAGGAGCAACAAGTAGGAAATAGTAGATTTTTGCTCTGCTGCGCCGCGAGCTCCCAGCTCCGCATATCCGTTCCCGGAGAGTGACTCTCAGGAGACGCCGGCTAAGAGGAAAGTGAGTCACCGCGCAGGTGAAGCAACACTGTAAGCAGTGGTGGGATAAAGGAAAGGGAGATGGAGGCTTTCTGGCTGACACAACCTGCTGTATTGGTGAGGAAGGTCGAGAGCCAAAAAGCGAAGAACAAAGGAGGGTCCTGGGTTATATACGGGGAAGAGGAGGGGTGGTCTAAGGGAAGGGAACCAATGGGATAGCACAGAGTAGGAGGGTCCAGGGAGGAGCAAGGGGCCCTGTGTCTTATCCGAACACAAGGGGAGGAATGTATTAACGGGGGACCAACCAGGGGAGAAACTGGGGAGAACTTTCCAGAACATGGGAGTAAACCGGGGATGATTGAAGGGATGATTGACATTTACTGGGGAAAGGTCTAGAAGGAAAGGCGGGGAAGGTATGACATAATCGGGGAGGAGGAGACTACACAGTAGTCTCCTCCTACGGCACCCATTCAGGGTTGCCGTGGGATACTACATTGCTCTGCTTGAAACACCAGTGAGACAAATGCTGAAAACTGTCCAGTTTTGGTATCTGCATTTTAAAAATAGATATTGAGAACCTTGAGAAGGTTAAGAAAGGAACCCTATAAATAATTGGAAGTAGTTCCTCTACAGGGAGAGACTTCAGGTATCCAATCTATTAAGCTTTTAAAGAAAAGAGGTGATGTGATTACACTGTGGAAGTACCATCACAGGGATATAACAGCAGGTACTAATAGGCTCTTTAAGCTAGAGGACAAAACATAACAGGAACCAAAGTTTAAACTAGACAATGCAGCTCAGAGCAAAAGCACTTGTCTACTGGAGAAAATTCAGAAGGGAGACAGTCCTGAGAAGTGAAAGACAATCTGCTCTTATATTCAAATTAAACAAACAAACACTGATGGAAAACATGCTTCAAGTGCAAGATGTGAAATTCTTCACAATTAATTTACAATCTAGTGGTCACTTCTCACCTTGAAAATACTCCTGAATAAAGAAAACAGAATACTTGATTACTTTTGTTGCTGAAAGCTGAACTACAATTAACTAGGTCAATGCTTTGACTTAAAATCACCCAGTGTGGTGTCATAGTTAATGGTGGTTCTTCCCGTGTTTTTTCTGTTCACAGAAATATCTTCCCCAGAGCTCTGTTCTGGTCCTGGCACAAGAGCACCATGCTTTCAAGTACAGCTGTAAATGTTTCTTCTCAGGCCAGCAAGACATTTGCCACCACTGTACCATACCGTACCGTACCATACCGTACCGTACCGTACCGTACCGTACCCTACCCTACCCTACCCTACCCTACCCTACCCTACCCTACCCTACCCATGTTCTCTCCTTCAAAAAAACCCAAACCCATAGAAGCATACTAGACATTGTCACAAATCTCATTGCCCAAATTACAGTGAAAAGCACAATCTATACTTTTATATGCTACTGAACATAATTTTACAGTATCAGTAACATTGGGATGAGGGGTGTATCTCTGGATTTTCAGTGTTATGTATGACTTTAACAACATATTACAAATTCTCCTCCCCATTGTCCATGTTTCTGAAATAACAATAATTCCATCTGAACTATACCTTCCAGGAAGCTACAAGACCATCATATTCAAACTTGAGTGTGTGAAAGAGGGTTAATAAGTAGAAGAGAAGTGGCATGTGGGGAACTCCAGCTCCAGATTCTTGATATATAGAAACTCAGAAGCTGGATTTAGGCAAGAGCTGATAATGAGCTAAGGACACATTGAAATTCACCGCATGACTATCTCTGGCATATGCCACAACACTTTGCCCCTTTCATGAGGTAAAATTCATTAATTTATACCCTTTTTGGTTTAGAAGGTAATTGCTATGCTTACATTGTGCTGGATGGTGTGTCTGTACCAAAACCCAAATGATCTCAAAGGAAATAGGAGAAATTTCTTTAAAGGTGAGGAATCTCCACCAGGTTACTAAAGCCCTCTGTTACTAAAGCCCATAGTGTTTTGTGGACCTCTGTCTGAGCTTCTTCGCACACTCGTTGCCAAGAGGTAAAATGGCAAAAGGTTTAAAAATTAGACTTTAAAATACTAGGCTGACTAAATTCTGCTGAAGTGGAGATTTACCTGGAATTTAGGAATCTTTATCCAGAATACTGCAGGTGGCATTGCAGGATATTGAAAAAGCCTCTATTAGGTGCACTGGCTCCCTTTATCACTAGAGGAAAGATAATTTAGGAAGCAATACAGAGTGTGCAAACTTGATGCCTTATTGTATGTAAGACCTGGATAGTCCCAAAGGTCAGTCACTCTGTGTTGAACTGGGCACAGGCAAAAGCAAACTTACAGAAAATACACACCACAGGGTAGGTGAGAAGTCCCTCCTCTCTCTCTTCTCAGGAGGTTCTGGTCAGTTCCCTCTGCTTTGGGTGTGACTGTCCTCACAGGGTTAGGGCCCTAGCATGTGTGACTGGGAGAGACTTGGGGTTAGCGCTAACTTCAGTGCAGTCTGAAGGTTTCTTAATGCTGATGTACAGCAGGAAAGCTGACTGAAATATGATCCCTCTGTGTGGGTTAAGGAAAAGAAGTTCTTTTGCCTTCCCTGGCTATGAGACTGAAATTGATTCTTTTCTACAGCTGGAGAAGAGCAGAAGAGATGTTAACACTGGGAGACCATGCAAACAATAAAACAATAGCCTCACCCATTTGCTGCCAATACTGTGCTTTGAGTTACAAACCCCACTGTGTCAGTTCATTTAGAGAGTTAATTGAGCCATTCATCTTTTCTTGTCCTGACATTGATAATACTACATCCATCTTCCTATACATATCCTAATAGCTATATTACCTGTCACGTTATTCCAGAATCCTGCCTTGGATTGGGATACTGCTTAATTCTACTGTAACATTCTCTGTATCATTGCAGTTGCTGCTGTAGTTCTGGTTTAATTTGCTTAGGTAAATTTAAGAATACTTCGACACTCGTTGCGGACAAAAAAGGATCTGTGTTACAGCCAAAATAAACTGCTCACTGGAGCTAAAGGAAAAGTTCAATAGAATTTATAGGGAAGGTGATATTTTAATTTTAAAACTAAAAGAGTTCAAAGGAGCCTTACCTTCTTTGATCTCTATTAAGTTTTCATAGTGAGATAGTGCTCCCTGTGTTCCAAAGGCAAAACCTGACATGTTTCATCATATTTGTTTAGTGTCTGCTTTCATTATTTTTTTTTTTGTAAAGTACAACACCCCAGAAGATGGCTACTGATGAACCCCTTTCTGCCTGTTCCTTATACAGCTTCCTAAAAATACGTTGAAAGAAATATTCACCTTTCTGCAATTTCTTTCTCTTTGTAATAGCTCATTCAGCTCCCTTAAACTTCCAGCATTTTCCACATTTCTCATTAATTTCATCTACAGGCTTATTCAGCCCTTAGTCAAAATACTGGCTTTTCCTTTGCAATGTAAAAATATCAAAACGTTAGTTTTCTCCTGTTATTAGGTTCTTTCCCTTGCTTCCTTTTAAAGGGAGGTATTTAGATGTCTCACAGAAAAAGTGAACAGGCAAAACCCAGCCCCAGGTCTGCAGGGCAGCCAAGGTGGCACTTCCTGCCATCCCAGCCAGGTGGTTGCTCCTACAGGACACCAGGAACTTGATTATAAGTTCTCACCTTATGTACTGCTCCTTTCCTACTTGTCTCCCTCTAAGGCAGAGCATGTGTCACTAAAAATATCAAAAGTTGACCAGGACCCCCCAAGTTTCTGTTATTAAGCTTCATATCTTCCACAGTCCACAGCATGAGGGAAAATGAGGGAACTTCTCTGATGAGCATCTCCCTTAAACAGTCATCCTGACCAGCTGGAGACAGCACTTAGCTTAACTGTAGAATGGTGCTCAGATTTGTATTTCTGCATCTGCACTCACTTCTCTGGTGCTGACAGACACACACAGAGCGAAGCACAGTCCCGCTGAGGCAGAATATCTTAACACACAGCTCCAAAATGGTGTCAGTTTTTAGTGTTTTAATCATCTTCCACGGGAAATGTTGTGAAGAACGTAAACCAAACTTTAACCAATAAAAGAGATTCTTTCTTAAAAAACANAACAAGCGTCTGAATGCAATAATGAAAAACAGATGTATCTAGGATAATGGTGAGAAGGATTTTTTGGGGCAATTCCAACATATGCAGAGATTCCTAGTCTTGCTTGAGAGACAGGAAGCATATACCTGAATTAATGGGGCATTCTGTACTAGTACACCTTGCTAATGACCTTAAACAGAGGATTTAAAAAGTGTCACAGATGCTTGGCCAAATGGAAGATGGTAATATGTTCTCTTGAAAACAGATGGGTGAGGTTACTAAAAGAGATTTCCCAAGAGAGATTCCTGGGATTGATCACCATTAACAGGATCATAAATGACCACTGTGCATACAAACCAAATGGGAAATTAATTGACAATATAAAATAAGGTGCCATTGGCAATCATGAGAAAGGCATGTATGGAATACAGGAAAACCTTATTGCTCCAACCAAGAGAGATGTGATGAAATTCAATAGTGCATAATGCTGGGTCATGAATTTACAGACTGAAAACACATATTTCAGCTCTTAACTGGAAGCTTCTTTGTTGGGACAGTGGTTCATGAAGACGACAGTGTCACAAAGATCCTATTAACACCCCCTCCCCCTTCAAATGTGGCCTTAAAATGCATTAGCAGACAGGATCAGCAGTGATGGGGGCATACAAACCTTTTCATGTGAGGCCTTAAGAAAACCCACCTGGAGCTGCCCTTGTAGAAGATGCAGAAAAGGGCATCTAGGAGACTGAGGGACTAAATAATTATGAGAAAATTAAAAGCTTGGCAGCAAGGGGAAAACTGAACAGGATTTGATGGTCTCTGTTGGTATATCGGGAAAGCTAAATGCAGTGGAAAGAAGAAAGCAATTTAGGATTTGGCCCTTAAGAAAAAGACTGCAAGTTGATCATATATAAATGAATACAAAAGAAAATAAAGAAAGGAAAGCTTTTAATTAACAGAACTGTGAAATTTTCTCATTACCTAACTGGAATTAAAGAAGACATGATAAACTGATGTGAAGGAATTATTAAATGATGGCATGCAATAGCAAGGTTTGGACTAGATGATCCAGGAAATCTCCTTTGTCTATACCCAAATTTAGCTTTAAAGGTTGGCAGGATATTTTTTTCCTTTCCTTCCCCTAAAAATAGCATAAATAGCATTTTTAGAAGACACCAGACAGTGCTGTCACAGAGAGTTTTACAAGCTCTGTACTTCCAGACTTTCATACTTGGTTATGGTCAAAATGCTGTGGCACATTAAGCATGGTGTATGATGTTCCCGCACATGCTACTTAAGATTCTTTGCTGCTGAAAGCTGTGACTGAACAGGTTCTTAAAAGCAGAGCTACCACTCAAGGGAAGCACTTTTATATGTAGATATTAAAATTCCTCTTCAAATGGTATTTTTACCACCAGTTTGAATGAAAATTGCACTGAATCCTAGGGAGGCCAAGCCCATGAAAAAAAAATTGAGAGCCTAGGATTTTCTTGTCTCATTTTTTTATTTCCTTCCTTGGATCTTTCTTAAATTAAGTGGAAGGGTATATGTTACCTGGACTGCGGCTCAGACTACAGCCTATGGAGACTTTGGACTGAATTAAAGGAAAAGGTATGTGGAGTGTTTACTCAAAAAATTGATAGAGCTCAGATTTTAAATTTTGGGCTATTACCACTTCTCATCCTCTTTGTGCTTTAGATTTCTGTCCTCCTGTAAGGCCAGTTTTCAAAAGTAAGTGTTCTGAACTCATCACTCAAATATTTCAGACATTGCATTTAGGGTTTAGATAGTAGCCCTATCCTTTGTCTTGCATTCTCTTACATAATACATTTATAAACTGTTTATCACTACAGTTACAGTGACAGAGAAATGGTCCATGCTGGAGTGACAGAGAAATGGCCCATGCAGGGGAAGAACTGATGAATTACTTTTAAGTACATTTTTAGCAAAAAAATCATTTGAGGAAGTTTGTTCATCAAGTTCTAATTCTAGTATCTGATGTGGACCTTTCTTTTTAAATAAAAGATTGAGCACAGCAGTTTGCAATAACATTGTTGTTTGTCTGACAGAATTGAATTACTGAAATCCCTTTATTACATTACACTTTTATTTGGCATATGCCTTAGTCAATATGTTGTCTAAAAGCTACTTTTTGCGAAGAGACTAAAAGTTTTCTTGTCATGAGTCAATGTAATGGTTTATTATAACACTGTCTTGGGAAAAGAAAAGGCTTTTCTGGAGTCAGTAAGGGCTTGGGTTTTTTTGCTACAGATAGCAAAGACTAATAAGAGTTCCTGTAAGATAGTCCTTTATGATCACCTACTCTGATTTCCTACAACGCTAATGATGTTATTAACACTTACATTGTTAGCATTGTTTTTAATATCAGGTATCATTCCTAGCTCCATGTGTTATAAGACATTAGACAAAAAAAAGGCAAATTTTCAACTTGTTTGTATTTCAAGAATGTATATAGAGGTTTATATTTCATTATGCTTCTCAAACTTTACAAACTAATTTTTGATCTTCAAAGTAAGTTTGTAGAAATTCATTAGTTGACTTCTAAGCTACCCATGAACATAGGAAAAAACTTACTTCCACTATGAATCACTTTCTTCCTTCTATCTATAACATCAATAAAAACCAACAAAATATTTCAGTAAGTATCAAAGCTGCCCTGCCTGTACTGTGATGACAAAAAGTACACATGTATGCAAAACATGCATTTAATAAAAAACTAATATTCTTTTCTCTAGGCACAGCATAGCCTTGTTCTGGTTTTTTTACCTTGAAAACTTCAATTCTAAATGGAGTGCTTGATTTAGTACTAGTAGCAGCTAGCTGTCCTGCCACATGTAAGCCATCAAGAAGTTTTTTCCCCAAATGCCTTCTTGCTTCCAAATAGTCCAGAGAGGCCTAAGAGAAATATTTTGCCATATTTATCAAATGTCAAGCCTTCTGGCCTTTACAAAATCAGCCTTTAGGCAAGTTTTTGAAGACAAAAGGCTGAAATTATTTTTTATTAAGCTCTCACCCCTTTAGCTTGTTAGGACATCCAGAGAAATCAGAGAAAGCACAGGGACTTTCTTTCAGCCTTGCGGCAGGAAAAGCCTCCAGCCTCCTTTCCTTTCCATGTGGGGGAAAGTCAGGGCTCTGCACTACAGAAGGGAAGGAAGGGTGAGGTTGAGAAACATTACTTTTCACTCTTGAGAGTGGTGGAAGATCCTGTGATTATATGTGTGTCTGCATGCAATTTTTACAGA
Organism: Promerops cafer; assembly: GCA_013398275.1. NCBI lineage: Eukaryota > Metazoa > Chordata > Aves > Passeriformes > Nectariniidae > Promerops > Promerops cafer. Next base: position 6,616 of record VZSE01006888.1, on the reverse strand, counting down.
GATAGATGATAGCTAGCTAGCTAGCTAGCTAGAGAGATAGATATACTTCTGGTTTTCTGCTAATGTTCTGTTTTTAATAATTATAATAGCTATTATTCTTTTTTATCATCATCATCATCTTTGAAGAATGGGAAACTAATTGGGCACCTTTCAAGTTGCTGAAAGGTCTTCTGGATAAGTGGCCTCTCTTGGAGCAGGTATCACCTGCGTCTTCCTTCTCTTTTTTAAAGCAAAAAGGAAGGCACACCAAAAAGAAAATGCTCTACTTCCTCTGTAAGCATATAAAAAAACTTTATTTATTTATTTGGTTATTTACAGTGTTATTTATATTTAAAACTTTTAGGACAGTCTGTGGTACCTGGTAGGCAGCTGTATTGGTTGTGCATGTCCTATTTTTTGGTTGGGGGGGCGGGGCACAGAGGTGGCTTCTGTGAGAAGCTGCTGGGAGCTTCCACCATGTTTGACAGAGCCAGTCCCTGATGGCTCTGAAGATGGACGTGCTGCTGGCCAAGGATGGGCCAATTAGAGAAGCTGGTAACACCTCTGTGATGACATTTAAGAAGAAAATAAAAACAAAATGCACAGTTTTTTTCTTCTAGCCAGAGAAGAAGAGGAGGTGAGAACATGTGAAGGAAAACAACATGGAGACACCAAGGTCAGTGGAGAAGGAGGGGGAGGAGGTGCTCCAGGAACCAGAGCTGAGATTCTTCTACAGGCCATGGTGAAGACCATGGTGAAGCAGCTGTGCCCCTGCAGCCCATGGGGATCCATGGGGAATGTAGAGATCCACCCGCAGCCCGTGGGGGAGCTGCCCACACCAGAGTGGGAGAGCCTGGAGGAGGCTGTGGTCCAGTGGGAGACCCGGTGGAGAGAGAGGGCCCCTGATTCCAGGCTGGAGCAGCCTGTCCTTGGAGGACTGCACCCCGTGGAAGAGTGACCCATGCTGAAGCAGTTTTGGGAGGATTGTGTGCCTGTGGGAGGAACTCACGTTGCAGCAGTTTTGAGAGGACTGCTGCTTGTGAGATTCGGAGCCACGCTGGAGAAGTTTGTGGAGAACTGTCTCCTGTGGGAGGGACCTCAGGCTGCAGCAAGGGAATGACTTCTCTCCCTGAGCAGCAGAAGAAAACCTCAGGTGATGAACTGACCAAACGCCCAAACCCCCATACCCTGTCGCCCTGCGCTGTCTGTGGGAAGGAGGGAGGGGTTGGGGGAAGAAAAGGTGTTTTTTTAAGGGCTTATTTTACTTCTCATTATTCTCCTCTGAATCTTTCAGTAATAAATTCACTTTGTACCTCTAAGCTGAGCCTGTTTTGCCCTTGGAGTGTTTTTTCCCAGTCCTCACCTCAACTCATGAACCCATGGATAATTTTTTTCTCTCCTCTCTCTCCTCTCTCAGCTGCAGCAGGGGATGGTCAGCAAATGGCTTTTGTGGGTGCCTGGAATTTGACCAGTGTCAAACCATGACAGTAGCCAATGCCTCAACACAAGGAAGCACTTGATTTGTCCTCCCATCACTGCCTCCGCTCATACTGCACTGCCTGCCAGAAATGACTGGCTTAGATACTGAAGCACAAGATCTTTGCTTTGTGCTAACATCAACCATCAGAACAACACAGCCTGAAATGCCTCACGCTGCAGTCCCTGAGTTCTTCAAGAGTCTCAGTGTGGAGGCTCTTTATTGTATTCCACGGCAACCCAGAATGGGTGCCATGGGAGGAGACTACAGTGTAGTCTCCGCCTCCCCCCTGCAGTTGCTCTCCGCCCCCAGTTATGTCACTGTTTCCCCTCCTATCCTTCTGGAACCTTCCCTAGCCCATCATTCCCAGTTCACTCCCCGTTACTAGAATGTTCTCCCCAGTTCTCTCCCTGATTGGCCCTCAGTTTATGTATTCCTCCCCCTGTGTCCTGATAGGACACAGGGCCCCTTGCGCCTCCCTGGACCCTCCTATCTTGCCCATTCCCACTGGTCCCTTACCCCGAAGCCACTCCCTTCTTATCTTGTATATAATCCTGGACCCTCCCTTGTTCCTTTGCTCTTTGGCCCTGACCGTCTGCAGGAATAAATGAGTTGTGTCAACCGGAGAGCCTGGTCCCTTTCCTTCCCACCGCTGCTAGCCATATCCCTTACACACCTGCATAGTGACGCTACAATCCTCCAGCGAGCTATCCCAAGAAGCACTTCAGGGGACAGCAGTGTGGAGCGGGAGCTCGCGGCGCTGCAGCTCTTGAGCCTAGTAAGGGAACTTCTAGAATATTGCCCTAGAGAAATCTTCCACAGCCCTAGCATACAGCTCGGGGTGAGAAAAAGGGGCTTCTCCCATGGGGCCTTGCAGCACTATGTTAATCTGACCTTTCCCTATAGGTCACTGCCCTTTACCCTACCCTTACCTTTTAGGTCATTGCCTTTTGCCCTGCCCTTGTACTGCCCCTTTGCCCACAGACCCATACTTAACTGGAGACACTGCCCCTTTTCCCTTGTCTTTGTCCCTGAAATCCTTCAGCCTGATTCTACAGTAAACCCCGCTGGAACTCTGTACAGAGACCCTTTCTGTCTTTCTTTGCTGAACTAGTCGTGGTGTGTGACTGTGGATTTACTGGCGGCCTGTCCCTGCCCAGAGCAGCTTTTCTCAGAAGGTGCTTTTGGCAGGGTAGCAGCGAAGCATGGTCCATTCCACCACACTGCTACATCTCAGTTACAGTGACATCTCATGGTAATGAAATCTCTCTGTTTCTAATCAAGCCTTTCTTCCCAAGGTTATTGAGAAGTTTAGATGTGCTCCTACACTGATATACTTAGAATTTTTTTTGTGTTGACTTCAAGATACAGATTTTACAATAACATTGGCAATGCATACCCAAAGAGAACAACGTTACAAACGTCAGGTCTGTCCACAGGCACTGAGGGCTTTTTCCACATCACATTTGACAGCATTCTGCACTACTTAGCAGAGGCACACAGGAGGTCTAGCAAAGATTTTGATGTTCTGCAAAAGACAAATTGTATCCTTTTTCAAATGCACAAGGAGGTCAGTCAATAGATTTTGAACTTCCAGACTACGGTTAAACAGAAAGTATGCAGTCTTAAATAGTACAAGTTTTTACATGACTAGAGGAAGTGGTAACTTTAAAAGAACTGTCAGCACAAAGTATTAAAAACAGCAGCCAGTGTGAAAGCAAATTAAATTACTTATAAACAAGACATTTTAGAAATACATTTTTCTCCAGTTGATGCAGAATATTTAGTCTCTACCTCAGTCAGCATAAACAGTGAAAACATGATACTTCCCTGTATACCAGCAGTGCCACAACTTCTGGGTTGTACCCATTTAAGACTGATAGGAACATTTACCTGGAAGGCTTTAAGTACACCAAGTTTATTTCCTTTTTTTGTTTCATTTTTATGGATTATTAAAAAAAAAGGCATTTCAGCTTGGAACATTAACCTCAACATGACTGAAGTTCCAGCAAAGAGGCAAAATCACCCTCTCTGACAGCATGTTCATACTCCCCACTTAAATAAATGATTGATATAGAAATAGTTTATGTTGTGACTCTCCCTCACTTAATAAATATCCAAGCTCTTTTAGACATGGGCCAAGCCTGAATCTCTACTAGAGAACCAACCACAAGAGGTCAGCCTTACTCCATGTGAACCCTTTTTCTGCAATCTAGGAGGAAAACTGTCTTCACAAGTGTACTGGATTTACTCAGTATTTTCAGGAGTTACAGAACCGAACATAAAACTGACACAACTGAGATTGTTTTGCTTTCTTCATTAAAAAAGGTTTCTGTAGTAAATTCAAAGTGATTTTTAAAAATATGTACTTTTAATACATCTTTTCTCACTTTCCTTAAATTTCTGTCTTGAAACTTTCTACATGCTCATAGTTCAACTTTAATACAAGGATCAAGGAAGGGGATATTATTTGGGACATTTTTCATGGTAGGAGAAACGGCTACTTATCAGTCCAAAAGAAGAGATAGTAAAAAATCACAGCTCACATCCTTCCTTAAGAGATCTTTTGACCTTCAACAATCAATCTTGTCCCTTTTCCTGTTCTCAACTTAAAAAAAACAGTTGAAATATTACAAAAATGCTTCTTTTCTGTTGTTATCTGATCCAAGACTGTCTCACTGGAATAAGGAGGTAGAAAGCTTGGAAACTGTTTTATACTCCAAAGATTCTCTTACCCTGATTACTTCTAAAACTTCCTATTTCTTTTCACAAAATCTCTTGAAAATTATAGACTTTCTTAACCACACTTGCACATTAAACATCTTATCTAGGAACCCATCTCATGTCGTAACAGGAACTTCACCCATCTTACGTAGCTTCCTTCACCCATCTCATCAGCTTCCTTATGTCTTGTCCTGGCACTTGTCATTTCTAGGGCAATTCAGAGTACTGCTAAAATGAGATCATCATCTTGGCCCTTTTCCTCCCTTTTTTATATTCATCCACTAGCTTTTCCTTATTGTTCATGCCATACTTTTGCTTCCAACTGTCCCTTAAAATGGGCACTGCAATCCCTCTCAAGTTTGCCATTGCTGCATCCTCACCCACAGTGATACCCTCTGCCCACTCAATTCCCAAAAAGCACTGGCACACTTTCTTCCACCTGCTTCACACAGAAGAGAAATCCTTTTGTCTTCCTTCAAAAGCCTCTTTAAAACCAGTGTCAATTATTCAGCTGGTAATATATCAATCTCAGTGTAGCAAGGCAACTAATTTGCTTTGATCACTGCCAATTATCCTTTCCTTCTTCTTTTCCAGTCTTTCTCAGAAGCCCATCCATATCCAGATGCAAGCTCTTTGAAAGAGAATCATCTGTACTTTCATGATCCCTTACGCCATATCATCCTACTCCATTCTAAGGGCTTCCATGCAATGGAATCAGATTATCCCAGGGGGCTTAAGTTGTGAGGGAAATGGCTTGCATAACTTATTTAATGTGGAGGCACGGTCAGTCTGGGAGTGGGTTTGAATGCCAGCAAATTCCACTTGGTTTTAAGCAACACAGTGAACAGTTTAAACCAGAAGTATTATCTTGACTACAGACTGCCTTCACTTGGGACCTGTATGATTCCAGAGCAGTTTCCAGACCCAGTCACAATAGCGACAACACCAAATTCACTGAAGTCAACAGCAAACTCCTACTTGATATTCAGCTGAGCTGGGATGTCATCCACAGCTAGACAGGCAGTTGAGAGTCACATCAGCACAAAGAAATTTTTGTAGTGGCCATAGTATCATCTGTGGATATCACCATGGAAACCTCATCACAGATCAAACCTAACAATCGAAGAACATTTACTCAGCACCAGTGGCAGACTATCCTCAAGCAGCTACAATTTTTTTTAAATACTAAAAGCTTGCAGGACAAATACTGCAGAAGGGAAGAAACCCAATTCAATGATTTCATGGATATATTACATGCCAATTTTCTAGCTGCAGAGTATATTTTTCGCTGTACTTTAAATTAGTTTCCACAATTCCACAATTAATACTTACTTCACATTTTATCCACAACTGTTGTCATCTCACCTTTTCTTACCAGCATTGCTGTCAATGAACATTAAAGAAACAGACAGTCAGACTGAAAAAAGAATTATGTTGGAGGAATAAAGACAAAATACATTAAATATTCTTAATAATTGCATACACATACTGTATAAGGAAATCACTGTACTGTGGTTTACACTTGGACACTGCAATATACTGAGTAGCTGTATCAAACATGATTTTCTGCTCATGTAAAAAGTTTTTTTTTTATATTACATGAATCATAGTCTAATGTTCAACTACTCTGAATATTTGAACTATATTACTAGGCTTGACAAAATCCATGTTTATGTTGTATCTAGAAGAAAGTGATGAAAATATAGCATCTAAAATTTTTGAACTTATTATGGCTACTTTCTGTAGAGTAAAAAGACCAACTCCGTTTGTTTTACATCTCTATTGTATTTCACATGAAAATTGCAACATACTTTATGCAGGCAAAGTTCTCTTAATTCTTATACCAAATATTAGCCTTATAAGATTTCATATATTCCATCAAATGAGCTTTGCTAAATAATTGTCTTAGGTTGCAAATGCAAGATGTGGCTGGGGGTGTGTATTCTATTCCCATCTGTCAGAAGTGGGGCAGTTATCTTCGTTTAATTGGGCCACCATTAAAACTAAGTGGGGCAGTTTTCTTTATCACTTCCACAAACAATTCTCCCTCTGGGAAGCATCTTCTGTTAATGGGCCATTGAGTCTCACTGCATGACTGATAAAATTACATCATCCTATTGTGAGATGCTCTGCCCAAGGGGAGGAACCAAGCATTCCTACCTGGATGTAACAGGCTGTCAGGTTGTATTCTGATTCTGTCAGTGTTGTTTTGTGTTACTGCATTTTTTTTTTTAATTTTTCCTAATAAAGAACTGTTAGTCCTATTCCCATATCTTTGCCTGAAAGCCCCTTAATTTCAAAATTACAATAATTCGGAGGGAGGCGGTTTACATTTTCCACTTCAAGAAAGCCTCCTCCCTTCCTTAGCAGACACCTGTCTTCTCAAACCAAGACAATAATATTATGCATATGCCCAGATATTCTATTAACTAATGC
>VZSE01006887.1:644014-707368 GCA_013398275.1 Promerops cafer | reverse complement strand
TGCGCGGCCGGGCGGCAGCCGGCCGTGAGGGGCGGCCCCGCCCGGGCTCCGTCCCGCGGGCGCTTTCCTCTCGCCGCCGGCGGTGCTCGCAGAGGTACCGGGCCGGCTTGCCAGGGCTTAACTGGCGTGCTTACCGGACACTGATAGCATTTTCTTGTTTCTTCAGTCAGCCTTCCCTCTTAAGGGTCTTGAACCGGAAACATCTTTGAATATTCGCAGTGGAGGTATAAATAATAATGTTAGAAATCAATGCAGGTGTGAGATAACCTCCTCCCGGCTACCCGTCCCGGGAAGGGTCGAACGAGGTGGCCTGCCGTGGTTTGTCGGAGTCCGGGCGGTGACCTGAGACTGTTCACCATCCTCCTCCTCCTCCTTGCGAGCCAGCCCTGCGGCAGCCTGCTCTCTGCTTTCCGTCCCCGTGTGCAGAGCTGCGGAGGCCTTACCGCTGCTCAGAGGACTCACGGCTTTTCAAAAGTTCGTGCCTCCAGAGGCCTTCGCGCCTCTGCTTGGAAAAGTGTTACCATCACTTCTTCAGAAATTTTGGCTCGGCTGTTGGGTACACAGTGAGCACTGTTTATTGCCTGCACGCAGGAGGTTTGCCTTGTTTTACTTCATTGGATTCACTTGTCAGCATGAACATAGAAGGAATTGATCAGGTTTTTAGAAAATCCTGCTCTTGAATTGACTTTTTCTTGAATGACCTTTCATCTTACATCTTAACAGCACTTTGTTCTTAAAGAACTATTTATATAGTTGAATTTTTTTTCACTCCTACTGGGAGGTCTGCATATCTTACAGTCAGACCGTATGTGTAGTTTTGCAGTGGTGGGGAAATGGTAGCAATTTACTGAGTTTTTCATCCCATATCTAAACTTACTGTACTCTGCTTAATAACCTTCATTTAAGATAAGGTGTCCTATTAATAGTGATCTTAACAAGCTAGTTCACATTTTATGGGAAAAATATTAGCAACAACACATATACATAAAAATAAGTGATCAATCTGACTACATCTTGTGATAGTTCAGGTGTATAAGTTTGCTTGTTTAGTTTTCTTTTCATACACAGTATTTTCAGTGGTAATACTATTATCTAAAAGTACACCAAGGTGACATGTCCTGGTATTCTATAACATTTTATCAAGTTATTTTTGGTTGGCCAACTAATGTCGCTGGGATAGATTTCCTTAAACCTCTAGATTCTGTTTTGCCACATAGCTGTTTGGGAATTCTCTTTAATCAGATAAAGGGCATTGAGGGTGTTCGGTTATTAGCTTCTTGCAAAGTAGTAATTTGGAAGAGGAGAGACTTCTTGAGCTGAAATGATAAGTGATCAAGTGGTAACAGGCACCCTGTCCTTGGACGGACAGTGCATTTTTAGGGTTTTCATGGTCTTCTGATCTGTTACTTCTATTTTAAAATGCATTAGAAAAGGAAGACCTGAGACCTGAATTGACTGTCAAATGGTTATGCCTGAACAGGATGAGAGTGAAGTTACTGAATGTGTTGTGGTGAAAACGCCTTTCCCTTCCTGTAAAAAGTATAGATTGATAATTTTGATAAATAATGACTCTGTGACAATAATCCAAAGTATAGAAGTTCGAGTAGCAGCTGTTGCTGAATGTATGAGTGTTTTCTCTTTTTTTTTTTTTCCCTGTAGTTTGTAAATCCCTATGAAAGGCATATAGGAAGTTTGTTGTCAGCAGGCTTGAGGATGATAAGAAATCTGTATGCTCTGTTTTGTGACAGTGTACAGTTCCTTGACCGCTGTGTAGAGTCTGTGCAACTTTCAAAGCATAAAGGTTGCTGCTGTCTATAGCTGGTTCTCACCATGGGGCTGTGAATAGTGGTACTTGTAAGTAAGATCCTGCTGTGAGTAAGAACCAACTGGATTTATCTTTGAAAGATAACCACTACTGTGTATTAACCATCTGTAAAATGAAAATTGAAAAGTTTTGACTCATTTTTTTCTGCACTCCCATTTCCACCAACTCAAAAAATGGTCACCTTTATTTTTGGAAGACCGGGCATACAAATGTTTGCTCTCTGATTAATTTTTTTAGGAGTTACGTATTTTTCCAATTCCATTTAATTGGTTTTTTAAATAAAACCCAAGTTCTAGTACCTTTTAGTCTGATTTAGTTGTATCTGGGTATAACTAACTTGTCAATGGAAGAAGTTTTGATTAACTTGCTTGGTTAATCCAGTATGCTGTAATTCAAGCAATCAGACATAGGAATTTCATGACAGTATCTGAAAAAAAACAGTGATTTCTTCCAGAAGCTCACTGGGAGGTTGGAAAAGAATCTGCAGTAGGTGGGGATAGCACCACACTGTCTGTCTGAGGGGCTCCCTTGATGGAGGACATTGCTGATAGAGTCTGGTTGGGATGGGATGGTGTGGTGTCTGCGCTGTGCGTTAGCCCTTAGGTCCCTGTTGGGGCTTTTTTTCCCTTTTTTTAAAAATTTCTTATTTCTGGTTATGGCTCTACTTTTTACAGGGGTTTTAGTAAGGCTTTGTCCTTACTCAGTTGGAAGTACTCACACCTCCAAAAAGCTGTGCCTTCACCTTTCAGTGGCTGCTTCAGCTGGGGTGGGTCTTTAGATGCTGCTCTGGCTTTGTACCATGCAGTGGCTGGGTGGTAGAGAAGGTGGTTGGTAGGCAGGTATGCTGGCAGGGGATAAGGGAACATTTTTGCTACTCTGTCTGCTGTGTGTCTATTGAATTTTTCATCTTCTCTGGTTGTTTCTGCTTAGCAGGTGTTACAAAAGTACACAGAGCTGAACCCTGTGAGCAGCATGACTTGGTTTTCTGTCTTGTAGTCTGATACGCACCATTTTGTTTTGTCTTTACCCCTACTGTGTAGGTCTTGAGGCTTGGTTGGCAATGTTATTGTTTATCTGTAGTGGAAGATTGCTGGATAGCAGATATCCTACTTCAGCTGAGTACAGTAAAAGAAATAATTACTCACTGTGGGAAGTAAAAGTATGCTGTATGTTAATTTGCTTGAATATCTCAGAGTCTAAAACATCTCCCTCTCAATGAAGCACCGCTTGGTTGGCAAAGCAGAAGGATGAAATCTGTTGTTCAGAAGTCAGGAATTTCACGAATATACTTATTTTTACATCTGCTATGGACATTGTTTAATTTCATCTTCAGTAAAATTACTTTCTTACCCATAAAATCAGAAACTTACTTTAAATTCAACTCAAATAGCTGTGCTAGACCAGATGTTTCCTTGAAAACAGCATGTGCAAATAGATTTTCATATAAATATGCTTGTTGAGGTGATTTGCTTATCTCTCCTCCAAAATATGTGAGTGTGTATATCCATGGCAGAAAGTTAGACAGTTTTTATTTTTTTAACTGATAAGAGAGGAAATACCAATATTGCAACTGAGGTGAAGTTTCGGGTACGCGAATGGAAGATCCTTCTGTGTCTTTCATGCCTTTACTCTTCGTTTTGCTTTTCCTTCTATTCAGTATAAAAATATATTCCTAATTAACATACGTTATTTAACGGCAAACAACAGTGGCTTTTCTAGGAAGAGCAATGCATTGAAGTCAAACGTGCTTTAGTGAAATCAGCACTTATTTGCCTGTTTGTTTTTAACAGCTGGAAACAGCAGAAATGGTGCTGATGCTGCCAGATTTGTCTGCTATCTAGGTGTATTGGTATTTTTTAACATGGTTTTGTGCCTGTGCTTTAAGCTGCACGGTGAACTAATCATTCTTTCTTTGAACACTATAATTGCTTTACCTCTGAAAATTTTTGAGCTAAACAGTCCCATATTTATCTAGTAGATAAATTACAGTGCAGGCTGTTACTGCTGATAATGTGAACTGTTTTCTCTACTTCTGACAGCTATGAGGAAAATACCAGTTATTTTGTTCAAGTCACACTTGGAATGAACCACTGCATCTTGTAGTGCTATGTTTGTAGTTTTTCCATGTGTCAAGTGTACCTACTAATACTCTTCCAAGAAGGAACAGAATACAGATGACTTTATGACGAGTTCCAACTGACCTTTTTTGAAATACAGTATTTTATTCTGGTACGCAAAAGTAAATCAGTTCTCTTGTTCTTTGCTGAGGTGGCAGTGCAAATCATGCCCTTTGTGCTCTCATTTTTGCTACTCTGGAGATCTGGGGTTCTTTGTTTTCAAGGGTCATCTGTAAGACATGGTGGCTCTGTACTTCTCAGGTGCTTTTTTTAGCATGACACAGTAGGAAAATAGTCTGTGCAAGATGTATGTGTTTCTGCAATTCATAGCTTTCTACTGGAAATTTGTGTATGTGTGTGTTTTAATCTACTGCCTCTTAATTTTTTGCTTTACAATAAAAAAAACCCACAGTTGCTTTCCATGCCTTTGCTTCTTAGTGTTGACCTTACCTCATCTGTATGTGGCCCTGTGGGTGTCCACTGGAGCTGTGCTGCATGTGTCCCTTTGCTCCTTAGCTGAGATTTCCTTTAGGTGAGAAACTCAAGTCTCAGGTGCTAGAGGTTTTTACGTACTTCTTTGGATTGTTTTGTGGTCTGTGTGTGTGTTTATGAAGAGGCAACATTTTCAGTAAGCTACATTTTGCTCTTCTATCCTCTTTATGTTCCACCCTCAAATACAAATTAGGGAACTTCTCAAATGAACACACAGATTTGAAACCTTTGTGAATCTGGCAGTATTGTGTACTGCCTGCTGACAAAAGAGGAGAAGATAGATTATATCTTGACTGCATAGAGGGAATTTTGCAGAGAATGCCTGGGGACACTGAGGTATAGGTGATCTGTTGAAGGACATCAGTATGAATGTACAGTAAAATGCACATTTCTGGTACCTGCAAAGTGCTGGCATCACATTCTTCCCTGTATTTACAGTGTGTGTTCACTTGTAAGTCCTTTGAGAGTTGATACCATTTATTAACTTCTAAAACATTGCCACCTGTGCATTGCAAGACTAGGGAAGAGGTTGCTTTGCTTAAGAACATGTACTTTGAGAGCTTGTACAATATATTACCAGTAAATGTACCTATTTTAGATTTAACTAGCATCTTGTGATACATATGTATTTGCTTTCTGCCTGGTCTTCTGTGCTTATTTTTGCTGTCTTTTAAATCTCAATCTACAAGGGAGCAGTCTTCTATAAACTGCGGCCAAGATTCCCAGTGGAGTTTGAGGATTCATAAAGCTAGGTGCTGTTAAGCTTATTGAGACCAGATTTTACCACATCATAAAATTAATGTAGCCTATTTCCAAGAGAATTGCAACTACCCTTTCCCCCTGCCTATCTTTTAAGATGGCCTGTTTCACAGAAATAACACAAGTCTCAGTAACAACCCGTAGTATCCCTGGTACTGCTAATTCATTATTTATTTTCTGTAGGAGCAGAGAAAGCAGCTGAGGATCAAAATGGAGAACACTTAATACAATGTAGCATTGAAATCACTGGAGTATCTGCTCATATTTATTATTAGTTGTTATTTTTAGATTCTTATTTGAATAATTTGGTTCAATCTGATTTACGTATTTTTTTACAAGTTTGGGAATAAGAAGTTACAATAATAGTGTCAGATGGAATAAGTTGAAACTGTCCAGTTTTAGAAAGCAAAGTGCAAATTACTCCTCAAACAGCAAGACTAAATTAATTTTCTGAGTAAATTAGGTAAAAAGCAATCTATCCTCGAGCCCAGTGTTGTCTACACAGACTTTTGGGTATGTGTATGATAAAAGGATGGCTGGTTCTGTTTATTGCAGATTTTCATTATATTGTTAGGAGTATTCAAGACATCCCCTTCAAGACCATGTGAAGCTTTATGTACAAGCTAATAGTGTATAGTGACCTTTCTTTGTCTTTCAGATGGAAATATCTAGACAGGTCAACACTAATACATTTACCTTCCTTTGCCGGGTGTAAGCCTGTCAGCTGACAGCTGTTGCATTATTGCAAGGAAAGTTTTACTGTGTGTATAAAAAAGCTGTAGTTGGGGATGCAGTGTAATGTGCCCTTTTTAATTTGCAGGTTTCCGTACTTGCTGTGGTTCTTCAGATTTGTTCTTTTCTTGAAATGGTAGGATTAGGAAACAGCTGTCGCGGGATGAAGTCTCCACCACTCCTCGTGGCTGCACTCGTGGCGTGCATAATTGTTTTGGGTTTCAATTACTGGATTGCAAGTTCTCGCAGCATGGATCTGCAGGTAACATTCCTTTTGCTCTGCGTGTCACTTTGTACTTGTGCAAGCAATAAACATAGTTCACAAGAAGGATGATTCTCCTTCATATGGCAAGTCGAGAGCTCCAGCTTGTTGTGGGAGCTTTCACAAATTTTACAGTCGTTGCTTATCAGTAGTGGGGGAATGGGAGGAATGCCTATTTGTACATGAGAGGAACCCAAAACTTGAACGCGCCTGCATGTGTGATACTTGTTACTTCTGTTCTCACAAAACATTCAGCTGTCTTGTGCTGTTTCACATTAAAGATGTGACAAATGCCATCCTCTGCTTTTTGTCCCTTCCCAGTCTCCCAAGCACCCCCAACTTCCTCACCATCGTTGCAGTACGCAAAGCAGAAAAGGCCTCAGCTTTTGCAAGCCCTGCTCAACAGTAACAAAAACATCTTTATATTATCAACCCTGTGTTCATCACAAATCCAAAACAGAGCCCCATACCAGTCACTGTGAAGAAAACTAACTCTATCCCAGTCAAAACTAGCACACTCATATCCCTAGATTTGTTTTCCTACGTGACCTGTATGCATACTTTCCCACTCCGTACAAGGAAATCTGGGTTGTTCAGAAACAAAATCTGAATTTGTGTTTCTCAGTGATCTTTCTGAAGAAGGACATGCAAGTCACATGTAATAATTACTTTGTATGATGATAACTATATTTTTCCGATAATAACTGTATTTTTTGTGGCTGTTGAGCTTGAGTTTTTATCCTTTCTGGAGCATTTGTTCTGATACAGGGTATGTGAGTCAAGTTTCTGGTTTGTGACAATCTCTGCAGGACAGTTCTGTTTTTTCCTCCTGTGTTTTTTCCTTCCCAGTTTATCTAGTGAATTTGTATGCTCTTTGTACCTGAGCCAAATTTTAGTACTGAGTGGACAGCTGAAGGAGTTGAATTCAGAATAGACACTGTTGAAACAGGACACTTGTATCTGGCCATACAGTTAAAGGTATGTCTTACGACTTCTGAGACCCTGGTCATCCCTTGCTTTCCCTTTAGTTGGTGGCCTCAGGATGGTGGCTACCAGTGGGTAGCAACTGTGTCAGGACTCCGGAAGTTTTGCTGCATAGCCATGATGCAGCTGACAATGAGAAAAATATGCTACCATCCTAGTTTATCTTGGTCTTAATAACCTAGAGACACCAGGTGCTCTGATATTACTGATGTACTGTACCATCTCGTACATTTCTCCTGAAGTTAGCCTGAAAATTACTTCACTTCGGCATGGTCACACACGCTGAATGGAATGAAAAGATAGCTGAACATGGAGGGAGCTTCTAAAGCACTCTGTAGACCCGTTTGTTTGTTGGCAAGACTTTGCAGCTGTTATGACTGAAATGGAAGAAGTGTTTTTCCTTGCTATTCCAGCTAAACTGCAAGTCATTCTCTTTTTTTTTTCTCTGCCTCCTTTCCCTTTCCTTGCTTTCTGTGGCAGAGAAGCAGGGGGGGTGGGACATGACATGCAACATACTGTGGTGTAAGAAGATTTGGTACATTTTCTTGGAGCCTTGGAACATGCAGAGTGTTTATTATATTTAATTTTTAGTCCACCTGGAATCACCAGGTCTTTTTTCATATGGGTAGATTCTGTTGATCCACCTCCCTGCATGTTTTTATGTTCCTAGTTGCTGCTGAAGAGCAATTTTAATCCAAAATGTTTAGAAACAATGTCCTGCAAAACTAAACTGGTACTTACAGAAAAGAAGGGGCAGGAGGAGGAAAGAATGTGAAAACATCAGGCTTGATTCCTTATCTTATGTCTCTGTCTTTGTATGTACAAGATGTGATGGTATTGAATTTCTACTGACTGTAGCTGCTCTTTGAGCAGTCAAGAAGAATTATGATTTTCTGTTTAGGAATGGATTTTTCTCATATATGTCTTTGTGTAATAGCCATGTGTGAATTGTTCATGTAAAAGTTGGGCAGTGTTGTCCTCCCTCTGCTCTTTTCTAGCTCTTCCAGGAAATCAGATTGATTTGAGAGCTGAGTTTTTAGACTGAGTTAGTTTGGGGTCAACACTGAGAAGTGTAGAGCTGTCAGAATTGTATGGGCTAAATTTTAAAAATTGTTTGACCTTGTACTTCAGAAAGATCGTAGTCTCTAATCTTTTTTATGTTTATGTTTTGGGGGTTTTTTAAGCTCAGGTACTGAGCTTTTCATCTTTCTTATCTTTAACAGAAATTTTACACTCTCTACAAAATACGCACTCCTGTTAATTTGAGTAAAACTAGGGAGGTGTGTGTTTGTGTGTATGACTAGTATCCCTGGCTGACACAGGACTGCAATGATACCAGCGTTGCTAGAGCTGTAAAATTTGCTATTCCTTGAATATATTGGACAATATTCTGGCACGGGGGAAGCATTTCTGCTTGCTTTGGCTAATCTGCTCTTCCTCAGGGTCGAGTCATGGATCTGGAAGGCAAAGTCCGCAGGGCGGCAGCGGAGAGGGGTGCTGTGGAGCAAAAAAAGAATGAATTCCAAGGGGAGCTAGAGAAGCAGCGACAGCAGATTGACAAAATCCAGTCCTTGCACAGCTTTCAGATGGAAAATGCCAAGAGAGTACATCAGGAAGAGAAGGTAGGGCTTTTCCTAGCCACAGTTCTCTGTAAGACTGTGTTTTACCAAGACACACTCTGCAACAGAAAGTGGTGCTCACGTGTTGCAACTTACAGTCAATATTGGTGTGCCAAAACCTTTTATGATTGTATGATATTGAGAAAACAGACCTTGAATGGATATTTTAGCATTTGTTGTATAACTTTGAAATAATAGAAGCTGCAAGTAACAGCCGTTCTGAATAAAACTACTATCCTCTCTCTATATAAATTGTTACCGTACTTGGATTGTCCCTTCACTTTTTTTCCTGTATACTAGTGTTTTAAGAATTAAGAAAAAGAGGAAGATGCACCAAGAGATATATTCTCAAATATACTTGTAAACATAAATGGTTGATGTTTATTTCTAAATGCATTACAAATTTTGTGGCATTTTGGCTTTCTGCCTCCAAAAGTCAGTAGTATTGGGAAGATACGAGAAGTTAAGACTTTCACAGCAGTGCTCCTGACAGTTCAGCTTCGCCAGGGAGATGGTATTCCTTTGTGAAGAATGTGAACAAAGCTACATAAATAGCAGTGTGTATGATTCCTGGTGTGTAGTGTCTTGCAGACTGGTTTGCTGTGTATCTTCCTTGTGTTGCTGATACCGCTTTGATTGCCGTTGTTACTCAGTAGTACCGCTTTTCTCCCTATTAGCAGAAGTATTTAGTTGAGAGTATTCAATGGCTTCTCCTGTGGAGTCTCTTGACTGAAGTTCATAGATCAGCTTTCCAGGACTATTACGTTCAGCAGGCTGAACAGACACATCTCGTGATGGTAATAGGTACTCTTCAGGCAGCAGTTTCACTGTGAGGGAATGGTTTGCTCCTCAAAACATGCTGCCTGAGCAAAATATCAGCTGATTAGTCTTTGAAGAACTTAGAGGAACAAAAATTGAGTAAAAATGGAGGGTAGAATGTGCACATTAATGTCATACATCATTAGTTTATTTTGAAATAATCTAAACCCCAAGTCCTCAAGGAAATAATAAACCAATTATTTTTGCCTCTTTTGAGACAAGCATGTATCCATGATAATTTCTCTATTCTCTTTGTGTTAAGTCTTTGCATATACTTTAAAAAAGATGAGGTATAGTTTGTCTATTTATTTTTTTAATGTATGCATTTTTAAAAAAAAATCTCAGAATATTCACAGGATTTAAGTGAATAATCAATCTTGTCACTTCTGCCTCCTATTATTGGGTGTTGCTACTGAATGCTGTGGCATTTTTTTGCATTCTGCTTCAGTCCTACAGGGAGTGAAAACACATGCATGAATGGAAAAAAAATCCAAAGGTAAGAAAAGGGCAAATGTAATGGAGTATTATGCTTCCTTTCCATAAGAAGATATCACCAGAGTTACTAAAAGGCACTGAAACTGTAAGGGTTGGCCAGAGAGTTTACAGCACAGGCTCTCAAGAGGGGCACATGTTGAGAGATGGTGATTGACCTCATCCATGAGTTTTAAGGAAGTTGACTGAATGAAATGTTGCTTCTGCCAAGCATGAAGAACCTTTTTACTTCAAATTTTTGGCATCAGATGAATCGTAGGTGGCACCACACAATCCACTTTCCTTGTGTTTTTGAGTCTAGGGGCCATCTAGGAACTGTTTATAAAATGTGGCATCCATGCCAGGAGAAGTAGTGAAAAGTATTTTGCAGAACTAGAACGGCTGTTGGACATGGGGTGGAATGTGGTGTCTGGGGAAGAGTCAGTGTGGCTTCTGGAAAAGAAAGTTTTTCTTCTGAAGTATCTTGGTGTTTTCTTCTGAAATAGTTGGTGACAAAGTTGCGGGAGACAAGTGAACATATTCCCACCTGTAGTTGCAATGGCTTGTAGAGATGTTACGCAGCCGTGTGTTAAGACACTGGTATTGCAAGGGTGAATGACAAGGCAAAAGTTACAAAGCAGCTTAGAAATGCACTGTGTTAATTGTTGTACTGTGGGGAAGTCAGCAGTGGTGTTTTGAAGTGGTGTGAAATGCACAGAAAGGAGAGCAAAGGTCACCAAAGCTGTACAGTTCCTTTTCTGCAGGAATCCAGAGTGTGGTTTACAGGCTGGACAAGAGTCAGCGGAGGAGAGCCATCACAGTCATCTCAAGGATTCCAAATGGTA
Source organism: Promerops cafer (assembly GCA_013398275.1). Taxonomy (NCBI): domain Eukaryota; kingdom Metazoa; phylum Chordata; class Aves; order Passeriformes; family Nectariniidae; genus Promerops; species Promerops cafer. Next base: position 696,443 of record VZSE01006887.1, on the reverse strand, counting down.
CCAAAAATGTTTATGGCTGGGAGAGGGAGGGCAGGGTTGTCCTGCATTCACTGATGTGCTTCAAATGCCATCATCAAGTTATAGTTCAGACTGAGCAGAAGGTAGTGCTCTTCCTGCAAATAGGTGGGGAAGTGGCATCCGTAATACCCAGTTACAGTGGGTCTGTGTAGGTTAAAAAGCAACTGGATGACCTTGGACAAACACCTAACCCACCACCCAGTATCAAGGTGTTTGTTCTGTCTCCCAAGTGTTCCTCAGACAGAAGAAGCTGCTTGGAAAATACTGTGCTTTATGGCTGCCTTGGAATTCATCTGACATTTCAGTGTAAGAGGTGGGATGCTGGGAAAGGTGGATTTTGGGGCCAATCTAGTAGCAATTCCTGCCTCCTAAATGCTTTTCCTTCTATCACCCTAAAATACAGTTGTTCAGTAATGGAATAGTCTGTGAAGCTTGCTTTGAAGCCCCAGGAAGTGATACCCTAGGAAAGTGGTGCGTTGGACTAATTTCATGTCTTCTGCATTTTGTGACCGGAGAAGAGCATGTGTCTCACTCAGGAGCCTGAAGTGGTAGGGTTAGCATGTAAGAGCCTGTGCACCATTTTGCATCAAATTCGAAATTTGCTTTTCTTGTGACACACAAACAAATACCCTGCAGAGATGCTGTTTGTTTTCCAGCTCTGGTTTAAGTGTAGGGAGAGCTGTTTTGCTGGAAAGCTGTGCACCTGTCAAAAGAACACATCAGCCAAGTTGGCATGGATTCATCCACTATAATTCAGGAATGCCTCTGATGCAGTGGCAGGGAAGAGAGGGAAAGCTAGATTCTCCTCACTAATGATCTTTATTAGAAGAAGCTGTCTAGGATCAGAGGTTGTTCTACGGAGGGATGTGGAATATAAGAAAAGACAGTTTCTGAGTGCTTTTTTGTTTGTGTGTATCTATGTCCATGTATAAATGTGTTTTGTATGCTTTTATCTTGTATACACACACATATCGTTGTTTTTTGGCTTCGTGGATTGTAGTGGAATCTGGGATTTCTGGGAGGCAAGTAATGAATTCATCCATTCTCATTGTGGGAAGCTTGCTCCTTGCACTGAACTTTATTTACTCTGTGAGGATTAGTAGCTAGTACTTACTATGTCAGGAAGAATGAATGCAAATCCAAATCCTGAGACTCTAAACTCATTTTACAAGAATTTTACAAACTCTATGACTAACTAGAAATGTTTGAGTTGTGAATGAGATTTTGCTTAGTTCTTGCTGTTCTTAAAGAAAAATTAAAATGCTTTCAGCAGTTGTGTAGGAATGATTGGTCTGTCTCAAACCTCCCACTTTTTCAGGAAGAAATTATGGTTCTTTTGGCTGTAGAAGAAACTTACATACAAGATATACTTACACAATTTGGACTTCTAACCAAAAGCAACTCACAAGTAACATTTGAGACCCATTATAATTGCGGTTCATCTCTGCTCACTGTGTCTTATTACTCTGGTGATAAAATACAGAATAATTATAGTACTGATTTACATTTATACCAAACCAAAACACCAGTAAGGTATTTGCACAGTTAAAGTCATTGTCACTAGCAGTGCAGTAATCACTTTGAATCTGCCTTCTTTAGTAGTAGAACTGTCTGTGTGCTACTTGAAGGATGAAGGTGTAGAAGGTTGGTAGTCTGAGCCTGTTACACTGTGTGGGCTCACCATTCACTGGGGCAGTGTAGTTCTGGAAAACTGCTGTTGTAATTATTTTCTTAAGTCTGAGTATGTATAAAACACTACAGTCTACTTTTAAAAAACCTGCCTGAACTTTTAAGGATTAGTGTAGATTTAGGAAATCGTTTCTAGAAATCCATACAGAAGTAGAATGATGAAATCAAGTAGTCTTGCCTGAACACTTGGTAACAGCTGTTTGTGAGTGCCAAAGGGCTGTTTCTAATTTGTATATTCTATGTGGCTGTTATTCAGGACTTGTAGCTTCTGGCATGTACAGAGCCACAGAAGTCTCTTGGAAGAGCATAACAGGACAATGATGTGTTTAATATCTGTGAACTGCATGAGTATGATTTTGCAGTTGGTAATTTTCATTGAATTTACATAAATCTTCTCCAACCCACATCTTGTTTTACTAAGAAGGGCCAAGATTTGTACGTTCTATGTGAAGCATGTCACCGTCCTGTTGCTCAGTATCTTCTAACACTGGTCACAGCTGCTCTCTGGTCCCCTCCCTCTTGGGAAATTTCAATTCCCAGTACAGTCTTCTGACACAAAGTACCTATTGGTATGCAGGGAGTCGACTCCACGCAGAAGGAATTACAGTAGTCTGTAGGAGAGAGTAGAAAGGTACCTTTTCCTTTTCACTGAAGGCTATATGTGTTTTGTTTTTTGATTTATTTTTTTTTTCAAACCAAACAGTGTTGCATCAGCTAGTTTTGGAAAAGCTTTGAGGTAAGGAAGCACTGCCTCATGTCCCATATTTGCCATAGCAAGATGAACTAGAGAGAAGGAATTTAGATAATATGTAGTTTAAAGTTAACTATTGGAATGTTGCTACCTCTTCACAGCTAAATGGACAGAAAGTCAGAAGCTGAATTAGATATACCTGTGGAAATTTTATATTAATATTCTCATATAATATGATTTTGTTTTGCTTACATTGCCTACTATTTGGGTTTTAGTTAAACATAACAGCAAAGTGAAAGTCCTGTACTTTTACAGGCCTTTTTTTTCCTCCAATCTACTTGCTGTTGCCCAGTACCTGTAACAGTAATTTTGTATTCATGTGTGTCAAATACCACCCTGTTGTGCTGAAACTTTAAGAAACTAACTGTGCAATTTCAGTGGTTTTGAAGGCAGAACTGCACCACGTTGTGATGTGCCTGTCCTTGTGTCCTCTGTGCCAAAACAGTCTAGATTGCTTTTAGCACAGGCTGTGAAGCAAAATTGAGTCTCAGATCTTTGGCCGAACCACTCTGTAGAAACAGAGGTGGTTTTTTTGGGTTTGGGTTTTATTGGGTGGGTGGATTGTTGATTTGTTCGGTTGGTTTTTGTTTGGGGTTCTTTTTGTTGATTGGGTGGGGTTTTTTATGTTTATTGAGGAAAAGTGCAATTTCTGTATGGAATTAAGTTTATTGAGAAATAGATTTAAATAAACAATATCTCCTCCATTTTGAGATTGAAATTCATTGTAAGGCTTACTTCAATTGATAGGTCTCCACTGAAGTATACATGAATGTGCAGCACGATGATTAAACTTAAAGAGATATATTTCCTTAAAAATCTGATTTATGAACTTTTTCCCCACACACTAATATGTAGTTCAGACGTTAGTTTCTTGACCTGGAACCAAGAAGCCTTTTTGTGGCAAGTTGTCATGTTTTAATGCCTGCTGGCAGCTAAATACCGTGCAGACACTTACTCACTCCCCACATCTCCCTCTAGATTTTTGAAGAAAACTCTGTTGAGGTAAGAACAGTTTGATAACTGAGAGGATCAAAACCCAAGAGAAACAAGACATACATAATCCAGTTGCTCAGCACCTGCTGAATGACACCCAACTTGTTCCCCAGCAGCTATCGCTGCCTCCTGGCTGGCTCCCCCACTTTATGTCCCAATGTTCTACGGTAAGGAATGTCCCTTTGGCCGGTTTGGGACATCTGACAGAGTGTGCTTCTGGTTTCTTGTGCACCTGCTGGCTGGCAGAGCATGGGAAACAGGAAAATCTTTGCCTTAGTGTAAGCACTACTCAGCAGTAACTGAAACATCTGTGTGTTGCCAGCATTATTCTCATGCTAATGCCAGAGTAGTGGTGGGGAGTCGTGGGAGTGTGCAAGACAGCACTGCTCTTTTTTCTTTGCTGGAAGGACTTAAATCAGTTTGAGTTAATCATGAAATAAGTGCCCTGCTTTTCCCTGATTAATTATAAATGGCTGTTCCTGCATGTATAAATCTTACCTTCCTGTTTTGCTTTATTCACAGTTGGTTTTGTTCTTACCAGCTGAGTTACTGATCCTGTAGCTTGTCTTTGTCTCCTTTGTGCTACATTTGTGAATGCAAAGCCCCTTTTTCTTAAGTTTTAGTGTTTATGTGTATCAAACTATTTACTTTCTTTTTTCCTGTTGCAGTAACTCGTTATACTTTTACATACACCACATACAGTCAGTGTTAGAAAACACGTATGTCAGTTTAGTGTGCTTGGGTTAGCTTGATTCTTGATAGTAGCAAATGCTGGAGGAGTTACTGTAGTAATTTCTCCAAGAAATATGTGTGTGGAGAATACTGTTTGGCATTATTCAGATCAAATGCATTTACATAGTTCAAAATATGTGCTCAAAACAAATACTTCAAATAATTCCTCATGCATATTTCTGTGTTATGTTTTACTGTTTTAAAGCAGTAACTTCAGCTTTGTGTTTCTGAAGTGGAATAAGGCTTTTGTAGACATGTTCTGTGGTGAATAATAAACAAGTCTTTGGCAGCTGTCATTAAAAAATTTGCTGTACAGCGCGAGCAATTTGTTTCCCATAGTGCTGGTGGAAGTGTGACTTTTGAGTTTTGGTGTCTGAAGCCCTGCTGTCCACAGCATTGTCTTCAATCAAAAGACTCTTTTTTTTCCTCTTTGATAGTCATAAGGACTTCTCTGCAAACACGTTTACAAATAGAATAAGCTGGTTCTATACTACAGAGTTACTGTGTCACAGAATATCAGATTTGGATGTGGTGATAGGGTGATTTTCCAAAAGCTAGATTTTTTTGCTCCTGGGGATTATAGCTATTGTTTTGTGGGCTGAATGAAGTTTAAAATGTGAGTTTATTTCTAGAAGTGAGTATTGGCATGTGTCTGCTGAGTGCTTCCCAGCAGTTTTCATTCTTGACCTGCATAAAGCCCCAAAAGTAAGTAATGTTTGCTTAATTTACAGCCACAAGGTGAAAATTAGTTAACACTTGAATGATAGGAGGAAGAATGGAAGGCCTGATGTTATTGACTTAGTCAGATTGGAAGCTGGCACTTGCAGTACTGTGCTGTAAATTATTAAACAGTATTTCCTGCTCAAGGTAAACAGTTAACTAGAATTTAACAGGTTTTTGCCTGGACTTTTGCCCACACATGCAGGGAGATAGGTGTGGCATTGCCAAAAGAAAGTTTTATATGCAATCCATAAAGATCGAGGCAGACTTCTTTTTTTTTCCTGTTGTGATTCAAAGAGACTTTTTTTAACGTGGAGAGTAATTTTTTCCACTTCAGCTGATCATAGTTATTATTGTCCTAATGTACAAAACATGTAACACTTGTATGTTTTACTGTCACATAAGTGATCCTGGCCTTTAGGAGTTTGGTTTAAGGAAACCACCCCCCTCCAATCCCCCATTCTCTCTCACTCTTCCCCCCATTCCTCCCCAATAAATAGAACCAAAACCAACAAAGTCCCACAAAAAACTGTAAGTACATAAAATTATAAAATTGCTTTATCGTACTGATTTTTCTAGTCCACTGACAGTTTCTGGTATGGCCAGTGTTGTATTATCATGAAGGTGGTAATCGTGGAACAACATGACTACATTGTCCACACATTAGCAAAACTTGGAATTTCCAGTGAAACATTAACTTCCTTTCCCTAATAAACCAGTGAAAACAAATTCATGTCTTATTTACCTGTCCTGTGAGAAAGGAGAGGGAGAGATATTAAATAATCCTACATATAAGTTGTTACTGTTTTTTGAGTTTCTTTTTGTTTTTTAAGAGAGGAGCTTGATGTTTTTTCTTGAGGTTTCACGGTGGTGTTCACAGAACAGCTGTACATGCAGAATGGTGTAGAAATACTTAGCAATAGCTGAATGACCACCTCTGTGAAGCGGGACTCCTTAAAGGGTCATTCAGAGACAAATCTGCTACTCTGCTGGGTGCTATTCCACTCAGATTTATTGAACACTGCACTTCACCTAATCAGCTGGCTCTTATTACTGTAACCTTTGGGAAGAAAGGCACCAACAATATTGTCAGTGTTTCAGAGTGACCTGGGCAGACAGAGTGGATGCTGCTACTTCTTTTCCGGTGTGGATATACGCACACATAGTACTAGAGCAGAAACTTTGGGAAACAGGGGAGTTGATTTCCTGGGACCCTTGAAGAACCCTTAAGTTTCGCAGGACAATATGGATAATAGGGGAGCTGACAATGAAGCCTGAGAAATACCTTCCTAAGACTGGACTGGAGTGTTTTTGAAGAGTCAGTGGATCTCTTTTTTGTATTCTTCAGAACTCTTCTGCATCAGACTTGCTGAATGTTGAATATGAATCTGAGTTATCCTGACATCTGGCTGACAGGAATAATTTCACTTAGCTGTGACTTGATTCAGTTTTCAGGTGTTTTGGGGTATGTGTGTGTATGAACTGGCAGATGGAGATTGATGAAAGAACAGACGAAACATGTTCCTGTGTTCACTACTGTCTCGGAATGAGAGGGAGAACAAAGTGGGGGAGTGGAAGAAGGCCACTCCAACATGAAAGCAATCGAGAAGATAGGTAGAAAAGGGATACAATGCAAGGGGTTCACATTGCTTTCTTGAAGTTGCTTCATGCTGAATGATTAATGCTTCATAGCTCATCTTTGCATGCCTGAATGCAGGTGTGTTGATTCCTGAGTGAATGGGTAATCGATAGTGAGCTGTGATGTTGTATTCTTCCTTCAAGAGATAAATACAGGAAGTATGACTGTGACTCCAATCGTGAGATGAAACTACATTAAAGTGACAAGCAATTTTAGTCTCTTTAAATTCCTATAAATTCTTCCTGTTTTCATTTGTGCAGTGATACCTTCCCCCTCTCCCCTTTTCTGGAAAATCTGGGTTAAAATGAATTACTGTTATTTGCAATAGGAGATCTGTAAAGCAGCTAAAAGATTTTGTTCAACTGTGACACACAAAAAGTAGATCTTTTTACAAGTGCTTTGATAGGTGTTGTTTATAATGGTAATACAGGTCCTTTGCGATAAAAACACTGTTTTTTGTTCTGCTTCCTTCAGGCAATGCTGATGAGTAACATTACAGTAAATGATCGATTGATGCAGAGTCTACGAGGTATGTTGTAATACCCCCATGACTGTCTCTCATATTGATTTTTAGGCCCCCTGTTTTTAAGACTTGCATTTTTCTGTGGTCTTCTGAGACTGGTGCCTTTCTTCAAGTCATGGGGGTGGTAAAGGAGCTGCCATGACTTAGATACTTAATCTGCATAGCTCCAGTTAAGTGTCAGACTAATCTGCCTCAATACTAGGAGGATTTGTCCATGTAGTGCTTGATGTAGTACTCCTGATTCTTATGATATAATATGTAGTAGAACTAAGTTAATACATGTTTTTCTTCATTTTACCTGGCAACATATTCTTGCCTTCTTCCCTGAGGTGTGGGGTCATGCATTTTAGCACCAGAGGAATTCACAAATCCTGTATTAAATACGAAAAGTCAGTCTAATTCATTTCTCTTCACGGTAGTCCTTCAGAATTGTTGTTAGCAATGTATTCTGGAGGTTCTTGGGAATTAATCCTATAAAGAAGTAAGTATGTTGTGGTATTGTTCTGGTGCCCTCTCACAAAGGTTTCTATCAGGAAGAGAACTCTAAATCATAGATGCCTCTGTTGCTAAGGAATGTGGCTATAAATTGTATATTATTCAGGGAAACATTGCAAGCTTGTCTGTACATGGCTGATAAATGTGAATACTGTTTCATATTGTGTTCTGATTATGGTTTCATAGATGTAAAGATTTTCCAGACTGCAACTTAGCAGGGTTTGCAAATCAGTTCTGTGTATTCCTTAAGAGGAAATGTAGGTAAAAATACGCATTATACTATTTTTGCTAATATATTATGCTGAAAGGTTTTTCTTACCATATACTATGCACCTTTGTTGAATAAATTCAACAATTGTCTATGCATTTGTGTATGAAATGCAGTGTGCATGACAGATTAATTAATTTGGCATTCTTATTGTAGATTTGTTCCTTGATGTTTCTGTTGTAGAATATGTATGTGTATGTGTATTTTAATGTGTATTTTAATCCTGCTTTGACCAGAACACTTGAAAGAGTTACAGACGGAATATGGAAAGCTACAGCTGGATGTTTACTGGTTTCAGAAGAACCAGACTAACCTTCAGAGGAAGTTCTCATATGACCTGTAAGTATGGTCTTTAGGAAAGATGACTTCCCAAATTATAGGTGACTTGGTTATAACCCAGAGTACTCTTGTGTTAGCTATAGCTCTGTTAGTAAACACATGTTTTTAAGTAGAAGGTAAGACCTGACACATCTTCTGAAATTGCTCACAGTTGATCTTGGAGAAGAGCATAAACTTTCCAATGTTTTTCATCTCTATGCCCAGACACTTCTTGATGTTCTTTCTATTGCAGGAGGATAAAGGTAGCAATATTATCACTTAAGAATTAAGGGGGAAAATTGAAATGTGAAGAGGCTAAACTACGAAGAAGTTTGAATTAAGATCAGGCAATACCTGATGAGAAGCTGTACCTTATTGAGTTGACAGAGGTCTTGGGAATATCTGGTACCATCAGACTTATGTGTTCTGCTTTACATGACATACCTAGTCATGGCTTTTTCTTGAGATTTCCTACTGAATTGTAAAGCATGGATAACTGAACAAAAGTATTTATCAGTATCCTTACACTAAATACACATTTCTGGTATTTCTAGGAATTTCTCCTCAGTTCTTCCTGCTCAGTAATATTCTTGTTTACTCTATCTGCTTTCACAACCTGTAGTATCTTCCTCCTTGTCCACAGATATAAAAAAGCAATAGAATTTGCTGTTTGCATGTTCTCATAATGATGTTCCATCAAGAATGTAATAGTAGTGTAGTGATAGGTATTTTTTCAGCAGCCATTGTTTAGCCTGGTTTTGTAGGAATTGTGACTGAAAGTGGAACATGACACTCAAAGAACTTGACTTTGCAGGCTACACTTGAAGTAAGTATTTTCTTCTTTTTGTTTTTCCCCCACCTTAGAATTAAGGATTAATGTTAGTGCTTCTGTGATACTTACTGATTACCGGTTGGTTGTGACCTTTTTTTGGATTATTACTCATGTAATAAAGATGACCTAGATGGATTATATTAATGAAGCTGTAATTTAAGACTTCTAGCAGAAAAATAGAAGGAAGTTGGAAAGTTTAGTTTGTACCTGCTTTTCAATAAGCTGTGTTGCTTATGTGTCTGTTAAGGGGCCTTTTCCCCCTCTGTGTTTGTGGTGTACCGTGCTGGTTAAGCACTGCCTGTTTGATGTTTAGTTAAATGACAGACCTGAGACTCACAGACCTCTGTTGGTAGTTCTGTGCTAGTCAGTGAATCTGTTTCCCAGTGTCTTCCTTCTGAGATCAGCAGGAACAAATACGTCTGTATATAGCACAAATATATCTATCTGCTGGATAGTCATGCTCCACATGAGAGGTATACCCGTGAAGCACTGCATTGATACACACATGCAGGGAAGGAATACGAGGCAAATGTAGTTAGTCTGGCTTAAGAAAACTTGGAGGTTTGTCACCCATGTCTGATGAAGTGTTTACAAGCACGGCTATGTTGAGGAAATCACTGACAGAGCACCCCTGCTTGTGGTAGTGTACCATAAAGTGTACCATAAAGAATACCTGTTTGTTTAACAGAGGAAGGTTGTATTCAGACAGCATAGCTCCAAGGCCTGGGCTGGCTCAAGGAGAAGAGCTAAGCATGATACACTGGTAAAGATGGGTTTACCTTTATGAGGGTAAGTGTAGAGACAGGCATGATAAATCAGCCATGTGGTAGCTGAACAGGGACTCAGCTAGCTGATCTCCTTCTGGCTGGTCTTGAGGCAGGAGCACCATTTCCTGCACAGCCTCCATGGGAGTCGGTAAAGGCAGTTATCTCAGCTAAGGAGCTGTGCTGTCTTCAGTAGCTTTGCTACGTAATACTTAAATGTTCATTTTCTATTTCTAGACTTTTTACTAAGAGTACAAGTAAGGAAAACAAACTTTGGACTCGAATTTTCATAAAATAATTTATAGCTTCAGTACTGTGCAGCATTCATACAGTTCTAGCAGGAATACGTATTTTTAAAGTATTTCTTATTGTCTACCTTTAGGGAGGATGTTGGAATGTTAATATTTCTCTTTTGTAGTAATTTACACAACTAACTTCACATTGTGTTTAGGTTATTGCTGAAATGGATATTTGATGGTGCTTACCTACATATGTTCCTCTTTGATATATGCTCACTTAGTACTGTCACTTTAAATGCTTACAGACAACCTTTTTCCAATGTGATTGTGGGCCTAGAAAAATAAGAATTATTAGAAAGACTCCAAATGTTATTTTTAATCTGTCTTCTTTCCTCCCCTCCACATTAAACCACTGTGTTGCCTCTCTGTTCATGTGCCTTGCCAGGAAGGGGCATTAGACCTGATTATGTGCTTTTTCCTTTTACCTGGATTTGCATGGTTGAAGGTTTTGCACCTTAGGTAGCAAGTACACTATGCCCAGTGCAAAAATAGAGGGACCATATTATTTGTATAAAAATAATGAAAATGTTATAAAAAGATGACGGAAGTCAAATGTCTTTTTTAAACGGCACATGTTGTAAATCACTCTTTTTAAACATTCAGTTACTCTTCTGCAGAACACAGTGGTAGAAGCAGTTGTGCATATGGAATGCTTAAGAACAAAATCTGTGAACATAGAAGAAAAAAAAATCATTGTTTCTTCTTGTACCCAAGTCTTGAAGTTTCATCTTACAATTTTTTGGAGCAAGCTTACTGTTCTCTGTGCAAAAGTCAGCAGGAGCTATGTAGCCTTACTGGTGGTGTGTGCAGAAGGAGTGTGCATTCCTCAGGAGTCGACATCACAATGTATCCTTGGTGTACACTGTACCCAGTGCTGTCTGGTCATGGTTAGAGCTTCTTCAGCAAAGGCTCACTGGCACACTGACCCTTCTCTCCTGCAGCTGCCAGAGTGAAACAGAAGCCTCTGGACTCATCTTTTCAATTTGTTACTGAATACATTCCAATATTCAAACACATTTTTGTTCCCAAAAGCTTTGTTACGTAACTACGTCTTTAGAAATCTATCTGTGTGTAAAAAGTCTGATAATTAGTGTGGTATTTGCAGGCCTGTCAATTGCAAGAGTGTGAGTGCAGGAGTAACCTTTTTTGGTAGGGCTGAAAGGAGGAGATGATAGATGCTCCTGGAGACAAAGATACTCTGTTTCTCATGCTGGGCATAGACAAATCCAGCAGCCCAGGAGGGGAGAGGCTGCACATCTTGTACATGGCCTGTACATGGCCTGTACATCTTCCTTTACATGCAGAGCACATCTGTACATGGCCAGGTATGCAGTACACATAAAGCATGAGCGCACACAACAGTCTCCTGAGAGTGAGTGTCTGCTAGTGCAAAACGTGCTGTGGGTTTGGTCTAGACGGGCTGTCCCTACTTCTGAGTTTTTAGTTTGGGCTCTTCTTCACCTTTGTGCCTCTGTGCTCCTTCAGGCTCATAGAGATGATCCTTGGATGGGCTGGTGGCTCCCTTGATGGGCCTGGGAGCAACTGGGGAGGGCATTATTTGGGCTCCTTTATATGTGCACAGGTGAGTTCTTTGTCATCGAATTAACTATATAGTGAATAGAGACTGAATTTAAGAACATTAGTTTTGCACATTTGAAATGTCATGGTGATGGGATGAGGTGGAGAAACTAAGGCTGTCCCTGTACTCTAGAAGTCGTAAGCATGAGTAGAGTATTCAAATCTCCTTTAAAAGAAGGGAATTCTGTTACAGAGAATAAGCTTAAAATAGTGAGGGTTTGTCACAGATGTTAAGTGAAGTTTATTTTATGTGCATTGTGGGATCAAAGTGCAAGCTTTCTCAAATGCTCTGACTTCAGGTTGTCTGTGTACTGCATCTTTTTCAAATTTGCAAACTGTTACACAATTAGTATGTATTAGAAAATAGTGAATGTGAGTATAATTCAAGCCTGTGCTGTTTTAATGTCTCTGATGTTCACTAGTTTGAAGCATGGCTTATTTTGGTGAGTCTTCCATGTATTAGCATTGTCAAATCAGACTTTAGAATAATGTTTGGTCTACAAGAAAACGTAATAAAGGTAACAAGTCAGCTAGCATATGTCTGCTACTGTTCTTCCTTTCTAGATATGAACTACAGAAGGGATTTTTTGCTTTTGAAAAGCAGGGCTGGAGAAGGGTGAAAATGCAATAAAAGTGAGTCACTTGCTCTGATAAGAGTGCAGGTAGCCTGAAAACTCCTTTAGATAGTAGCTTATAGTAGCTTATTTGCAGCTTGAAAAACTGCAACATGCCTGTCTGAAACAGCTGCTGTTGCACGGAGGCTATTCATGCTCAGAATAACACTGGTCAGAGCCAGAATAAGGAGAAATTTCACCCCTCTTAGTCTTAGTGACAGGGAGGAGAAACTTACAGTATGTTGACCATGCTGTTGTACAAAGGTTGCTGGAAAGGATTTTGAATGAGAAAGATGTGTTTGCAAGGCCTGTAGCTGATTGTATAAGTAAAAACTGGAAGTTATCTTTGAGTGGAAAAACAAAGGAGAGAGAGGAAGAAGAAAAGGTTTAAAAATTCCATTAAACTTCTTTGTTGCTAGACGAGCATGGAAGAGAAAATGTGGTCTCCAGGGCAGTGAGTACTGACAGTGATGGTGATTTTGCACATTTTCCTCTAGTGTGGTGTGCTTGTCATTGGGATCGACCCAAACAAACTACTGTTCCCGTTCATAGTGGGGTCAGAGCATACTGGGGATCATATAATGAGTAGTTTTTAAGACTTCTGTATATGTACTGTGGGGTAATGCTTATCTTGGTTTGTTATTCACTAGGTCTTGTTCTTCCTCTGATACAAACTCAAAGCTATAAAATGACTTATGAAGAGGGAGAGAAAGGGTGATCTCGCCCTGACTGCAGCCACTTGCCCTGAGAAACAGATTGACAAAACTCCTGGGCTTTGCAGAGGATCCCCAGCACATCCACAGAATGGGAGAACACTGCCCTGGCAGCTTTAGGAAAATCATTGCTGCAAACAGCAGACTTTACCTTAGGAGTTAGGGAGCTGTGAGGGAAAGGCAGGCTGCACAGATGCAGATAGAAGACTGCTGTCAGAAAGGCTGAGATGCTAATGGTGCTGTGTAACTATTAAAAGTATGTAAAAGATATACAGTGCTTGCATCTTCAGGATCTATTCCTTTTGGAACTTACAGTAGCTTCTAATGAACTCCATTTCTGTGACATATGTTTTGTTACATCTTGCAGCACTGTAGTTTGGTGAAATATTGAGGAAGTGTGTTCAGTTTGCTAACAGTATGTTACATCTGTTTTCTGTTTCAACTGGTACTTTCCTGTTTCCTCTTTCTAGCTAAAATCAAAATATGAATTTCTGTAATCATACTAGAAATGCTTTAAGGATCAAAATGGATTTTAACTTAGCTGGACTTGACTGGTTAGCAAAGACACAAAGGAAAAATCATGTCACTTGTTGAGCTGGTCAAATGAAAGTAGTCTAAATTAATTTCTTCCAATAGAACTTGCCTGCACTATGAATTTGTACTTAGGACTTAGGTCAATGCCTCGCTTTTTCCTAGTGACTTCTCAAATGTAAACCCAGGTNAAAAAAAAAAAAAAAAAAAAAAGATAATTTTACAAAACTACATTATGGAAGAGTCTAGATGACAGTTAATCATCTTGTTCATGGTTTTTTCAGGTCACAGTGCATAAACCAGATGAAAGAATTAAAAGAACAATGTGAAGAAAGGATAGATGAGCTAAGAAAAAAGAGTAGTGATGTACCACAAATCAAAGAAAACAAAGACTTCACAGAAGATAGCCAGGTATGGTTTGGTTAATTTCTTGAAAACACTTTCTTTGTAATTCTTAAGTGTTTCTTCACCTTCCTGCTATCTCCTATTAGCATTACCCCATCTCATTAAATTTTTCACTACTTCAGCATTTGTTAAATGTTGTGAAATGGGGTGATTTCAAGGACAGAACAAGGAGATGTCCTGCAGGAGATTCCAAATTACTGTGTCTCTGAGGTGGGCAGAATTTGAGAGGTGATGCTGGAAGTGGTGTGGGGTCCATTAAGGAATATTTACACAACTGAACTTTAGTTAACAATACCTTTTGACTTTGTTAAAGTACTTAGTTGCTTTGTGTATTAAGGATGAGGATAAATTGTGAATCACTTCAGAGAAGCAGCAAACCCTGAATATTTCAGTCCAAGGCTCATCAGCTATGAATTTTCATAGAAGTCCTTTATGTCAGCATTTTACTGTAGTAATAAAGGGATAATCAGATGTCTTAGCTGTTTGATGTAGGATATTCTAAGGCAAAGAATCACAAATTCATTGCTGAACCTGTTGAAGGCTCACTAGGGTAGGGCAGGCTTGGCAAATAGGTTGGCTTCATGTCAGCTGGCTTTTTCTCCTGGGGTGCAGAGTGTGGCAGAAAATCCTGAGAAAAGGAAATTTGAGTTCATCCAGTTGTCTTGGCATGTGATTTATTGATGCTTCTTCATTGATGCGGGATTTGGTCAGGGATAGGATTTGACTGGTTAAGCTTGATATGGATGGCCCTGGAAAGAGGCAGTCAAGCTCTTGGGTGAGAAAGCACCCCGTTTATTTCTGTACCAAAATAGCCCTTCCTTTAGGATTACTGAAGAAACAGACTTTCAGAAGTTAGACTTTTTACATGTGACTGCAGTGGGGCCTTTCCCTCTACGTGGGTGGCCTGTTCTCATTACAAAAGCAGTGGGGGTTTGGTGGAATATACCCTTTTCTCTTTGTCTAGGAAAAGGCTACATTTTATGACTTCAGAAGTGGAAAGGGTAGGGCAGTGAGGAACGAATCTTGGTTTTTCAAAGAGGTGAAAAAGCTTGTGAGAAAATAGCTAAAACGTCTGCCCAGAGATTCCCGTAGGTAATGGTTTCCGTCTGTGTCCAGTCCTTTATGTAAAATGAGGGAGACAGAACTACAAAGTGTGTGACCTTTTATCCTGGGAACCTGCACTATGTGAGAGCCACAGCATGAATGAACCATTAGAAACAGTAAGTGCTATCCAGCTATGCCTTAAAATAAAAGTTACAGCTGTTGTCCATAGCTTTTATCAACAGTATCAAATAAGCAGATAAAAAGTAAATAATAAATATATCATTGTAAGTATATAGAACCTGCATTATTTGGAGATGATATGTTAGTTTGTCAAATATATCATGTTTAAGAAAGTTGATCTAGGAAAGACCCTAATATAGAGGTGGTCAACTTCTTTTTTAGTGTAGCTTTGCAACAGACTTTAATTACAATTACTTGCACTAGATTATTTTTCTTTGTTTGTATGTGTTTGTTTGTTGCATTTTTGGGGTTTTTTTTACCATTTCCAGTTTAAAAGATATGTCATCTGAGAAGGAACCTGAGGAATTTGACTGAAGCCCTTATGCAGGACAATTTCAGTCTCCTGTACTTGGAGGCAATTTTTACTCAAAGCAGATTATCTGTAAGGCAGGGCAGGTTATTTCTTATCCTTTTTATATGTAAATGGGATGGTCTCAGATGAGCTAACAGATAATATAGCTACTGCCTAAATAATTTCTGTCTGCTTGTGTTCCTTAGTATCTGTGGCAGCGTTTCTTTGGCCAAGCTGAAACTTTCTCAGTTGTTTGCTTGCTCAAAAATTTCAACCTTTTGCTTTTATAAAAGCATGCTTAGTTATAGTTAGTGCAAGATGACCCTGACAAAGTCTATTTATGTTTTTGTCCAGTGTTTTAAGCTGGAGTAATTCCTATTTTTAAGATGTATGTGCTTATGTAATAGAAAACTCTGTCTTAAAACAGAAAGAAAACGGTTGTTTAGTAACTAAACAGCTTTACTTAGAGCTCTGTAATTTGAAGAAATATATATTCTTCTTGGCTGAAGAAAATATTACATGTTCAATTACTATCTTTTTGTCCAACTATTTCTACTTTAAAAATATCAGCATATACCCTTCGTAGTTATTTGACATTAAGAATTAGTTCGAAATTTAAGAGAAGGGATTTTGCATATGTAATTAAGAGGTAACTTCTTGCTATTAAGTCCAGGCTCAGTATTTTTGCAGAAGAATTCATGCCCAACAAAAAGTGAAAAATGGTCTTATGTTCAGTTTCTGATGATTTCTACTGTAGAGAGTAATCTCAAGGAGCTGAATAATTTGTAAAACAGAAGCATGTTTAAATAAAGCATTTTTGTTTTGATTTTGATAGATTGAAGGAAGATGGAATTTTTCTGAATATCTTTACTGCAATAACCAAATATTCTGCAGTAACATTTGCTTATCAAGCATTGGTAAGAGTTGGTGCTAGATTAGTTGCTGATACTGACTTCATGGTGTTGACACAAAAAGATCTTGTTCTGCCTGGCTTTGATGGAAATTAAATGCTTTTCAAAACAGCCAAGTAGTCATGCTACACCTCTGGATTCTTGGTGACTTAGCTACTTCTTTCTGCAGTCATTTTTCCAAATGACTGAATGAACAGTTGACAACATAGTGTTTTACTGCCCTTCTTAGATAAATGGGAGGCTACAGTCTTGACAGTACCAATGACAACTGGTAACAGAAAACAATTCTGTCAGCTCTGAGACTTCCTATACTATGAGATTGCCCATTCATTTATATGGTACAAGACAGAGAGGTTTATATCTCTAAATGTGCATATTCTTGTTCTTTCTTTGCATATTTGGCTTTTTTTTTTTTTGGTAAATGAAACAAAAATAAAAATGCAACAAAAAAAATCCCCATAGAACAAATGGTTTTGCAACACTCTGGGTTTTTTTCACCAAACTGGTATAGAACAAAATGGGCTCCATGTGTATTTCATGTTCCATGTTTGTGTGAATTGAATTGACATAGCTCTCTGCCAGTTATAGAATCATAACATCATTAAGGTCAGGTAAGACCTGTAAGATCCTCCTCTAACTCCGAGCATTAACCCAGCAGTGCTATGTTCACCACTCAGCCATGTCTCCAAATGCCTAATTTTTATGGCACACCTTTTGAAAACTTCCAGGAATGGTGATTCCTCTGCTTGGACAACCTGTTCCAGTGCCTGACCACCCTTTTAGCGAAGAAAATTTTCCTAATATCCAATCTAAACCTTTTCTGGTGCAACTTGGGGCCATTTCCCGTTGTCCTGTCTCTTGTTACCTGGGAGAAGCTGACCCCTGCCTCAATATAACTACCTCCTTTGGGGTAGTTCTGGAGAGCAGTGATGGTAATGCAGTGAGTTGATGATGACTGAGAGAGCATTCCAATTTCCAATGACCATGGAAGTAAGCGGAAGTAAGCAGCAGTTTGGAGCCATCAACTGTAGCTTCTTTGTCCCACTGAAGTCACTGATGCAGGGCTGCCAGGCAGGTAATCCCATTTCTGAGCTTATCTTTTTGTTTTCTTTTTCCTTATTTTTCCTCTCATGTCTTTCTCTTTGATCGTTCTCATAAATTCATCTGCAAACAGCTCAGCTCTGCTCTTTCCCTACTGGCCCTGGCTTTGTGCCCTGATGTAGTGTTTCTAAGATGACAGTGGGGAAAGAATAACTCCATATATCAGGGCAAGCAAGGTCTTGACTGCTTGAGCAATGACCGTGAAGACAAGAGCCTGGGTGCTACAAAGGGTACCGTTTGAGCCATCGGGCTGTGTTAGGGGAAGCATGGCCACCCCATTTTTTCAAACCTCTTCTACCTCCACTCAACTCCAGAAACATGCTGTAGCTGGGGAATCGCTATCCTCTACAGACAGCTCCAGATTCCCCTCCTAGAGGATGGGTGTTCTTAATTTCACCTGTGTGAAAGCCCCTGGGTACATCTGTCAGTTTACTGACCATCTTTCATTTTCACCTGGAACTAATGGTGAATCGTAAGTTGAGTCCTGTGTCTCTCATGAGGTCTAGTACAAACCTACAGCCCCAAATACTCAATTCCTGTAGTCTGGGAGTCATTTTTGGAGAGGTGGTGACACGGCATTCCTGAGCTCCCTGTTCCCCATGCTATAGATGAAGGGACTCACTGACAGGGGCAGCACTAAGCACGGGGCTGCCAGCCACTAGACCCAGAGGATGGGGAGGAGATGGAAGGGGGCCTCAGGTAGGCAAACATGCCAACACTGACATACAGGGAGACCATGGCCATGTGAGGGAGCCAATGCCAATGTAAGTTAAAGTCATACATAGAATTGTAATTGCCCAGTTGGAAGATCTTCAAGATGGTGTACATCTTAGGCTTAATATCTAAGTGGGTCAGATGTTTATAGCAGTCTAGCACCAGAATTTAATACATTCTTAAGCAAGCTCCATCATGTTAAACAGGTATTATTTTCTAGTTGGTTAATTTACGCTTTTCTTAATCCTGCATTTAATATAGTTACAGACCAGTTGTATACAAGCCCTACTCAGCTAAAGGGTAATGATGACCAAACTCAGTTTTCCTGCCTTGTAGACTATTAATAGTAAATGGCATCTGTTTATTGGCTCTGCTGACCCTGACACAGTATCAGGACAACAGTGGATAAATGTGTGGTATTACTGTTCTGTAACACTCTGACAATAACCAAGGACAGTAATCTCATCATTAGTCGCAGTTAAATAAGGTATGTTAAAATTCTCCTCATGTGCTATGCTGTTACATAGAAACATTACTGCATATTCAGAACTGTACAGTACTTTATCACCAATAAAAATTTTAGTCCAAATATTTCCGAGTCCTAGGATTTTTAGGAATTTTGTTAGGAATTCTTACCTAAATTCCAATTCCCTTTCCAAATCCAGGTCCAGATACATAAACCAGTGCTTATCTGCGTACGTTCACTTTATAGGTTGATACTGAACTGCCAGCCTTGAAGGAAACAGGGTTCAAGCAGGCTGACTTGCAACAGCAGAAAACCAGTGAAGATGTTCCTAAAGCAGTACCTACAGTAAGAAAGGCAGACCTGATGCAGGCTAAAGGTGGGATGGAAATCCTTGTGTCACTAACAACTGGTTAAAAACGGTTGTAATTCAATTGAACATTTAGAAACATTTTTGTACACTAGATTAAGATGAAAAAAGTGACACTAACAGTCTGAACATCAGTCAGGTTTCCAGCTGAAGGAAAACTTGCTAGGATTTCTGTTGGTTCAGTTTGGTTGTAGTAGGTATGTTGCACACAAACTAAATAGAAATATTTACAATTCTGGAGTCATCTTCCTCATTTAATATGGAGAAAATACCCAGCTTTTGGAAGGAATAATTTTCAAGCATACTTAAAATTTGCTTTCTTTGTAGGTTTGACATATTCAGCCTGGTACCCCTCCTCCCTGTGGAATGGCTGAAAGTTAGGCTTACAACAAACACACATCCATAGTTCCCATCTGTTGTCATTGAGAAAAATGCAAGTGAGAGAAATGATACACATCAGTTTAGGGTAGTTAGCCTAATGCTCCTTTTAGCACTAAACTTCAGAAACTATTAATTTGAATGGATGTATTCTTGTGTGTCTGTTTTGAATAGTAGTATATGTGATAGAAATTAAATTCTTAAATTTAATTATTCTTACATGCTATCTTAAATTACAATCTTGTGAGCATGCAACTCATTTTAGAGCGCTAGCAGTTGAAGACAGTGTATACATATAGTTTAAGTGAGAAAATGTTTGGGTTTTTTAATTAAAAATGCAGATACATGAGAAAAAAAAAATATATTAATGTCAGCTAAAAAATTATAGCACTCCTGCACTTAAACAAGAACAGACTTGGATACTTGCAAAACTGCCTATGTGATACTTTGCCCTGAGCTACTTTGGAACACCAAATCAATTTTATTGTTGATAATAAGATGTAACACACAGAAACCTGATGCTTACATAGGACACCACACTTTTTACTTAAACTGCTCTGTTTCACTTGCCCAATTTATTAACCACACGTACCAGAATTTTAAGGATGTAGAAGTACGAATCTGTTGATGGTAAATAAAGTTCCCTTCTTTAGCTGTTCCCAGGAGGAAAAACATGAGTTTTCTTCCTCTTGTCTCTGGTACTGATGTGATTGGAAGATACTCTTTCAGAGGAAAACCAATAATTTAGTGAGAAATATAAAGCATTATTTATTAAAGGTTTTTAACTTGTGCCACACTGAAAGGCGTTATTTTTTTCACTCAGAATAATTTTTGTTGTTTTCAGAAAGAACAGACAGCCTGACTGACATCAGAAAACAGGAGCCTAAGGCAGAAGAGGAGCAGCTTTCTAGTCAGTTGGAAAAACCTCAAGAGTCACTCAAGGCTGCTGCAGGTCACAAGGAGATACTGCCTGAGTCAGAGAAGGAGCCAAATCCACCTGAGGATGAGAAACTTGTAGCTGGGCAAGATACATTAGAGCCAGCAGCAGAGCAGGCTGCCAGTGAGGAAGTTGAAAGGGAACAGTTCCTAAATTACGATGATAAGCAGGATGACTTGCCCACTGGAAAGTCTGGTTTGTAGCATGTCATGTATTGTTAAAAACAGTAACAAAATGTAAAGTAAAGAAATGAAAGTGTGAAAGAGGGCATGATTTCTACAACAGTAGTGGAAGCTGGCCAGACTTAGTAGAGGTTTTCATAGAGGTCATTGTGATGTGGAAGGTGTCAGTCCTGAGCAATCGCCTGCAGTCCATGAGTTAACATGGAGCCTTCTGATTGTGCAACACGAAGCTGCCAGGCTGAATTCCTCTGCGTCACCACAACAGCCATACTGTCTCTCCGTTGGCTCTACAAAGTGTTTAGGGAAATTTTCCCCAAAACTTTTTGGTATTGGTATTTAAAAGAATATGATGCATCTGAAAAGAGTGAGATGTTAATCATCCAAAGCACTGATGAGCAGAGCACTTATGCATGGATGTTTTGCAGATAGTCTTTTTACAGTGTCAGTGTGTGAATACTATTAGCTATTCCTATTTCAAAATAAGCTATCATGAGTAAAACTGATAACTCAGGCTTCAGGTATCTGAAGTTTATTGTTGTGAGTCTTCAAAAACATGGATCAGATATTGTAAAGGTGCTAGTTTCTGGCATCTGTCAAGTGACCCTGAGCTATACATCTCAACAGCACCGAGCAGCAGAGTATTGATGCTGTGTCTAAACCTGACCAATGTCTAGACATTCCTCTGTCTTGAAGGATTTAGTTTTAGTAGTACAGAGTAATCAAAAGGAAGCCTTATGGCAGTCAGAGTGGGAATTGATGCCCACAGAAAAATGCTGTTTATGATTTTGTAGTAAACACATCCTTAGAATTTTAAGTTTAAGTGTTAACATTTTTGCTAACTTGGCAGGGATAGATAATCTCATCTGCATTGCTAAAGCAATATTTTTCCAACTGGTCAAAAAAGATGCTGGCCAGAGCAGGCTATACCCAAAGAGATGTAATTACAAATTACCTAAACTGCTTTCATTTTAGTGGAAATAAGTAGCAGGATTAGATTAAAAAAAATCATCCAACAATTAGTGCAAGGAAAAATATCTGCCATGCAGCCCGTGAAAGCTCAGTTTCAAAGGTCTGCATTTCTGTGGGCTAAAAAGGCTAGGAGGATGTTCTTCAGGCTTATTGTTCAGCCTTACTGCACAGGTTCTTGTAGCCAGAGGAGCTTAAGGCAGAAAGACTTCTTCAGTAGCCTATGGGCGTCTTCTTTCAAGAAGAGCTACTTTTGAAATTTTCAGACCTTTAGGTCTATAACTATAAAAATCTGATGTGGTAATAATAAAATAAAAATTGGATGTGGTGGTCTGAACATGACTGACATAAGGCTTACTATTTTGAAGCCTCTTTCTTAGCCAGTTACTAACTGGAAGGTTTGTCTTAAGAACATTTAGAACAGAGGCTGTGATCCATCTTAAGTGAGGTTTGCTTACACCTCTCTGCTGTTATCTTTTTTTTTGGTTGATTATTTGAAACATAAGTATAGTAGTTTGTCAATCAGAAATGTTTCCATTTATGTCTGAGTCCTCTATCTAAAGAATTCTTATGATAGTCAATAAATGTTGCTTGAGAGGAGTTAAGGACTGGGTGAAGAAAATCTCTTACAGGAGAAGAGAACTTCTGTGACAACTTAGCACATCATAAAATACTTTACGCTATAGTTATAGCATTCCACTAGCTGGACAAGCTAAAACAAGAAGGTGTTTTCAGCAATGGCTTCAGGTTTTGCCCTTCCTTAGGCTGTCCTTTAATGTATTCTGAAATTGTGTAATGCTCTTTCTTTGTGTTCATCAGAGTGCTAGCTGATTTTGCTATGCTTTCCAAATCCCAGAAGATTGTCTTCTGTCTAGTTCTTTTGACAGGTTTTGCAGCCAAAGTTGCTCTGAAAATTAACACTTCAAAGGAAAAATAATACAAGCAATTCGTTCAGCAGCAGAGTAATTCTGTGGAAGGTGTTCACAGTCACTCTTTTTGTGTGCAGATGACCTTATGGTATAGCATAAAACTACTTAATTTTTATCTTCCTCCAGACAAACAGGAACGTGAAGCAGTGAACCAGGACAAGGATATTGATTATAATTTAGATGTGAATGAAGCTGAATCAGAAACAGACAAGCAAGCAGCACTTGCAGGGATTGAAAATGGTAAAAAAGAAAAAACCCAGTTTTAAGCGAAATATCTCGTGCTGAAATTGTTAAGATCATATTTTGCATGGTATCCTGTAGCAAGCTGTACCTAGCTAATTTCTGTTTGTTTTTTTGAACTTAGCCTCATATTTACAGTGTGACCTATTTTGTGTATATTCCACTGAACCTACTCTTTAGTGGGGGGTGTGGTATCTATCACTTTACTGTACCATACAGTATTTAACAGTCCTTACAAAATATCTTCTGTTGTCTTCTAAATAGAACTTTCTATATGAAGAACTTCTGCCTCTTAAAAGAGATTTCTGTACCTTTTTCTTTTTTTTCCTCATTAGTTCAAAACCTTGAAGATGCAAAGAACCACTTACCTGACCATGGTGAAGGACAACAGAAGTTGTGAACAAAGCAAGATCATGATGCAGCTCAGTCACCTCTTCATCCAAATGCAGCAATGATCCAAAGTGATCTTAGAAGGTTTTGATTATCTTCTAAAGGCTTGACTAAGGGCCCAAATGAAGTAGTATTTTCTTGTGAAGTTTTAGTACTGTTGCAGTGAGGAAAAGAGGTAAATCTCTGGAGGCTTGTTTCAAAGCACTTTGGCCTCTGCCATGAGTTTCTCCTTCCTATCAATTAGAAAATTGCAATCAGGTAGCAATAAAGTTAGTAACTTTGAAGCTGGCTACCTTGTCATACTGTCATACTACAGTAAGCATATTGTGTGGATTGGTGGTAAGATGATGAGCAGTCCTCTGCCGAGGATGGATCTCTCTGCTGAGCAATGCACAGTAGAGAAATCCCCAGCTTAGTTTTAAGAATTTAAGAAGGAGCTATGTTACTGTAACAAAACACACAAAGGATGAAAACCAGTCCATGCTGTAATCTGCCCCTGTGCCTGTTCTGGCCCCTTTTTACTGCAACACAGACTGAGAAAGCACAAGTGTAGTCCTCAGATACTATGCAGAATGATGTATGGGCTTCTAAATTAAATTCCTAGATTACACTGTTGAGATGTGTTCTTGGCTTCAAAGTTAAAAAAAAGCCAAAAAGGATTCTGAAGATAACAGCTTCTTGTTGAGAGATTAGCCAGGAGCATTTTTCTGAAAGCTCTGTTGGATTCCACAAGGTCAGTACTACAGTTTGGTTTGGTTACCACTACTTTGCACAAGTTTAGTATAAAAATTGAAACTCATAAACTTTTCTTGACAAAAACTCTCTGAAATGGTGTACTACAACTACCCTTTACTCCACCCAGCCACTGTGTTCTGCGAAAACAGAGGAATGCAAATTCTTGCCTTGTACAACAGCAATCTCAGCTGTTCAACATGACGAATCTTCTCTGCTGGACTTCTTACAGAGGTAACCAGACTATGCATTTAGAAGACAGAGCAGTGTCTTCCACACATGAAGCTTTAGTTGTGAAGTTAGCTTTAGTCGTATGTTAATCACAATTATCATCTTGTTAATGTTCTGCAGTCTTTTTCTTTTCTGTAACTTGTTAAATACAAACTAAAAACCAGTTTACTTGCCGTAAGCTTAGAAATACCCTCTACTTACCACTAAGGCACCCTTAACTGCAGTCCAGCCACCATGTATAGCCAGCTGGTTTGAGGAGATTTCTATATTTGTGTCTGCTTCCAAGACCGACACCTGTGTTTGGAGCATTCTTTGTGAGCATGAACCAACCTCTGTTGAGACACCACAGCAGCAGACAGGTGTGACTAACTTGCCAACCAGCATTCCATTTAAGAAAACATAAATTTATCTTTGCTTTCTGTTAAAGCACTTCACTTTGTAACTTTTCTTCTGGTGTGTCGTTCTTCAGTGTCCTAGTTTATAGCTGCTGTACCTTAAGATAAGGCTGGCTCTTTCGTGTATGAGAAGAGTATTAGTTGTCACCAAGTGAAGGTCAGCGTTTAAGTCAAATGATACCTATTAAGCCTAAACACAGAAACAGTGTACTAACAGTTTTTCACCATTTAAGTAAGACCTAACTGCTCTGGGTTACTACAGTCAATACAGCAGGGAAAACAAATGCTTGTAAGCAGGAGAGAAGAGGAATGAGCATCTGTTCTGACAAGTATTGGAAACTCGGGTTATTGGGATTTTTTTTGCAAATAATTATATGTTTTAACATCAAAGTGTTTACCTGTAATTTGGATAAAAATGTATACCCATCTTCCGAGCATTTTCCTAGGACTTAAACTGTAAACAATTATGCAGCTGAGATTTACGTTGATCAGGATTTTAATGTTGATTGTTAAAAAGCATATATTCTAACAGTAAAAAATAGACAGTGAAACACTATATTCAAGTTGAATGAATAGCTTTACCAGTATCAAGTTAAAAACTCCAAAGAATCAAACACTTCAGGGTAATTAATATATTACCAGAGAATTATTTTAAAACTAATTGTTTTGGCTATGCTTCTGTACATTTTTGGGCTTCTCCTATCCAACTGGATGTTGTTCTCCATAAATATGACCACCTCTGTACAAAGCACACTTGTAAACCTCTGAGAGCAAAGTGTCTAAAAACCTGCGTAAGAGCAATGTTCAAAATTAAGGACTGCAGTTTTATTCACAATGACTTCAAGTGCTTCAATCTAACTCGGGTGGTAGATTTCTAGTAGGCAAGAGGCCTGTATGTCTACTGTATAGAATTTTACAATTAAAGGACCTTTACTTGAACAAGAGATTAATTTGGAAGTGTGGTGTACATAGTGTTGTCTCTCACTAAATTTTTGAGTTACATGAGGCATTACTGCTTTTCTCGAATCGTCTTGGTGTTGCATTTTCACTTTGGTTTTCTTTACAACTAAACCTGATCCATTTTCGATAAGCATTTAAAACCAATGTTTTCTAGTATATTGATGTTATTCTGTACAATTCATCTAGTGCTAATTGTAATGAAAAGGGAAAATACTATTATTGCTATTTTCTTGGTTCCACAATCACATGTAATTTGCTTTCTCTTTTACTTGCTGCTTGCTTTGGAGAAATAACAAAGGCTGTCCTTGAGCTGCTGTCCTACATGTAGTTCAGGATTTTTAAGATGGCAAAGATTTTGTGACTGTTTACTTCTTAGCCAGATGAATGCTCTGTGCCATTTTACATTTACATATTCTAGGCTTTCTATTCCTTTGGCAGCTATCCGGAAGCATTCAAGTATATTAATAATGATGATAAGCAAATGTGTAATGATATGCCATCTCCTTAGCAGAGAATTTGGAAAAAACATGTCTTCAGGACAGTACTTCTGCTTATTTCAGGAAACTGCAAATTGCTGGAAGACAAGTGGGTGTTCCCCTTCAGAGGTTACTCATTGTTTTCAAGCTCTAGATCAGCAGTGCTGATGCTCGGGGGATGAACCTGAAGTGATATTAATCCACAGTAAAATTAGGTGTTAGGAATAACACCAAAAAGTGTCTGGTATGGTCAATATGGAGTTACAAGCTCATCCCTACAGTGGCAAACACTGTACATCAAAATGAAGAATTTTCCTGTGCAACAAAGGATTTGCTTGTATAGCCTAGGTATGACTTGGCCAGGGCCACCTTTTGAACATTTTTTCCTTGCTTGTAGCAAAAAGTTGCTCTTTTGCTACAACAAAATGGCTTACCTCTATTATTTCACATCTGAAAGCTTGGAAGGCAGAACTATTCCAGAAAAGCAGAGACAGGTTTGGGCCTTTTCGTGTTTTGGCTATCTACCTGTAAATTACTACAGAACACAGTACGATCTAGCGGCCCTATTGCAGTAAAAAATGGAGAATAAAGATCATGCAAGTGTAGCAATTTCGTGCTTGCACGAGCAAATACTAGGATTGTAAGAAAGTTGCAGAGTTGGTAAAATAGCGTCCTCAGTGTCTGTTGCTATTGCTAGTGACTGCTGCAGTGTCTGCTGTGCAGATTCTCCAGCACTTTGAGAACAAAGACAAAGGAACAAATTCCAACTAGGAATCACTTAATAGCTAAATGACTAATTTTCATCTGTTCTCGATCTCTATAAAGATCATTTTAGCTAGGAGGATGTGGTGAGTAAAAAAACCCCAACATTTCTCTACTTGCAAAGTGATTCTGATACAATTAAGCAAAAATATAGAAACTCAAAATCTCTCCAAGCGACTTTGTTAATTGTAGAATTGCAGTAGCTTAGTTGTGCACATCAGACATGAGGCTCTATTGCATGATTTTTATTCAGTTCCTAACCCACCACTTTGTTAGAATGCAGTAATAAAAATTATTTATGATCAAAATCTGTAGTAATATCAACTAAGATACAATGTTCTTTAATAATACAGTTGATTAAAATCAGCTTCACGCATAAAATCCAATAAACTTTATACAAACCACTTTAAAACAGCAGTTGTCATTCAAATCACATAAAGGCAGCAGACTACAGATATTCCACATGACAGTACTTTTATCCTAGATGTCCCTCGTAGTCCAAGTGCAGCACTAGTTATTCCCTCTCCTAGAGCTGGTATCTGTTACACAGATTTTCTTCAGGTATCCTAACAAAAATCTCTTGTCCTTCAAACAAGCTTGACAACTGGGAAGTATTTATGAGGCGAGAAGTCGAATTCTGGAGGAACCTATAAAGAAATTATTTAAAACATTAGACAGCAGTACTACTTCATTTCATACTTATAAGAAGAACAACCTGCAGACAGGAAAAAAAATTAAACAGCAACAGATTGAAAAAAAATTGTCTTTGTGGCAGCCAGCACTCTGACTTTGTTCACACAAGCTGCTGTTACACTTGCTTGTTTCTGCTATTGAAGAATACCCTTATTAGTCTATGTTGTCCCACATGAGTTTCCCAATTTTTTTCCCAAAACATTTATATGTTAGAATTTTCCACATTTAGATAACTACAACAAAGTATTTCCAGGGGAAAAATAAATTAAGTTACTTTCCCTGTTCTTAGAGTAACTACAGCTTGAATGTGCTCATTTGGCTCTTAAGAGATCTGTGGTGGCTTTACATAGAATCAGATGGATTATTCATGTTGAGAAATCTCAAGATCATTGAATGCAACCTTAATGAATGTATTACTACATTTTACATTCAATTGAGCTGGCATTTCCTTACCTTAGAGTCTTTCTTGTGGCCTCCTGCCAGCAGCTTCATGACCACAATATTGGGTTTTGCAACTTTTAGAATTCGATTGACCTAAACACAAAACAGAAAGAAGTCTTTAAGTCAAAGCATTTGACCTCAAAATTATTTAAAAGATAACACTGTAATGTTGACATACTACTAGCAATACAGCAGCTCTCTTACAGGATCACTTTAACAGAGGTCAGACTGTTTTGGATTTGCTTTTAAATACAACAGCTGAATTAATTAAATTTAATGAAGGCTGCATTTATTTTAATAGCCATTTTTTTAAAAAATTCAACAGACCATAGAAGCCAAAGCTTTAACAATTCTTGAACAAAAACTACAGCAAGTTCCGTGGCACTCACACAAATTAAGGATATAGATAGAATCTAGGCATCTAATCTGAAACATTGCAACCCAATTTTAAGAGGAACTTGAATGAAATTGGTGGCTTTTTGCATGGAAGTGCTCAAAACTACCTCTTAACTATCTTGGCCTCAAATGGGTAACTTATGTGTGAGTACCACCAGGATCTAGAGAGGAGAAAGTGATTCCTAAATTCTCAGGCAGACCTAATCTTGTAACTATTCTTAACCTGCTTAGATGTGACAGAAAAAGCATCCTCCTTGCTCCAAAATACACTTAAGACACTATGGACAAAGAGGGAGAAATTCCTACCCATGTTTACAGCTCAGTTCTGAGAAAACTGCTCCTGGGAACAAGTGCCAGACTCAATCCTCTTTTCATCCTAATGATATTCAAACCTATTTTCCCACCTCTCAGGAGTCTACGTGAATTACTAAATGCCAGCTAAGCGCGGCAGACGTTACCACTGTGTGTGTTCACTGTGTGTTATCACCGTGTGATTCAAAGTGCTGTGCTTTTAGAAAGGAGCTAGAAGGCCACACACAAGGAAATAAGCTGCTATCCAGCATCTCGGGCCCTCAGCAGAAAGAGCTTTTTTTTAACAGTGAGAGCAAATTTATGCCAGCTGATATACTGAAACAGACCACTGTGCAAGATGCCCCCACTCTCCAATGTCTACTCCTTAATCAAAACATTCAGCATTTTGATGAAGTACATTTTAAATCTCAAGGAGATCCAGCTGAAAAAAAACCACTCTATTTCGAGCAAATATTCATTTTCATTGTATTTCAGTCTTACCTCATTGTCTGGATTCGGAATATTCTCAAGAATCATTTTAGCTTGCTGGTAGTGCTTGCTAGCTGCCATGTAGAGATCTGATGACTGAGGAGGTGGGCTATACTTATTTAAATCAGACATTTCCTAGTGTGTTACAGAAATACATAAATACATGTTAAAATATTGAATAATATTTATATTAATATTATTTAATTAATATTAGTATTAATAATATTTCAATAAAATTGAAATTAAAAATTGCCAGGAGATTGCTTTTATCACCTTACTATATTCAAGACTTACGTCAACTAAATACTACTTTAAAAATCAAAACTGAAGTTGAAAACATTTATTTAAAATGGCAAAACCCAAGCAAGAACACAGTGCTCAACTATTACCGTGCCACAAAAAATAATGAAATTCTTATCATCTTTATAAAACAGTCTCTCTCTCTTGAGCCAAGTTGCCATTCATTTGCTTTAATAGTGGCACCCAACAGGGTATGAAATTACATGAAAACAATAGGAGACACAAGAAGTATATTGTTTACTCAAAAGCTACAGCAAGTCAGATGCTGAAACTCTACAAACCTTCATTTTATATAATTTTGATTCTTCCAATTTTTTTTGTTCTTGATTACTGATTCAAAAAAACCCATTTAATGATAAGGAGGAAACTATGATAATTTCTTAATTTCCACTACAACTGTTCATAACATTAAACTGGGAAGAGTAACTGGAATAGAGCATGGCACTGTTTCAAGTTAAGACTAACCCCTCAAGTGAGACTAATGACCAGCTGGATGAGCAGCCAGGGGTACTGCAAACACCTAGTTGAATGTGAGCCAACAAGGTGCTCTTACTACAAATCAGACAAGCCTCATATGGGAGTATACAAGCAGGAGTATGGCCAGCATATCAAGGAAGGTTATCATCCTGAACTCAGTATTTGTGTTCTGTTATCTGAAATACTGCATCCAGGACTGGATCCACTCAGTTCAAGAAAGATGTTGAGATGTGGAGGTGGCTGGGGGCCTAGAGCATTTAAGCCACAAGGAGAGGTCAGTGGACCTGGACTTTTTCAGTTATACAGGAAGGATGCTAATGGGTAATTTTAATAGCAGTCTACAACTACTTGGAAAACAGTTACAAAGCTGTCAGAAGATTAAGACTCTTTGTTCATAATGGCAGACAGTGTAACATGAGAGGGCCCAGGTTGTGACTTGGTAATTCAGACTTGACATTAGGAAAGAAAAGAGTAGTGCAGCCCTCAGTTATCCTATGACTTAAAGGACCAGAAAAAAGTAACTGGATCAGGTTTAACCAAAGAGGTTGGAAAATCTCCAACCTTGACTTTTTCTACATTTGGCTAGACAAAGACACAGGCAACATGATTTACAATGCTACTTCAAGGAGGAGACTGGACAAGACAAGCATCCACTGGTCCCTTCTAAACACCACTCAAAATTAACTTTTATATTTTTCCATTTGCTTGCTGCACTAATAAAAACATGCTGCTATAATTGACCACAGCCAAGAAGTCTGTTAATAGACTTCCAAGAGATTTTATTTTCATGCAAATCAACAGAAGCATCTTAAACTGCCATATCAGACCAATTTCTAAATATCTAAGCATCTAAGTTTATAAGGACTTCAGTGCAATATATCTTTCTTGCACAAAACTAAAGCTAGAAGTCCTTGCCCTTGTGACACAGATTCAATGTGAACTTTGAGGCTCTTTTTATTATGACAGTGATATTTAAAGCAGTTGAGTAAATGACTGCTATAAAAGCATGGGCAGCATCACGTTTGAAGATTACTCACTTTGAATTGCAGGTAGTGCACTGGAGGTGGTGTTATAACACTGTTGAATGGAGCAAATCTGTGCTCGTATCGAACTTGTTCACTGTCCAGTTCAAACTTAGGTTTTCTTACTTTGCCATCCATGTCAAAGGCGATCATTGTCTAAAAGAAAAGGATAAATATCGTAAAAAGTATTAGCTTTATGTCATATTTTGCTGTGAGTAAGATCAAAATTATGATTTAGCTATAACTGGAAGGATAGAAAAACTGTAGAGAATTTACCATAGAAAATTATAAATTTGAACTTAATTTCCTGTGCCACTACAAAGAAAGAAGGCAAGCAATCTATATGCAAGATCCCTATGACAAAAAAATTGAAACAAATAGAACACAAATGAGTTACCTTGTACATCCCAGCGCACATATTTTGGTATGCTTGACTCATGGTGATCTCTCTGCTGAGAGGGCGAACTGAAAATTTAACACAAAAATGCATTTTTTTAGTTCAGTGTAAGTACATGTATTAATTTCAGATCAGAGGAGTTCTTCCAGATTTCCACAAAGTCACATAACTCTCAATTATATTTTAAAATAACTCAAGTATACAAAGCCTAGACATGCATTTCTGCTCACCTGGCTCCTGGTTACATAGAACACCTCAGGACACACCTACCAGTCACATGAACATGATTCTGCTCTCAGTGGAATAAATTGGTCAGTGGTATTCCCATGACGCTATTAAACACTGAACAACAGCCTCAAACTTACAGTCTGTACACAAGAGGGAGGCCAGGGGATTTCAGGGATCATTTTGACTCCTAGGGCTAAAAAATTAAAGCACTTTTTATCCTAATAATCCTGACAGCATTCTTGTAAGTTTCCCTTTAGTTTCCAGTGTTCAGTTAGTACCGAACTGCCCAATACTTGCCACCTCAAGTACATTAGTAATTTTCTGAATTTCTAGAGAGAAGGGAATTTAGTTGATACGATCCTGAGCTGTTCATAGCTAATTGTCTGTTCCCCATGAAACGGTGGCAAGGAAAAGAAAGGGAAACTCACCACTGTAAAATAAGGAAACATGCTTTAAGAACGTCTAAAGCCGAATAGAAATTACAGAAATATGCTGAAAGTCTAGTGTTTGAACAGTCACTAAAAGCATAATTCTGCAGGAATTACAAACTCTGAGAAGGTCCAACACATAACACAACTGATAACGATGTGAATATAAATGAGTTTGTGTTTTTCTGAAAGATCTATTTGAAAGTAAAAAACTAACTAAATAAATAGGAAGTCCTTAAAAAGTTTTACATTCATCCTTCATAAACATTAGGATAGTTTTCCTACCCATATCAGTGTTGGCTGTTTAAATTTTGAATTTTAATTCTACATGGCTGCATGAAAGGAAAAAAAAAGAAGAGTTAACACTCTACACCTAGGTACCTTTCTTCTTTTTCTTCGTTTTCTTACTACTGCGGCCTTTCTGTTGTTCCTCCATTATCCTCTCCTCTGCCATCTGAGAGCTGTCGGCGCGGCTCAGCGTTGACATCAGCCAGGCGTAGAGGAACTCAGAGAGATACCTGCACAGAAGCGGCATGGAGCTGCTACAGGCGGCAGCGCGCCGCGCACTCGTGCTGCACGCATCCTGCCGCCTGCCAAGGCACTTGCTCCAAGAGGCAAAGGGTATGTCCTAGCAAAGGACAACGTTTATGGGCCATGAAAACTCCTTGTTTTGCATGGCTGGAATCAACACATTGGTCTACGTTCATGTTCTGGTTCAGATTCAACCACAAACAGCCCAAGGTATGCAATCTTCTTACAAATTTACAGGTGAAGTCTAAGCTTCTTATTTCAAAACTCCTATAAGATCAAATTTTTCTAGAACTCTTCCCCCAGCAAATGAAGTGTTTTTTTTTTTTTAAGATACTATGTTAATAACTTTTCTGCTTTTGTTATGACTTGTTATTCTGAGAAACAAGGTACTACTGGCTTTTTAAAGCATTAAAAAGCTGTGAATTATTATATAAAGGGGCCAAGCCCACAGACATATATCATCCATATGCAATTCTTTCAGAGTTAAAGAGACAACTTTAAGAATGTTTTTTTAGAAAGTGGAAGCAAGTCCAATAAATATCTTACTTGACTTCAAATCAAAAGGAATAGCGGAAAAAGAGAATAGGAAAAAAAATTTACAGATCTGGAGCACAATAAAAATGTAGTAATAGTTATAAAAAGTTGTAATCAGAAGAAAAATTACTGAGAAATTTGTCAGAAACTGCTTCTCCTTTTTCTTCTTCATTTAAGTAAGGAAGGAGTTGATATAAAAATTCCAACCAAAGAGTGGTTTTATTAAAATGGTAGAGGGAAATATGGACAGGTGAAAAAAAATACTGTCTCATACCAAAGTTGGTATTACTTATTGAGTTACTACTTGAAGAAGATTGCCATCTTCTGGTAACTTCTGGAACATTAATTTTCTCACTTAATCCACTGTTGAAACAACATCAAAATGCAATGCATTGAAGCTTTTGCCATTTGAACTGTTTTAATCTTACAGTAAGAAAGCTTATGGTTTACATAGGGATCTCTTGGTAGTTTTAAAAAATAAAAAAATTAGCTTTTGGCACAAGCCATTAACTATGAAAAATAATTAATTTGAATGGAAGTGGAAAACCAAAAGTGTTCTGCTTCCAAATAATGTGATCATTTTCACTAAAGGTGGAAAATGTCTCTTCAAATATACCCCACATAAGAATTTTAGCTAGTCAACTTTCAGACTACAGTTATGACTTAAAATTTTGCAGAAGTTTTCCAGAATACTAGACATCAGTAAGACTAGTGATCCCGATACTACGAAGGCAGAAAAGAATAAAGGAAATTGCTTTTCTCCTGCATGCTGTTGTCCACCAAAACTGGCACACTTTTCATTCATTGTCAATGGAAGACCCTCTGCCAAAAAGCTAAACAGAGTGAAAATGACTATTTCAGGGAAAAAAGTACACTATTTAGTAAGTCTGAAAAACTAGAGACCAGTGATCTTTTTCTTGACTTGCATTATAAATAGGTAAACCAAACACAGTGTTGATGAAGCTTGAGATCATAAAATCATATTTGAAGTCCCTCCTTCAAATATGTGTAATTATAGCTCTCTGGGAGCATCCCTCCTCAAAGAGCTGTCAATAAAGCATCTTCTTACCAATAGATGTAGTAATATTCATGCATACTGTAAAGTTCTAACTCGAAGCCACTGAGAAGATACTGTATCATAATACGAAGATTATGATATAGGACCCAGGTGCCCAAGCAAGCCAAATGTTGCCTTTGTGGTTCCTGCTTCAGTAACATGCTATGAAGTGCTGCATCTACTTTCTCTGCCTGTTGGAAAAAAACAAGGACCTCAAAGTAATAGACAGAGGAGGAAAGATATTTGACTGAAACAGCATCCTAAGCCAGAAATAAAATCTTAATCAAATCTTAAAAAAATCTAAAAAATCGGGTCGGTAAATTTATGCTCTTGATTACCAGATGGAAATAAGTCTAGAACTGTCAGGAAACTGGAAAGATACTTATCAAAGTAAATTCTGCTGCACAGAACAAAAATATTCTACACAGTAATATAGCAAGAACATTAGATAGGTAAATTTTAAATGTATTTGTGTATAGATCATCAGCAGTCACATGAGCACAACCTCAGAACCCATTACACGCTGTTGTTCACTGTTCTTTATTGGCAATAATTACTTTTCTTTTTTTAAAACCTAGCTGCATTGAATAAATAAATTTGTAAGCTTTATATGCAAGAAACACACTGTGTTCCACCAGAGTAACTAAAATATTACCAAGACCAATTTTGTCTTAAGAAGCAAGTTGTATGGAAGACAAAAGGTTCTCAACAGTTGGAGTATCATCAGTAATCCTAAAACAGAACAATCCATAGAACTTGCTACAAAATGAAAAAAACAGTGCCTCAGCTACAATAATGCAACAAACTCAAACCATCTTGAAAAAAGCAGAATCACAAAAATTCACACAAAATCTTCCAACTCCAAGTTCCTCAATTGTTCTCCTTGCCATCTAAATCTTGGGAAATATTATATTATTATATGGCTCTCACTGCTGAAGAAACGTATTTCCAGCAAGAGAGAATATATTTTTTCTTCTCATCTCTCCCCATTCTTGAGAGAGATCCAAAATCAGTTGGAGCACATATTTTAAACAGTTATTTTTTTACTTTCTTTTTAATCATTATAAAGTTTTTCAGTTTACATCTTGTGTCAGTATAAGGCTGAATTTTCAAAGGTGTCTTAAAGCATGCCTTGTCTATCTCCCCCTGGCTACCTCTTGCAGACTGACTATCACAAGCAGGATAGAGACTAAAAGCTGTGCAGTTACCATTAAATTACATCGCAACAGGTTTTCCTGAAATCTACTTATTGGACAAAGTTAATCTTAAAAAATGTAGTATGTTTTTGTTCAACACATCTAGCATGAAGCTTCTGGATGCATCCTAACAATTTCTTGTGCTATATTTTAGGAATCCTTATATTAATGGCTTCGTGTCGTTCATTTAGAATTTAGTAGCATGCTTCACTCTGGCAGTAATATACCTGAAGAGAAACTTTGGCCTGCTCCCTAGGACATTACCTCATCCTGTAGTGTGGCAAATTCCTCAAGGATGTGACCCAGTTTATCTCTCTGACGAGCTCTGTTGTGTCCATGGATTTGAATCAGACTACAGAATGGCTGAAAGAAGCAAAGTGTAATTTTAAATTATCAATGCAACTTTGAAACCACAGGAGAAGTACTATGATGTCTATTTAGGCACCTGGTTTATACAGCTGTATTAGGAAGCGGCTTCTTAATACTCCCTACAAAGTGCAAGTTAGCAGGAAAGCAAACTCTCTGGAGTGATGCAAGAGCCAATTTGTACACAAGTCGATGTGAGATTGAGTCAGCATCCTTTAGGAAGGTCACCAGAGCAAAATGCTTGGGCCAGAAGAGGTATTTCTTATGCCTAAATCCATGTGCTCAAGTGGTTAAAGTGGCCAATGGCATCCGGGCCAACATCAGAAAAACTGTATCCAGCAGGACCAGGGCAGTGGTTATCCATCCCTCTGTACTCAGTACTGGTGAGGCCTTGCCTCAAATCTCATTCATTTCTGGGCCCCTCACAACAAGACAGACATTGAGGGGCTGGAGCACAAATTCTGTGAGGAGCAGCTGAGGGAGCTGGCCGTGATTAGCCTGGAGAAAAGGAGGCTCGGGGGAGACCTTATCACTCTCTACAACCACCTGAAAGGAGAGTGTCAGCCAGATGGGCTCATCTCTTCTGTCAATTAATAGGACAAGAAGAAATAGCCTCAAGTTGTGCCAGAGGATGTTTATACTGAATATTAAGAAAAATTTCTTCACAAAGAAGTTCATCAAGCATTGGAACCAGCTTCTCAGGAAAGTGGTTGAGTCACCATCTCTGGAAGTATTTAAAAGATGCGTAATCACGGCACTTAGGGGCCTGCTTTACTGATGGACTTGGTAGGCCGGTTTGGACTCAATGAGCTTGGAGGTCTTTTCCAACCTAAATAATTCTGATTTTCTTAAGATTTTCATTGTGCCACATTCAACAACAGGATCTTAAAAAACTGAAACTGGACAGAACAAAAATAATTTTGTTTAATTAGTGCTATGCATTTGTGACATGAAACTACTCTGTAAAGAGGTAGTAGATGCAGATTTCTTATAAAGTGAAATGCTAAATAAAAATCTGGAAAAAGAAAACCAGCAATAATTACACCAGCTTTTAAAAAGACATTACCAATTTAAGATGGCCAACTTCTTCCATTTTGCCTTCATGTCAGGTGTGTGAAATGACAGGTCTCATTTTCAAATGTATGCATATCTGCCAAGTGCTCACACAGACATACATGTTGTAATTGGAATGAACACTTACCCGAACACAATGTGTGACAAAGGAATCAATGTAGTCTTTTGCCTGGTGGTTATTATAAAGACAACACCTAAAAAGGAAATATCCATGTACATACATATTTTTTATAAATGCCACCAGTCTATGTAGCAAAAAACAAAAAAAAGAAACATGAGTGCAGCAACAGCAACTGACTCCTTCATACACAAGCACTAAGTACAAAATGTATTTTGTACATTTGTCATTGCTCTTGTAAGACAAAATATTTTTCCATCAGACATGTAAACACATACATGTATATTCAAGATCCACTTACTTTGGAGAAAGAACTGGAGGACTGACGAAAGACCTTAAGGCATCTTTTACCATGTCTTGCATGAGGTGAGTGCCAAACACCTTCTTGTTATCTACTAGGAAAGTTGTCTAAAAGCAAAGATGTGTATTCAGAAACACGTTTTAAGTTAAAAGTAACGCTCTAGAATTACTAATAGAAAGCTCTGGCAATACCTTTTATATATAAGAAACTTGTGAGATTACTTTAAGAATTAAAATGGTTCAACTAAGTACAAGGTTAAAGACTCAGATATATTGAGATCTGACACTTCTGTGGTATTACCAGGACACCAAATACAGCTCTATTACATAATAGAGTGCATGCTAAATTGTTTAATTTCTCGGACTTTGAAGATGATAAACCAGACATTTCTGAAGATTAGCGTAAAATATGTGCCTTCTCTGGAGGGAGGTAAGGGTATATCTCCAGACTACTGCTGACATTTTTCAATCCCTCTAGATGCTACTGCTGCTATCAGTCATATCTGATGTCATTTAACTTCCCTCCATGAGTGCTGTCTCCCTTTCTTACATGGTTCTTCAGCAGTTGAAGAAAGAACTCTGCTGTCAGGCACCCACAGGGATTACACAAACACATGTAGTGGAAGGTAAGAACATACATACTATGAACACATTTTA
The DNA here is from genome assembly GCA_013398275.1 of Promerops cafer. Classification (NCBI taxonomy): domain Eukaryota; kingdom Metazoa; phylum Chordata; class Aves; order Passeriformes; family Nectariniidae; genus Promerops; species Promerops cafer. The sequence continues at coordinate 658,853 of VZSE01006887.1, read as the reverse complement.
CTTGCCCATAGTTATGGTCCATTGGCTCTACACATGGTTTAATAAGGATCAAATGTAGAGAAGTTCTGTTATCTAGGGGCACCCTATTAAAATAAAAAACTCCTAGAAGGACTTATTCATACAGAATTAGGAATGTATAATGCACTTTTCTAAGTGAGAGAAGCAGTGAGAAAAAATAGCCTGTTCTGCAACAACCATCAGTTTTACTGTTGTCGCAATAGAAGCAGTCTGTACATTAAGTTCTGTCCACAGAAGGAGATGAATACAAATACCAGCCCCAAAATGGCACAGCACATGGAGAGCAGCATAAAAATGTTTTAGGCACAGCTTTATGGTGGAGAAAAAAAAATTAAACGCTTTCTGTTTTAATTAGCATGTACTAAAATTATCAAAGCAACAGTATTTAAAAATTATTTTTAAAATTAGATCAAAACATAAGCCTCCATATAGAGAATCACAGAATGGTTTGCGGTGGAATGGACCTTAAAGATGATCTAGTTCCAAACCCCCCATGGGCAGGGACACCTTCCTGACCTTCAACACTTGGTGGAGCATCCACAACTTCTCTGGGCAACCTCCAGTGCCTCACCATCCTCATACCAAAGCATTTCCTCCATAATACTTAACACTTAAATATCACCAGAACATTTTTTACCACTTAGATTTTATTAACTTATATGTAAATTATTGAAATACTTAAAACAATAACAGGAATTCATAATGAATACAGAAGTATTTTATTAATAGACATAATGAGGACTTGCCTGTAAAAGGGATCTTGAAAGAACACATGGTGATTGCTCACTAAACTCACAGAAAAAGTCCTAACGTATATGTAGGAAAAGAAGAAAAGACAAATCAGGTTAATATGCCAATTTATATATGTATAAATATATACTCAATCATTTTTACACACACACACTTGCATCTTTCCTAAACAAATACATACAAATGTGTAAATACACCTATATTTTGTTTAAAAGCATACACAACATAGCTTACACAATTTGTAAGAAACAGGCCATGAATAGCTTGCACAGAACAAAATATGTTAAGATTTTCTGCAATTACTTGTTACTTAAAGAAAAGGTTTCTGAATTTTAGAATGCAACAACTAGAAAGATGACAGTACAAAAAAAAATACTATGAAATTCTTAAGATCATGGTGTAACTACACCAGGTATTGAACAAAACTGAGAATTGATTTTAAAAAATTGGCTGAAACCCAGGTAAGGTTTAACTGGTAGCAGATGCTTCATAGAAACAATCCTTTCATTAATTAACAGGAAATAGGAAGACAAGAGGTTTGATGTAACTGTATCTCTTTTGTCCATCAGTGAATGCACGGATACCAAAAAATATCTCAAGCGTTTAAATGTCTTCTAATAAATGTAGGCAGTAACTAAGAGTAACATCAGTTATTCAGGAAAGAATATAAGCAGGTACTTCATGCTTATCTAGGGAACTGCATACTTAAAACACCTATTAAGTGCTCTCCTGTTTTATAGGCACATGTGCAGAATAGTGCTTAATGAATTTGAAAAAAATCAGGCATTTAGCAAAGGATTATGTTCTGATGCTGAAGACACAGCCCTTCAACCAGAGAAACTTGCTTGGCCTTTGCCACTAAGACGCATAATTATTTAACAAATTATGGGAAAAGTGAGAGGTCTGAGAGACGAAAAGGTCTTTGTCAAAAGAAGAAAAGCAGTAAGTATCTGGAAGGATGGTAAACTTTGAAATTGTGCCTAACAGTTAAAAACACCAAATACATACGTAGTGGTCCGTTTTCCCTCCAGTGAGCAAGAGCATGCATATATGGAATGATTTTTTTGCAAGTCACATTTTCAGATCTTATTTTTGGCAATAAATAAGAAATATTAATGCTTACCAGTATACAGTGCAAGTTAGTTAAGTTGACTACTTCACATACAGTTTTTATTCGGTCTATTAGTTTGGAAAAATAATTGACCATTTCTTCCCTTTTAATAATTTTTGCATATCGAGGGAAAGTTGGCGGCAGCAATCTCTGATTAACAAGTGGCTCAAACCCCATCATAATAGGATGATCTAAAGAAGGAGGAGGTGAGAGAGACAGAGGAAAGCTGCATATAAGTTGTGTTTTCAGAACCCCCTTCAATAATACAAATTATTCAATTAGCCAAAATGAATTATTTAAGTGACAGTTAACTTCCAGAGACTCCAACAACCCAAATAAGACAATGACTACTCTTGAAAAAACCTGAGTCCTCAACACCTCAACATACACCTGTACAAAGAGTGAAGTACTGTTCCCTATTTTAAAATGGCATATACACTGATTTCAAGTGCAGTGCACCTAATCAGAAGTTCACATTATCTCTGACTTTGAAATGACACTATTGCTTTCAGGAGAACCACCACCTGGTAAAATAAAATTAAAATCAAACAATGCAGATCTGTAACAACTTGCTAACAAGTATTTTAGTTCAAAGTAAATAGTGATTTCAATTATTTTTAAAATACACAAAGGTATTTATGTTTATGAAGGGATCATATCCAGGACAGGAAAAAATGGTGTAATGTGATACATACCTCCTTTAGTGGTATCATTCTGTGCCTGCATACCATGATGCAGTGAATTGTGTATGGCAGAGAGCAAGTCGGCTGCCTGAGTCATTAGTTTCTGAGCTTCTGCAACTGCACTTGTCTGAAAGGCAGGAAACAATTATTAACATTACAGACCAATACATTTTGACTATCTAATTAATGTTAGTATTAAAAAAAAAAAGAAGGGCATTAAGAGTCTGATACTCTTACACAACCAGTTCTGAAAAAAAACCCAAACAACCCAACATTTTTGTGTGGTAGTGTTCTTTGTATTTTATGTATCTGTATATAAATTCAATGCTGTATATTTTGCTGTGTAAGACTTTACGATAATTACAACTGAAAGTCTTGTACAAAATACATGAGAGTCTGCTTGGGGGCATGTAGTTCTATCTCTTTGCCTTAATATATGAAGTTCCTTCCTCTCTCAGCAATTAGGGTATCTTATATTCAAAAAACAGGCAAATTGTATGGGATGCTATTAAATTCCTCTTCTCAGACCAAAGATGTCTAGATATAAATTCAGAATCACATGGAAGGAAAAGCAAACAGTTCTTTTGATATGGACAAAATGTCCAATGCCCAATGTCAGGTTACTCCACAGGAGGGGACTGAACTCACACAAGAAGTTTTGCTCTGCTGTGGAAACAGTAATTAGAAATCCATAAATATTTTTGAATGTTTTGTAATGAATATTCTGTCTTTCTGCAAGGCCATAATAATGTCAACTACTAGCCTTCCCTGTGTTTCCCACTTTAAACAAAAACTGAGTATTTGCCACTGTAAGGCTTTATTCCCAGCTTTACCTCCATCCACATCAATTTAAATCTCCTGAATCTACACAGTAATTGCCTGATTTTAAAGAATGAAAAATGGGTATTTCACAGGATCCCAATGCAAACACAGAAACGCCAAATGAACATACCTCTTTTTTTGTAAAAGCTATTAGGACAGTCAGTAAGACGCGGGTAAACTTGACTCTGCTGAAGACAGCTAAACATTGTTGATGCTGTAATAAAATTATACTGCTAATTACTAAGCAATAGGTATTAAATCATAGAAACATAGGATGTTCTGTGTTGGAAGGGACCCAGAAGGATCATCCAGTCCAACTCCTGGCCCTGCACAGGACCAGCCCAAGTGTCACACCCTATGCTTGAGCACTGTCCAAATTTTCTTGGACTCAGAGAGGTTTGGTGCTGTGACCACCTCCCTGGGGAGCCTGTTCCAGTGCCCAGCCACTCTCTGGGTGAAAACTCTTTTTCTAATATCCAACCTAAACCTCACCTGACACAATTTCAGGCCTTTCCCTCAAGTCCTGTCACTGGTCACCACCAAAGAAGAGATCAGTGCCTGCCCCTCCTCCCCTCACAAGGAAGCTGTAACTGCAATGAGGTCTCCCCTCAGTCTCCTCACCTCCAGGTTGAACAGACCAAGTGACTTCAGCTGCTCCTCAGACAGCTTCCCCTCAAGGCCCTCCATCATCTTCACGGCCCTTCCTTTGGACATTCTCTAATACCTTAATGGCTTTCTTGTATTGTGCTGTGCAGAACTCCCACAGGACTCCTGCCCTCCCTGCACAAACTGCCACACAAAATGCCCTGGCATGCCCTGACTGGCATGTACTGCTGTTTGCCAGCTCTTCCCCGTGCTCCTGGGTGGTCACACTTCCTGGCTGCTTCTTATATGCATGGGTGTGGTTATGTCATATTTAAATCTCCCATTTACATCTATGAAATCCAGGAAAAAAGCAAACAATTAATTACTTCAAGTTCAACTTCCGGATCTCTCTCTTCTCCTTGTCGACTTCGAGTGCTCTGCAAAGTAAAGAAATGTCAAATGATTTACTAAAAATTGCAAAGGGAAGCCACTGATAAAATCCCTTTGCCTTCTCTAAAACACCCACATGTTAAATAATGTGAAAAATTAGTTTTCAAATTCAAAATTTCTTAATATATAACTTGAATGACTGTCCTATAGTAATAAGATCTAGCTCAGTAAATTCTGCAAACAAGCAAGCAAAGTGCATGAACACTTTACATTGTAAGCTATGGTAAAGGAAAATTAAGTCACTTCTTTAACATTACATAGAATCTCTGCCTAAAACCTGAAAGTTAAATACCTACTTTCTGTGTCCCAGCCCAGTGTTACCTTCTACATCATTATTCCAGCTACTACTACTACAGAAGCAACTACTAAAGAGTTTACAAATAAAGTCTGAAGATTTAGCTAGAAGGCAAACTAAAAGCATGTTACAGAAACCATTATGGCAGTTCTTCAAAAACTGCACCAAAGTAACACAAATGTCCTTTGTTCCTCATAATCCAACTCCCTTCCCCAAACTTATGCTAAGTACACCTGAAATATAATTGTCAACATGAACATGAAAACAATACCTTCACTCGTCTTTGCATGTCATCTTCTACATCTTTCAGCATACCTGGAAAAAAATCACAGCACAATTAAAAGCTGAGAACCATTCCTAGGCACACCTACACCACTCAGGGGAAAAGAAGTTTAGAGAGGAAAATCAAACTTAGAAGTGCTCAAAATATCCATTAGCCAAAGACTAGTCAAAAAATAATCTTGTGAGGAATGGTGTGGATATCTTGGAACAATCAAAAATCAGAATACAGACCAAATAATGTAAAGCTAAAGCGTGCACAGACTTTTCAAAAATAAATCAATAGAAAGGTCAAATACATCTAAAAAAATCATGCATCAAAAGATTAACATAAGTACTTATGTATGTACCTAATACCATATGTATTCATAGCTGTAGAACTACTAGATTGCTTTTTTTCTGAAGTAGCTTGTTTAGAGGACAACAAATTGTGAGCCAAAAAAGCAGAACTCAAGCAATGCACTTTCCAGTAGTCTGTATCTATACTATGATGAGCTAGCCACTTCGTGGGCACATTTAAAAGCACTTCTGTTTCTCAGGCACTTAACTAGAGAACCGTTTTTTCCAAGGAAAAATAATTTGATCTCTCTTTTTACCAAGTCAGCAATTTCCACAAGACAAATAAAAAACTTAACAGCTGAGGCTCCTAGCAACTAATCAGATGTGTATCAAAGTAATCACATGCTCAAAAGAGAAAGAGGCTGCTGGACAGATACAAAGAAGCACAAACTGTACCTGTAACTCTAAGATCTGTCACACTGTTGGCCATTTTAAATCCATAAGTCATTGACTGAAAATCTTCCTAAAAAAAAAAAAAAAATCAAGGAAGCAATATGTAGTGAAATGTAAAAGCTGTAGTTACATTTTCAGGTTGGGGTTTGAGGTTTTCTTTCTAGTTTGGCTTTTTTGGGAGTTATTAGGTTTTGGGTCTTTTTGCTGTTTTCTCTCTTTTGGAGGAGTGGTTGGGGGTGTGCATGGGGTGTGCTTTTGTTTAATTCCATCAAGTATAAAAGTCCAGACTTATTCTACACAGCTGAATACACTCAGAAGGAATACACTGTATGACTTTCCCACCCAAATCCAGCTTGAGGTAATTGTTTTCTGCACAAGTCCTTAATACCAATATGCCCTTCATATTTTCATCAAGCAACACCCTACCAAAACATTACGAGAACTATATCTGCAAAGTAGTATTTGATCCATTTTAGATATAGTCAGCAAGAGTGACTTGTCCAAGGTCAGAGTAAAGAGAGATTGCTCTGAGCACAGAAAACAGGACTCTGATCCCATTGCCAGATGGACATTTTAGACAAAAGACAATCATGACTATCTAACATAGAAAAACAAAAAAAATAAACTGGAAGTAAGCCACAACTGAAATGGATTTCAAATGGTTAACCACAAGACTTGCACTGCTTCTTGAGTAAAATATTATGTGGCTCCAGTATTCAAGGAAAATACAGAAGAGAGCATGAAACATCTTCACTGGGGAAAACTGCATTTTAAAGGTATCCAGTCTAATACTTTTAGGATTATGAATTGCTATTCCTACAGTATCCTCCAATCAAACACTAACAAATGTCACTAATACACTGTTTTAGTTGCATTATGATATAATGTTGCATATTTAACCCCACAGGGGATGGGAAACACATACCTCCTCAAAAACAGCTGCTTTGTTAACTTTTTCTCTGGCAATATCACATATTTTTAGGATTCCAAGAGCAAAAGCCTTCATAGCAGGATCTTCTATGAAGTCTGGATTATGAATATAAAGGCAGGTGAATACTGTTTGTGCCAAGGAATGTCCTTCTAACCATGTTATCTAGAGAAAAGGAAATTAAATATTTTACTCACGACAGCCAAGTCCTCATTTTTATAGATCCATTCTTTTTCCATTTTACTGTGCTTCAAAGACTCATTAAGAACTCCTTATCAAGGCAACCTTCCAAGAACCAAAAAAGGGCAAGTGAAGGTATTTCAAGCCTAGAATTCTGGTGTTGCATAAGCCTCTTCTATGAAGTTCAGGTCTAACCCCTGTGATTTAGACATGACATTATCTTAAGAGAACTTCACATTTATAAACTTCCTCTGCATAAATAGTAAATGGAAAATGCAAATGACTATGAGACAAATCACTAATGTTCTTCATGTTCTCTCTCTTTTACAACATAGAGCTTCTTGTCACCATCCCCTCTCTCTACCACTTGCATGTTTCTTTAAGCTACAGGGAAAGATTCTGTAAATTTCTATCTTGAAATGGCAAAAAATAAAGTAGAACCGTATTTTTAATATCACCACTATCCCTTCTGGGGAGCAGGAGTAGAAAACAAATGATGTTACATTGTATCAGATATACCGTGATCTTTACATGTCTTTCTGACTAAACTGATTGGAAATGTTTTTAAAAATAATATTATTGATGTAATTTTAAAGAGTAACTGAAAATAATGAATATCATTTACTGAGGAAACTAAAGCATATACACAGAAAAAAATTTGCAATTAATACGTAATTGATATTCAACTTATTTTTTCTAAATAGATTTATTTTCTTTCTTCAAAATGCTTCTGTAAGCTCAGTCAATTCTGGCTGTACAGAAAGGAGCAATAGAGTACTACCAGTTAGTGCACACTCAGCTTCCAACACAGTCAAACATCAATGCACAGCAGGCAACCAGATAACATACATTTATAAAACCAGAAACTATAAAACCTTTTAAAGGTTTTAAGGTGATACCAGCTATCTTCCACATTTCTTATAGTAAAAAAATTAAAAATCAAAATGAAGCCTTTCATAAGAGACAATGCAAATAACTAAATGGAAATTAAAATATATGGTCAATCTTCTTTTGACCAATCTTCTTGGTCAATCTTCTTTTGAGTTCTGCTGGAGTTTGGTTTGTTTTTTTTTTTTAAGATGGATTAAAATATTATATTTTGAAAGCAAAACCATTTAACCTAAAGAACAGAAAAATGCTTACCAAACAACAAAAACACGTGTCCATTATTCCTACCAGCTCAGGTGAAGTGAGATCCTTTATTTTAATGGTGCCATCCTTAGAAAACAAACAAACAAAAAAACAACCAAAACCCTAAATACCGTGGAAGCATACAGGCAAAGTACAACTTATTTGTACCAAAGCCAAAAATAAAATTAAAATTTGTTTAAGACTTCAGAGTAATTGTATACCACTAGCTTCACTGACCAGCTTCACAACATGTCTCAAATTCTTAAAAACTTTGCATTCCCGTCAGTTAACATTGACCAAACATAAAATTACCCAAAAGGAATGCTAAAGTAACAATTCTTATTTATTACTAGCCAAGGAAAGTTTAAAACGAGTTAACTGCTAACACTAAAATCACAAAACTGTATAATCATAATAAAGATTGAACAAAGAGTAATATGCAGGACCAATTCTTTGAAGACTGCTTTTTAAACTGGAAATACTTGTAGTGTTTTACTGTCTTAAAGGTCAACACCAAAAAGGCTGCAACTTTAATAATTTAATTTGCCCAATGTATGCAGTCCTGCATACATTCTACATGACTTAGCCAGTGTTTTAGAGAGTTCTTTGACTCCATTCCAAACGTTCACCATAAAAAAATATTCTTCCCTCTGAGTGCTTTACTTTTTCTGAAATAACAGCAAGTCTTTCAGCCTCTGTCCTCCAACTTACCTTGATCATAAATCAAAAGTTAATCATTACTGTAAATGTTGGTAAATTATCTGGCTTCTGTTCAATGCTGATAAATTCAAAGAATGATAAAGTGTTAATTTCCAGCTTTTTTAAGGAAGCTGGCTTCCATTCAGGTTAAACAGAAGCTAACCAATATATCTTCACATAAAAGACACATATCGGAGAAGCACAGAGTGATTTGCAAAACAGTGTTGGAAATATATTTACTTGAGGTATCAATACCCAATAATTTCACAGTACTTTTCACTGTAAGAGTTAGCATCATTGTGATAATGCAAGTAACAAGAAAGGTAAACATCACAAGCTATTTTTTACTTAATTATCCAAAAGAAAAACATAAATTACAAGGGAAGATTGAAAACATTAATTATGCTGTATTGTGCTTAGTGTAATTTGACAAAACTGTGTATTTCTACAGACAGTGTAGGCAAACCCAGGAAATTCACACAAACCTTAATAGCTTGCTCAAAGTTAAGAACCTTTCTGTTAACTTGGTTTCCAATCATACCAGCATCCATCTTGGGATCCATCATTTCAATGGCAGACATGGCTTCAAAAAGACCAAAACTAAGAACAAAAATAAAAAATAATGTGCTAAATGTAATTATTTTATACAAAACAGTCTTCACAAACTAATGAAAAAGAACATAGGATGATACAAAAAAAAAAACCCTCAGCATGTGACAACGTATCACTTGTAGTCAGGGCATAAAAGCTTGCAGAAGAGCCACACCAAAAGACTTGCCTACATATGAAGACATACAGTGCTTCACTTTATCACGACATTCGTCAGAACTCCTGCAACAGTCTTTATAATACAAAAAGTTTATTGCATGTGGCACATATAAATTCTGAAAAGTGTATTTGCTGTATTTGCTGTGAAATGTTCTTACGTGTAAAACTATACCTGAAAATGTGCTTTGATTCAACTTAGTAACTAGCTGGTGACATCCTTGCACATACTTTTAAGCAGGTTTTTATTTAATAGCGTGCTTCCATTTTCTGAGCTATTAGTTTCAAATAAAACTTCTTTCTTTACTCAATTGAACACCTGCACTAAGATGAAGAATTTAATCTTTAAAATATTCCAATTATTTAAATTCATCATTCTTTAATAAATTTGGCAAGTCTTTACCAGATACGTTTCTTTGAAATATACTTTCAACGTGTAGAGAGTTCTCACTTTCTGCTTTAGCAGTTATTTAAGTTGCACTAAAACATATGGATTGCTTATCAAATACTTGATAGTGACATTTGAGGCAACCAAGTTTAAAGTCTTTCTGGTCTTTTTTCATAAAAGCGTGTCCCATAAAATAGTGCAGTAATGTAATCACCACAGATCATAAGATGTCCTATGAATTTCTGAAATACAATTTCAACCACATTGACAAACGTAATGTTTTACTCAGAGCATCAGATATGTTCAGCATTCATACAGGTACAGCATATAAACACTGCTAAGAATGTGTGATATTCTATATACTTCAAATACATTATTTAAAGTCTAAAAAAGCTTAGTTATTAGGTAACATTAACATGTTTGCAGTAATCTTATCTAAAAGCCAGAATCATCCCACACACACTTACAGCTTGTCATGAAGCAGTTCTCCTAACTTCAGTTCTACAAAGGAAGAAGACAAAACAAACAATTACAATCATCCTACTAGCACAGCTTTTCCAGGGTAGTCTTGTCACAAACCCAACTGCCTCATGGCAAAAGAGAACAAGCTGCAGGAAGCAGATTCAGGCATTTCTACTTGCATTGGGTTTGCATGGCCTGGGTTTGGTAGCTTGTGGAGGGGTGGCTACAGGGATGGCTTTTGTGAGAAGTTGCCAGAATCTTCTTCCATGTCCAGCAGAGCCAATCCCTGGTGGCTCTAGAGACGGATGTGCCGCTGGGCCAATGAGAAATAGTAATACCTCTGCTGTAACAGATTAAAAAAGAAAAGAAAAAAAAAAAGTTGCACAGTTTTAATTGCAGATGAAGAAGAGGTGAGTGAGAACATGGGAGATGAAGAGCCCTGCAGACACCAAGGTCAGTGCAGAAGGAGGGGGAAGGAGATGCTCCAGGTGCCAGAGCTGAGATTCACCTGCAGCCCATGGTGAGGCAGCTGTGCCCCTGCAGACCCTGGAGGCCCATAGTGATGCAGAGATCCACGTGCAGCCCATGGAAGAGACCCACGCCGGAGCAGGTGGATGCACAAAGGAAGGGTTGTGAACCTATAGGAGACCTGGGGACAGAGGGGCCCTGCTCCCATGCTGGAGCAGCCTGTCCTTGGAGGACTGCACCCTGTAAAAGAGTGACCCAGGCTGCAGCAGTTTTGGGAGGAGCGCTGCCCGTGGGATGGATTCACATTGCAGCAATTTGCAGAGGGCTGTTGCTCATGAGATGGACTCACATTGGGGAAGTTCATGGGGAACTGCCTCCTGTGGGAGGGACCCCACGGTGCAGCAGGGAAACACCTCTCCTACCTGAGCAGCAGGAGAAGCCTCGGGTGGTGAACTGACCATAACCCCCATTCCCTGTCTCCCTGTGCCGACGGGGTAGGAGGCAGAGCTGGAAGGAGGGAAGGGTGGCAGGAAGATGTTTTTAAGGGGGTATTTTACTTTCTCATTATCCTGCTCTCATTTTGTCAATAATAAATTCACTTCATATTGCTAAGTTGAGCCTGTTTTTCCCATGACAATATTTGGTGAGTGATCTCTCCCAGTCCTTATCTCAACCCATGAACCTTCATTTAATTTTTTCTACTCTGTCCAGCTGCAGAGGGAGGGGAGTGAGTGGCTTTGGTGGGTGCCTGGCATCTGGCCCAGGTCAACTCCTGACACTCCTGCTTTTACCTACAAAGCACTTTCAAGACTGAAAGACTAAAAAAACCCAGTGGTTCACAGTGTGCCCTCATCCCTCTGTTATCCTAGTAGTTAAAGAAATTTTAAAATTACTAAGCACACAGTGCACTAACAGCCCAAAAAGCTGGTATCCTGGGCTGCAGATCAAGAGAGGGGATTCTGCCCCTCTGCTCTGCTCTGGTGAGACCCCACCTGGAACCCTGCATCCAGCTCTGGGGTCCCAGCACTGGAAGAAGTCAATCTGTTGGTGCAAGTTCAGAAGCGGCTAACAAAAATGAATGGAAGGCTAAAGCACCATTCCTATAAAGACAGGCTGAAAGAGTTGGGGCTGTTCAGCCTGGAGAAGAAAAGGGTCTGTNTCTCCCAGTCCTTATCTCAACCCATGAACCTTCATTTAATTTTTTCTACTCTGTCCAGCTGCAGAGGGAGGGGAGTGAGTGGCTTTGGTGGGTGCCTGGCATCTGGCCCAGGTCAACTCCTGACACTCCTGCTTTTACCTACAAAGCACTTTCAAGACTGAAAGACTAAAAAAACCCAGTGGTTCACAGTGTGCCCTCATCCCTCTGTTATCCTAGTAGTTAAAGAAATTTTAAAATTACTAAGCACACAGTGCACTAACAGCCCAAAAAGCTGGTATCCTGGGCTGCAGATCAAGAGAGGGGATTCTGCCCCTCTGCTCTGCTCTGGTGAGACCCCACCTGGAACCCTGCATCCAGCTCTGGGGTCCCAGCACTGGAAGAAGTCAATCTGTTGGTGCAAGTTCAGAAGCGGCTAACAAAAATGAATGGAAGGCTAAAGCACCATTCCTATAAAGACAGGCTGAAAGAGTTGGGGCTGTTCAGCCTGGAGAAGAAAAGGGTCTGTGGAGACCATCTAGCATCCTTCTAGTTCATAAAGGAAGGCTAGAAAAGAGCTGGACAGGGACTTTTTACAAGGGCATGTACTGATAGGACAAGGGGAAATGCCATTAAACTAAAAGAGAGATTTAGATTAGATATTGGGAAGAAGTTCTTTACTGTGAGGGTGTTGAGTCACTGGAACAGTGACTTCTCAGGCTGCCCAGAGAAGCTGTGGATCCCCCATCCCTGGCACTGTTCAAGGCCAGGCTGGATGGGGCTTTGAGCAACACAATCTGGTGAAAGGTGTCTCTGTCCATGGGAGGGGAGTTGGAATAAGATGGTCTTTAAGGCCCCTTCCAACCCAAATCTTTCTGTGATGATCATTCTGTGAAATAGTAGTATCTGAATAGCCTGGAATAGACCTGTTTCCTCTGCTCCTTTATTCAGGTGCCTTAGTCTTTTCAGGGGAGACTACTGAAAGGCTTGCTTTTCCTCATAACTTTGAAAGGAGTCTTTAAATATATTCAATGGGTATACAGATATAAGTAATATAGAGAAGTAATTATTTGTAAGTAATTTAGAGTAATATAGAGAAATAATATATAGAAATAATATAGAGAAATAATATATAGAAATTGTGTTTATCATTACGTAATATTTTGTATGGTAAGATGCAGTTTTTATATTTATTTTTCCCTAGTGTCACCATAAAATCAGTTGAAAAAACTGTAAACTAGCAGCAGCACATAAGAGTAATAAAGGTACTGTTTAAATGGAAGCAACTGCTTCCCCATTACTGATACGCATTGCATCAGTTCAAAAACTCAGACTTGCTTCAAAGATGAAAAATCATGCATCGATGACTGGACCCTGGAGATCCCAAAATATACAAGAAAGAAACAGAGTGTTGACTCTGCATGCAGGAATGACATTTCCACTTGGCAGAAGAGATAGGAAGACATCTTTGCAAAGGAAAAGAAAGCAGATGTGAAAATGCCTAAGATGAAAAAACTTTAATTAAAGAGGTATTTATGTAATCTGAAGAGGAAGCAAAGTGAGGTAGTTCATGATAATTCCAGCCTCAGAGTTAACAGAGAATCAATGTAGCTCATTCATCTAAAGCTTGAACCTGGGTCAAACGATTGCTCAAAAGAGCTCAAAGAACCATGCTTAGGCCTCCAAAGCATTCCAAGTTTTCTTATAATGAAAGGACTACAACTCACCTCTACAAGCTTCTTCAAAATCCTGGGTTATATCTATCCAACTGGTATTACTCTTTTCCATTTTGTCAGGCATACTGAGTTCCCATCCTGAATCATCATCTTCTACAGTAGCTTTCATAACCATGATGCTGCACCTTTAAATTCCTGTCAGAGACACCATATATTTGCATAAATTAGAGAAAGTGCTTCATGGGAATATTTTTTTTTTCTTTTCAAGAATCAGGTGAGAATGGGAAATGAACTAACATTTTATTTGAACATCTACTGTTACATAGAACCAGCAGAAAAACCCTTGTTAATAACAACTCCTTAAGAAAAAGCTTTTCTTATGCCTCATTTCTTTACAAGTAGCTTATAGGCTGTGAAACCTCAAAAACTAAGGACACCAAAACATCAGCTGTACAGACCCATACTAAAGTGTCTACTGTCAAATTAGAAATAAAATCGGAAGCATAACAATAGATGCACATATCACAATTTTCTTTTTGTTCTTTTATTCTATTAAACTATACATCCTCCTACTACTCTGCAACAGGAATTAAGAAGATACTGTAAAACTGAAGAAAGGCTTATTTCCTCCGATTTCTTCAACAGAAAGCAGTATCAAGGTTGCAGCACTTAAGCAAGTTCAGACTGGAACATAAGTTTTAAACTACACCGACTAGATATTTCGAACTGGTTTTGTTCTTTCGCAACCTCCCGACACGCGGGCAGCCCTGAGGACTTCCACGCTTTCCCGGTCAGCCTGCCTGTGAGGTATCAGCAAAGCTGAACTCCCCTCTGCTGACGGAGCTCTCGCAAGAGACAGCTGCGAGCTCGGCAAGCTCTGAGCAGCTTAACCACAGCCGCGACGGAAGCTTCAAACAAAGGCCCCAATGGCAGAAGACCTCCCGGGCATCGAGAATTACCAAAAACAAAGGGGAGGATCAAAAGGCTTTTGAACAGCAGCCCGGGGGTCCCCGAATCCCAGCCAGGCTCACTCCCCATCGGGGGCCGTCACTGTCACCAGTTCTCAAGCGACCGCTGGGACTGCCAGGCTCAGCGGGCTGTGGTGAGGAAATACGTGGGAAATCAGCTGAAATAAATTAAATTACCCCTTGCATTCCGGGACAATCAGGCCCATCTTCCCACAGGTCGCCCCAACTTCGGCGCTGCCAGAGCCGCGGCCGCCGCGCAGCTCAGCGGGCCCCGCGCAGCCCCCCGGGGACGCCGGGCGCCGCCGCCTGCCCGC
>VZSE01006887.1:571343-635465 GCA_013398275.1 Promerops cafer | reverse complement strand
GCCGGGCGCGGGACGATCTTGTCCCTGCGCTCCGTGCGGCGCGCAGCCGGCCCGTGCGCGCTTCCCGCTCTGCCGGGCGGCCCTGCAGCAGCCAGGGCTGCGGTGAGCCCTCGCCCTGCCGGCCCCCGGACGCTGCGGCTCTGCTGCCCCGCCGGAGGGGTAACCCGGCATGGGCATTGGGTGGAAAATACGGCGGTTGGGATAACACTTGCCTCATGTGCCGTGCGACTTGGCCTGCCCAACGTCTGTTTGAATTAACGCTCCGTGGGTAGGAGTTTGTTAACATTTGGGGTTTGGTTTTTCTTTTTCTGTCTTCGTCTTTTTTTCCTTTTCCTGCGTTTTTTTTTGCAGTGGTGGAAATCTAGCACAGCAAGTATTTCTTTGTAGATATCGGTTCAAATGCTCGACGGAGGTTTGAGAAATAGGTTGCACATCAGGGTGGGGTGGTGTTTTTCTTCCGTGTAAACGGCTTTCAGGCACTGAGCTTTGTGTTGAGATGTTTAGAAATCCTCAGCTGGACGAACTGTTACGGTTCCTTAGAGCAATAAGCTTTCTATGGTATGTTTCTATAGGCAGAAAGTTAATTCCTTTTCACCTGTATGGTGTAAAAACACCACGAAACTTCTGTTTAGCCTTGTTGTGTGAATGTTGATTTTTGTGTATTAGTTTTTCCAGCATTAGAAAATTAGCTCTCCAATGAATGTATTCCCATGAATGATGCTCCTTTAAAGAAATATGTGTCTGCATTACCTTTATAGGTTATATTTCATGAAAAGGCTTCTCTGTTTTGCAGGTAGCTTTCAGTGTGTATTTTGCATAACCCTCAGTGACTGGATGTTGCTGATGGGATAGCCCCTCCTTTTGGTTAATCCTTCATTTAAATTATACTTACGACCAAAGACTTTTTCTGGAAATTATACCTTATGCTGTGTGTTGTGAGTGCAAGTCTGTGTTGGAATATCTTTTTATGTCTTGGGCTGCGGAGTAACACGATAATCTGCTTTGCTGAAGACTTTCCTATTTAACGTCAAGATAATTTTAACACATAGTTTCTGATGTTTCAGTTCACTACTGTGATTGTTTTATTTATGCTAGTATAAATTAAGCAAAATACCTTTTTTTTTAAAAGTTTCATTTTGAAAAAAGATTGTCTTTATCTTTTTCAAAAAGGGTGGAAATTATCTCAAACCAAGGAGCAGTTCTGGTGTGTGAAGTGACACCTGATACATGTTTGTGTGAAGTGATATGTGATCTCAGGCTTAACTTTCAGTTCAGGTGCTGGAGGTGGCAGTGCTTATATTTTAGCTTTCATGTTTAAGAAGTTCACAGATTATTTTCCAAATTGAAGCTTTTGAGCTTGAACAATATTCAGTTGTCTTGGCAGAGGATTTGTATTAGTTGTCTTACTGCTGCTGTGAGCAGTAATTATGAAATTATGTGTAAGAAGCTACTTGTAAAGAGAAAAAGGTGAAGGGCTCTCTGAAGTCCTTTCAGCTTACAGGAGTTTGCTATTTCACCCTGTGTTTAGGTTTTAGTTTAGGAAAGACATTCAGCTTTTCACTCAACAGCTTGTCAGCAGTGTATCACATGATTAGAAACTTGCCAGTATTTAAAATTCATGGTGATACTCTGCTAGACACAGCTGGGGATCACCTGTTTTTTGGCACTTGGTATGTTATTTGAAACGTCTCCTTGAATTCCAGTATCTGTGAGCTGCTTGCTCTTAGGAGATTGCTCCCATGATAGGAATTGCTAACATCCAAAAGCACTGAGTGCTAATCGAGTCGCCCTGGCTCTGGAGCGTAACTGCAGTAAGTGAAGTGTTGAAACTCCTTAAAGAAATTAGAGGGGAAGTCAGGTTTCGTGGTGTGAGTGTGAGAGTGCTGAACAAGGCAGCTGTAACAGCAGTGTATCTCTGGGTATGTTTTCAGGCCTTGCCACTATCCACAGCCTAACTGTCCAATACCCTGTGCTAAGCATCAAGAAGATGATGAACTATCCAGTGTGTGTCCTGGATACATGGATGATTCAGCATGGTTTCCATTTGGAAATGCAGTAACCATAGAAAGAGTGGAAGTAGCAGAGAGGAGGGAGGACCCAAACATCCTCCTTTCTTTTGCAACAGTCCCAAAAATGTCACCCTAAAAGATTTAGTATATTACAATGCACATAAAAACTTCCACTACATCCTTTATAAAACTTAAAATTTCTGAGAAACGGGGTGTCCAGGGGTTGCATACTGGAGGTAGGTAATATTGATTTAATTGTTTCAAGTGCAATTCATAAGCTAAATGGTACAAATATAGATTTTGAAAGTGAGAATGGCTGCTGGGAGTATTATGGGTTGTTATGATTGTGTTTCTGCACACCAGTGAGGTTGAAGGGTTTGAAGTATATTTGAGTAGATAAATTTGCATCATGGAGCCATGGATTTTTTTCCTTTTTTCTAAATCTGGATTAAAACCTGGATTGAGGGTTTGCTCTACTCAGTTAGTGAACTAGGAAGTTTAGATCTTTGAGTTGATTTTTTAACAGACTGACCTTAACCATCAAGACAGTGTAACCCAAAGGAGCAATCACTGGGTTAGGTGCTAGAAAGCACCTCTGACGTTTACCACTGTATTAAACTTTTCCAAGAGCTGGCAAAAGTTCCTAGGTTTCCAGGTCTTGTTCAGTTCTTGGTGTAGGGAAGTAGTTAGTTTCTGCTGTGGTTGTCCTTTTCCTTCTGGCTATTTTTATTGCTTCCTCCTCCCTCCTTGTGCCATTCACCTACCTGATGAAAGGGTTATGCCGGCTGGGCAAGAAGTAGCTGACTTTTGCAGTATTTCTGTCAGCTTAAATCACGTAAGCTTTGAACGTGATACTATGTGACCCTGATGACAGCAAGTTTCTCATATCTTGGAGTAACCCTATGCTTGCAATGCCAGTAACTTTCTAGGAGCTTCTTTCCAGGCAAGAAATAAAGTACTGCATTTTATTCTGCTCCTTTCCTGGCAAATGCCTTTCTTGCTTGCTTGCTTAGTTTTTTTTGGCTACTTTTGTCAGACTTTGTTTTTATAGTCAAATGGACTGGTGGTCATGGCTGCATGACATAGTTGGCAGGCTGCAGTAAAGGACTTTGGTGCTTCAGTCGTCTGTGAAGTTTTATATATGTCATTTTGAATGTCTGGTTATATGCTGCAGTTTATCTAGTCATGTCAAAAAGTCGGCACCTTGCTATAATGAAGCAATGGGTAAGCTAATCAGCTATTTTGTTCCCTCCTATAATTATTTATAGCAAATGGCATAAGGGAAAGGCAGTAACTGATTTTCAGAAGTATTTTTTCTTAACTAGTGAAGGTTGTTAGCCTTCTCGTTTTGTTTTAGATTTACAAATTAGGCTCTCTTCCACCAAAAACTTCTTCTTCTTTTTTTTTTTTTTTCTGCTTAGAGGAGTTGGGTAGTCATTAGATAAAGGATTTTTTTCTGCCATTTCCACATGAAGTCTTAAAATTACATCTGGAAGAAAAGTATCTCTAGTTTTTCTACTATCTTGAGCAAACCTTTTCTCGTGGAAGAAACACTTCTAAGGTACCTTTAGGTATATTATAATACACTAAAACTTTCTGTACTGCTATATAGTGAAATCTTAGGAAGATATAGCTGTTTAGTGTGTACTCAGTGCCATTCCATCCTGTTTTACCATTCAGTTAAAAAAACAGCTAGTCCTGATAATTGACTCTCTCTGGGTTATTGACGAGGACTTTAATTCCTATGAAACAACATATTTGGCATGGAGGGGGAAGTCACTGTTTTTCTTTTCCATTGCTTGTAAAGGTTTAAGAACTGGGATAGGAAGAGTCACCTTCAGGAAACAGATTCTCACTACCACATTAGTTATCATTCTTTATGTATATGATTCTGTTTACTGGATTGTGGTTGAGTACAATGTAGTGTTTGCCAATTTGAAACTTAATTGTGAAGCCTGAAGGATTTCCCCAGATTTTTAGTATGGTTTATAGGTAACCAAATCTTTTATGGATTGTTCTGTGGATTGAGCTCTTAGGATATAAAGCAGTTTGTACGAATAACTCTGGCATGTCCAAATGGATTGTGAGGTTTTTTACCTAAAATTAGGTGTCATGTTTTTACTTAGGAAATTGTTCACATGCAATAACTTTGCTAGTTTGTATGGCATTAAAATGGAACTGCATTCTTGAAAAAAAAAACCCCAAACCCATTTTTTAAAAAAAAAGATAGTTGTATAAGTTGTCATTTGAGACACTGAACTTGAAAACAGTGTGTTAGGTATGAAGGAGTAAAGGATTAAATAGACAAAGGAGCTACTTAAGCTATAATTACAGAGACTTTTGCAAATGGGCAGTCCTCCTTATGGTGCAAGAGCATGAGATGGGGGAGACTGCACCACTGTATTAATAGCAGTGGCCATTTCTTACTGCTGTCAAAGGAAGAGTATTCTGCTGTCCTGGTGAATAATTCTTTTGTGTAATGCTAGGTAACGTACTGCTCATTTCTGTATGGTATGCTATTTGTGTGGTTTTGCCATAT
Source organism: Promerops cafer (assembly GCA_013398275.1). Classification (NCBI taxonomy): domain Eukaryota; kingdom Metazoa; phylum Chordata; class Aves; order Passeriformes; family Nectariniidae; genus Promerops; species Promerops cafer. The sequence continues at coordinate 630,917 of VZSE01006887.1, read as the reverse complement.
CTAGAATGCTGGTTATCATGGTGTTTACCTGCTGTCTACAAGCTTTTTGGGTAGGTTGCTGTTGGTACAGAGACCATGACTCTTGTTGCCATGTGTTGCTGGTTATCCTAAATTTTTAACACAGAGTATATTCCTACAATTGTAAATTCATGTAGGTAAATAGTCTGTTCATGCAAACAATTTACTTCAATATTTAAAAAAGTAAACCACAAGTGGTATTTTGGAATTAAGATTGCGTAGAGCACAAAGAATGCAGAAGTCTTTTTATATGGATTTGGTTAAACAGACTTGTAAGTACTTTGAAAAAGAATGTTTTGACCCATGAACAGCTTCTGAGACTATGGGATGCATGAAATGAGATACTATGAAAAGTGCATTTGCTTTTGATTTAATCTGCACCAAACTGGGGGAACTCACATGTACTTCTGTGAGATGTAGAAGTGCTTTAGGAAGCACACCCAAGAATGCGATCACCTTCAGGGTTTCAATATAGTTTTTCTTCTGTCTAGCATTTGTAACCTTTTCAATAATTATGTGTTTTCTCAGTTCATACCTATGTTTTTTCTATTTAATTTTTAATGCATTGCGTTTTGACACTATTCTGTCACCTGAGATTTTGTCCTCCTTCCCTTTTTTTTGCATACTAATTTGCCTTTTTTTGTTCAGCTACTTGCTTGCGCTAGCTGATAAGTAAGTACACATCAAAATACTGACTTAGCTGCTGCAGACTTGTTCATGGTTACTTTTTTCAACTTCCAAATCAATAGCTCCGTGATAATCAAAAGTGAAGTCTGAGCTTTGGATTCAAAAATATTTTGGGTTGCACCAAGCTTTGGATTCAAAGCAAAACACGGAAATACATATATGTATAGACGAACAGTCTTACAGGTTTTGCAGAGCTATTGTGGTAGATAGACATAAAAAACTTAAATTTCAGTTTTTCTCTTGACAAGTATAATTTGATATGTGGTTTTAGCAACTCCTATATTTATGATAAGATACCGTGTTTTAATATGTACTTAACAGACTAAAAAAATAATCCTTTCTATATAATATTTATTAAGAAAATAAGTTTCTGGAAAATAAAAACTTAAGAGAATATAGTGCTAGTAGAACAGATTCAATAGTATTGATAAACTTTGTATATCCATACTTGGGTTTGATTTTTCTGGTTTCACATGGAGAGTACTGTGTTTTTTGGAATGTAATTATAAAGTAGTTTGCAGGAAAATCCTAGTATTAGCCGTGGAAAATTTCAGACATCTCTGGCTCTTTGAAGTAGTCTATTTTCTGGTTTTAGGTTTGTTTGTTGTTGGTGGTGAGATTTTGTGGGGTTTTTTTTATTATTTGGGTGTTTTTCTTGTGTGTGGTAGTTTGGTCGTGCTGATTTCTTGAGGGGCAAGATATTTTTAAGTAAAGAAAATGCAAAGGTACTTAAAATTTTTTTAAAATTACATTTATCCTTCCAAGGCAGGCATGTTCTGTGTATTTTGGTCAATTGAACATGTGAACTCTGTTTATGAAAGCTGAGAATGTCCTTCAGGTTCAGTAACAGAGAGATTATCCTTTTTTTTCCCTAACAGAAAGTTTTAATAGCAGGATTTTAGCATGAAAACTCTCCATGGTTTTGAGAGGCAGGATTTCTGTCAGTTTCAGTGAGGAAGAAAAACCTAACATGAAAGCAGAGGTACTGTTGGTTAAAATAAAAGTTTTGAGCCTCAGATGCAACATTATTGCGTGTTTAATTTATGAGAATTTCTTTCAAGTATGATTTTATTAAAATGACAACAGAAATGCTCAGCACTGATCAGTTGTAATGGTGACTTTTCTGTTTTTTTTCTTCCTAGTGTCTAACCTAAACCTTCCTCCTTTCAGTTTAAAGCAATAGTATTGCCTCTTGTCCTATCACTGCACGCCCTTGTAAAAAGTCCCTCTCCAGCCTTCTGGTCGTCTCTCTCTAGGTACTGGAAGGCTGCTCTATGGTCTCCCCAGAGATTTCTTGTCTCCAGGGTGAAGAGTCCCAACTCTTTCAGCCTGCCTTTTTATAGGAGAATTGTTCCATCACTCCAGTCATTTTTGTTGCCCCCTTCTGGACTTGCTTCAGCAAGTCCGCATCCTTCTTACATTGGGAGCTTCAGAGCTTCTGTCAGTAAAATCTCCTCTAAATCATGTTACTGTGTCTGACCAGAATTATTGCTGCCTTGGAGAGGCTGAGCATCTTGGTGTTCTTCTAGCACAAATATATATATCAACTTAGTATTCAGGAGGATGGAGTTCATACAAGTCCTCTGTAGGTACTCCCAGTAATGCCTAATAGACACATCTGAATATGAGGTCTGAATGAAACAGTGCAAGTTCATTTCTTTAGCCATTGTTTTGAGCAAAAGAAAATTGCTTCGTGATGGTCCTTGCCATTTGGTAGAGTAGCTTTGTGGTTAGAGTATTTATCCAAGAACTAGGGGTTACATGTTTTTCTTAGACTTTGGCAAATGCCAAAATTTCTTATGAAAGGTAAATACTGGAGGGGTACCCTCTTTATTTTTGCATGAACTTTGCAGTGAGCGTCAAATTTTCAGGGTATTGAAAAGCTGGATCAGCAGAGAAGTTGACTCAGTGGTTCAGTGACAAAGAATTCACCTAGAAGCGAGGCAAATAGGTGCTTTTCTGGGGAAAAAGGAAAATGTGAAAATTATATGTAACTTCATGCAGGCAATTTCGTTTATTGTATTGTTGATAGCATTATTACAGCAATTATTACAGTGCAGCTTTCTGATCTTGTGAAGACTGCCTGTTTCCCCTGTCTAGATGGGAGGATGAATGAAATAACCTTTCACAGGCAATGTGAAAGATTGCAGAGAATCCAGCATTTTTCAGCTTGGAGTTCTACTTAGTCAGCACTTCTTGCTCTCCTCTGCTTCCCTCCAACTTGAAGTGCTTTCATTCAGCTGTTGTTGGTCCTTTACAAGCAGAACTGATGCTAATTTTTTGTCTGCTCTGCTACCACTTGAAGACAAGTGGCATTGTTTAAAATCTGTGTAAATTCATTCACCTTCTGCCTTTAGCTTTCTGTTAAGTGTTTATTCAAAATAAGGATATTATTAAAAGTTTTAAATTAATTTGGAAGTTGTTTTCTTGCATTACCTAGTAAAATGTTAAAGAGATTTTTTTTTTTTTTTTACTTTAATATGCATAGGTGTTCCACCACAACTCTCTAGATTGCTGCTGTGGGCATTTCTCTTTTCATTTTTCCCTGCTTCTTCTCATCCGTTGTTTGTTTTGTTAGGGTTTTTTTTGGTTTTGTTCTTGTACTGTTTCTTTTTTACTTGACTTTTCCCCCTGACCTGGAGCATCAGTAAGCACTTTAGTGCTTACTGGAATACTTTGTGGTGAATATAGACAAACAAACTAAGACCTTGCAGTTCAAGATGGTTCAGCTCAGTAGCTGGTTCCACTTGTACAGCAGTTCAGTACACAATAATATACAGACACTATTGGCACTGGCAGACTGTTCATCATCTGCATGACAGCAGGTCCTACTTTTGCTGGAAGCAAAACAGCTCTTGGTTACTTGAATCCAAGGGTCTGGTTTCCACCCAGTAAGACCTGCAACCTGGTTGGAATAATCCTTCGTAATTAATGAAATTGTCAGTAATGTGGTGGACACAGCTCTTCTCTTCTAACTATTTATTTTGTTTAAAGGATTTTAAGATAGTTTACACCTGAAGGATACTTGGACAAAGCTAGGACACCTGTTAACTTGAGTCAAGCTGGAATTCTTGTGAAGAGTTAAGCATTTTCTTCCTGGCTGCTGGGAAAACATTCTGCTTTCAGGTAAGTCTGGAAATAAGCCTGTTTCATACTTCATCTGCTTTAGGCCTTTAGCAGTGGATTGGAATTTACCAGTAATAAAAACCTGATTATTTTTACGTGCTGAACAATAAGGATTTTTGAGAGGTTTTACACATTTCTTTGGGGAGAAGGGGATAGGGGCGGGGGGTGGGCAGCTCTGTGTATGTAGTTGGCTGAATTTCTTGCCTGCATTTCCCAAGAGAAGAGTCCTTTATCTTACTCATTCTCAGCACCCCTATCTTTGAACATCAATTTTCCCCTTTTCTCTGTCTTCTACCTTTAAATTAACCACTGTGCTCTTGGAGGACAGTTTATTTTTCACAGTGGGAGTATTTGTCATTCGTAGTAGATCTCAGATGGAAGTACTGGTGCTTAGTTAATGGTCCTGTAGACTGCAACCTTAATTGCTTGGAGGCACCATTTGAGGAAGCAGTGTGCCCTGAGGACACTATGTCCTTAGATGGATAGGAAAATTGAGTCCTTGGCATGATATGGTTTCTGTCCAAGGAATGTATTGAGGTCTTGCTTAAATAAGAACACCAAATACTCCATGTTTCTCACAGTGCTTCTAGCCTTAGTTATTCTATATATGCATAAATTGGAAGTCAGAAATCAGTATGTTGTGGTGTCTCATAGTATTGTCAAGTAAGTTTAAAAAGTGTATTTACTGGCTTCAGCAAAAACTTTGTCATAAAATTCCATCATTGACAGGAAAATAACGTTTAGTAAACAACTGATACAAGTTTCTGTTTTATTGTAATCAGACTTTCTGAACTTTGGTAGGCCTGAATTATAATGCAGACTCATACTCAATACTTAAAATGAAAGAGTTTATTTTAAAAGCTGGATCAAATAGTGTGAAGGTAGAAGAGCTTGTGACAGTGTGGAGAAATGCAATCAGTGTGAATTAATTTAGCATTTCTAATGAAGGGACATTCATTATGGTGGCAGCATTTCTTCTCTAAAGAGCCAAAGATGTCAATAATATGTAGTTGCTTAATATCTTACAGGTTGTCAGAGATGGTGATTTGAAGAATCATATTTCCGATATGAGCAAAGCAAAAACATCATCTGAGAAAAGGTAAATTTAAAATTATAGTCACCTCTTAACATCAAGCTATTTGAGATTTGTGAAAAAACAGTCTTTATTTTAGTAAGAATATCTTCTTATTAAGAAGATAAATGAAATACACATTGTGGATATTTAGCAGGGATGCGCAAGCTGGTATCCTGAAACACTAAGGGAATCAATATTGATTAACACAAAGTATCTTCACATCTAATAAATAACTTTTTAAATCTAAATTTTCAGTTAATGTTAGACATGTTCAAATATAAAATACATATTAAATTTAATTGAAAATTTAATTAATTTCATAATTTTGTGCACATATTGGCAAAACGAAGTTATTTCTACTGAAGGAATTAAAGAAGTTTATAATACTCTGTGAGAAGCCATTAATTTGTCATAAGATGTATGTCATCCTGCAACAATATTGCAATCCAATACATAGCTAGGACAAACCAGGGTGGGATGCACAAGAGGTCAGGTTAAAAAGCTGTCTTTGTTATTTTCATGTGAACTTGTCTTAGCTAGCATTTGAGAAATTTGTGAGATTATCTCTGGAAGGCTCTTAACCATCAGGAAACTATTTAAAGGCTTTCAATATTACTTTTTTCTTAAGGTAGCACAGATTAAAGCACCTTGTTAAATCAAACCATATAATCAGATTTTAAAAAGTAAAGTCAGCAAAATTGGGAATTTTGGCTTCAGTTTTAGTTTTCTGAAGTACCAGTTATTTTCTGTGTGGGGAGGTGAATTTTCATGGAGAACATGCTCTGTGAATTATGTGAATTATGTTTGTATCTTGGGATCTATTTAAAATTTGACTTTAAATTCTTGTATGTAGAATCATCCTTACTTTTGCTGACTTTGGAACAGGGTTAGGGTTGATAGGGTTTTTCTGGTTTTTGTGAGGGGTAGATCAAAAGAAATGGTAAAAATCTCTTTGTTTTGATCCTGTGGTACACTAACCCCTTAGGCATTATAGTAAGCAAAGCAAGCTCTCTTTCAGCAGTGAGTATTCTTGAAAATTATAATGCCTAAAATATACTATCACAAAGAATATTAGATGTTTGCCGAGTTGCTACTTAAGTGCTATTTATTCTTCTTTACTTAGAGACAAAATGAAAGGTTGCATCTCTGCAATTCAAAACAGTTGTTCCCTACGTCGTGAATACATTATGGTGACTCTGTGTAAAGAGATAGCTATGAACTAATCAGAAGTATCTTCTCTCTAACTATTACTTGGAAGTGGTTGAGAAAAAAAAGCATAGTTTGAAATTACTTGTGTTGGAATAAAATCCAAACAAACTCATGAGAAGCCTGCCTGTTTTAAAATAGGTTTTAAAGGCTCACAGTAACATGCCAAAATGCAGATCTGTTTACAGTGGGGGAAGAAGGAACTCCCTTCTGCATCTTGTGTGCTGGCTGACTGCAAGCAGCGGTTTCAGGGGAAGTAGGTACAATTGAGAAACTGATGACATCCTTCATTTGACTATTGTATTTTGTCAGGCTTCTTGCAAGGTGAATAGCCGAAAACCATTCTAAGATAATTGAATTTTTATGAGCAGCCATGGCTTAGAGTTATCTTTCACATGTAGAAGGCTACTCTGTGTTTTAGCATTTGCATAGTGAAAGTGGCGTACAGTGAGTAATGGAGGATTGTGAATGTAGCACTTATTCATGATCAGAGTTCAAATGCTTAAATCTTTTGGGAGTGAAAGAAGTGTCCCTGTAGGGAGGAATCGCTCTTTAAGAAGGTGTTTTCTTGTAGAGGTAGTTCTCTTTCAAGTGTGAAGCCCTGAAGTCCTCTGTTTGTCAGTGTCTGGGCATGCTTCCTGATTATCTACTTGTGGCTTTCCTGACCAGAGAAAGAGGAAATCCACAAAGCTCCCTGGTTAGCTGGAGTCATGTTCTCAGTTTTGGTAACAGTTGACATAAGGACAGGGGTGTTTCCTTTATGCAGGCAAAGTACATAAAGGATGCACTGTGAGGGGTGTTTTGAACTGTAACATTTGAATGTGGGATGAAGCAAGAGTTTCTTGCCTGTGGAGACATGAACTGTACTGGATCAACTAAGCCTGGTAACCTTCACCTCAGGATGCTTAAAGAAAGTGTAAATCTATCAGAGAATAATTGTTATGTTAGAGTGGACCACTGACTGGATACCAGATCAGTGGTAGTTGATGGCTGTCAGAAAGAAATGGTGCACAATTTACTTCTGGATGTGCTCTCTCTCTTTCTGGTTACAGCTAATGGTGGGAAGTAATCTGGTTTTTTGCTAATAATCTGTAAGAGAAGAAATTTGTGAAAATTACAGACAACTTGAAACTTGAAAGATCTGCAAAACTACTGGAGGACCAAATTATTTCAAAATACTCCTGTGAAATGCAGAAAATGGTTAAGAATATTTGATGGAAATATGTGCAAGATACTGTGCTTAGAGAGCTATGTCACTGGAACACATAAAGGACTGTTGCATTTATAGTAAGAAGTGCCTGAAATGACAATATTAAACTTCAGGGAGAAAGCCTTTCAAATGAAGGGATACAAAGAATGAGATTGCCTTTGGTTATTGAATCATTTTCGCAGATTATCAGGGACTGGTTTGGCGTCTATATGTCATGAAGAGCACCTCTGGTGTTTATCCAGATCTGAAGAGAATAGTTTTTATGGTGTTACGAAGTTTCTTCTGGTGCTCTTTAGTCATGTTTTTTAGTAACTAAAGATAATAGAGACTCTATGTAACCCTCAGTGACAGAGTGCTCTTAGGAGAAGGCTGTAGAATGGATGGGGTGAAAAATGTCACTCCTAATAACATGAAGGGTTCTTCACGCTGTGGGAAAACTAGTTTCATATTGTCTCTGCTGCCCTCCAGCATCAGTGACAAGGTGAGGCACTCACTGCAGCTAGAGACCTGGACAGCTGCATGTTGGTGTGTCAGGTCAGTCTGAGTCATCCCATTCCTTCTGACAAAGGCTTTTGACTGAGTAAAAACCATAGTTAGTCTTCTTCTAGTTTGATGGGTGATGACTCAAATTTCTATTGGATTCTCCAGACAGAATTCTTGAGACTGGTCTGCATTGCGTTTGTGCCAGTTTGACCCCAGGTTTCCCTTAGCAAAGTCTCCAATGTCACATTCTACAAATAAATTTATTCATGGTGCAGTAACACGGAAGCGTCTTGAGCTGGTGCCTCCTAGGAGCAACCACCAGCAAAGGAACCCCTGGGCTTTTATGCCTTCAAAGTTCAAGCACAGGAAAGTCTCAGCTCTTCCTCCTGAGTCTTTGGCTCCTGCTGTGTTTCTGTGTCTGGTCACCATGAAAGTCTGGCCACAGTCTTCAGGGTATTCTTTTGAGTTTCTGCAGTGTTGGCAGCTTGAGAGAAAATACACCTCTGACAGGACAGAGTTCATTCTGACTGTTTCTTGTGGGATTGAGAATACTGAATTCCATGGTGCCTCTCCATTTTGGAGAACTGTCTTCTAGATTTGGATGCTGAATGGTTCATTGGTCAAACATACGTGTTTACATTACAAATATGAGAGTGTCTCATTACAACTTGTGCTTTCATTTTGTTCTGAGGTCAAATGGGTGATCACAGCAATGTTACTGACTCTGCTGGTGTATGTCTGGCTTGCTGCTGTAATTCCTGTCCTGTGGTATTTTTGATATACTGTGCAGGCATTGTAAACTGTCAAATAGTTTTGTAACCACTATGTATTGTATGTTTTGTAATCCACTATGTGGATTAGTGTAGAATATTGGTAAATAAGAATATAATTCTTGTTTTAAGAAGAAAACACAGCCATAACTAAGAGGAAATCAGGACTTTATTAGTATTTCAGCATCGGCTGGTGTTAATTTTTAAGGATGCTTTATTCTGTATGCTGAAGACATGAAACATAAATAGCTGTATTTATGTGGGAAGACTTTATGCAAGATTAATAGCCTAAAACCATTTTAAAGATATCTCTGCTGTAATAAGCACTTATTGCTGTTGATAGGATCTCTGTCCCCATGAGGAGATTATAACTCTAAATCTTAGAACTTAAGCTGTTATACCACCCAGTACTAAGAAGTATTTACCCTACCTAAACCTTTTGAAGCTTTTAGTAACTATGGAGGCCAGCTTCCTGTACATGGTAAATTGCTTCCATTTGTGAGTGTTGCTTGAATTTTCCAGGCTGCAGCAGTCAAAAATCAGGTTTGCTCTGATATTTTAATGCCTATAAATGAATTCTGTCTTTGCAAAAAACTTTTTTGAAAAGTTGCTGTTGTTGTTGTTATTATTATTCCTCCTCAGCATCAGCTTTGCTTTCTTGGATTTCAAACTTTCAAACTACATTAATGCCATTTGGGACCAATGGTCTACAGTGGAAGTGATATGCATACACACAAGTTGAAGCAGCAGTTTTCTTAGACATCAGTTTATGTGTGGATTGGCTGGACTCTTATTTATTTTAGATGTGGAGCTGGTGAAGATAACATCCTGTATAAGTTGGTCAGTTTGTGTATTGGATCAACAGAGCTTGTGGATTTCATTACAATCTTGGGTCAGTTTTGGAGCATTTCAAGTTCAGTGGATAAACAGGGAAGCAGAAATAAGCAAAACAAAGCTTATGTAAATAATAATGGCTTTATAGTATTCAGCATGGTGTTAGATGATGAGAAAGGATTGGAGTGATTATGCTTTACTTACACAAGGAAATGAATGTTTCAGCACCTAAGACAGATTTAATTTAGATTTTAAGAATAATTAAATTTTAATAATTAAAATTCTAATAATAAAATTTTTAATAATTAAATTTAAAAAAATTTAAATCAAAGTCTAGCAAATACCTGAGAAGGTGATAAGCGTACTTCATAATATAAAATTACTTTTATTTAAGAGCTATAATTATTATAACCATTTCTTACTCCTGCTGTTATCAGCTTGTAAGTATCATCTGTAATCTGAAATTGATTTTTGGCTATGCTTCTCATTTAGATAACCGTTTGGAAAAGTGAGAGTGGTGGAAGCAGTTTCCTTTGCAGCTCTTACATCAATTTGCTTTCTTGGCAGTATAACTTTTGCCCTCAGCTAACTTTTCCCTTTGATTTTAACATTTTAGTAGAGTTAAGTGTCAATGTGAAACCTTTACACAGCTGTAAGATATAAATCAAAGAGTAATAGTTCCTCATTGTTATAAATAAAACTGACTATATTCATAAAGCTAGTATTGTAGACTTTAGTTTTATTGTAGATAGATCAATGTGTGTGTAAAATGAATTATTGTTGATTATTGTAGGACTCTAATGTTATGAATGAAAAGCCAAGGTAGTTAATGCATGGAAGTCATAGTTTCCTGTAGTTAATTGCATTAGTACAATTAAAATGTTAAACATCTGTTCAAAAATTACTGTCATGTAGGAATGTGAGTCTCAAAACTATTATGAATAATTATTATGATCTAAAAGTATAGAACAAATAAAACAGTTTCTATACTGACTCTGTTTAGAATAAACACTTAGAGCAATACTTTCTTTGTAATCTACCGATCTGTTTAAATGCCTGGACTGAAGTGATGTCTTACACTAAAATACATTTTTAAGGCAATTTTTTGTTGGCAGGAGTATTGGGTTTGCTGGTTTTGATAGCAGGGGGGTGGCTGCAGGGGTGGTTTCTGTGAGAGGCTGCTAGAAGCTTCTTCCATGTCCAGCAGAGCTGATCCCTGGCAGCTCCAAGACGGATGTGCTGGTGGCCAAGGCAGGGCTGGTCAGCAATGGTGGTAACACTCCTGTGATAACAGATTTAAGAAAGAAAAAAAAGTTATTGTGCAGATGTAATTGTGGCCAGAGAAGAGTAGGGTGAGAACACATGAGTGGAACAGCTCTGCAGACACCAAGGTGTGTCAGTGCAGAAAGAGGGTAAGGAGGTGCTCGAGGCACCAGAGCTGAGATGCCCCTGCAGCGCGTGCTGCAGCCCATGGTGAGGCGGCTGTGCCCCTGCAGCCCATGGAGGTCCAGGGGGATGCAGAGATCCACCTGCAGCCCATGGAGGAGACCCAGGCTGGAGCAGGGGGATGCACAGAGGAGTCTGTGAACCCAAGGGAGGCCCCATGCTGGAGCAGCCTGTCCTTAGAGGACTGCACCCTGTAAAAGAGTGACCCAGGCTGCAGCAGTTTTGGGAGGAGCGTTGCCCGTGGGATGGACTCACATTGCAGCAATTTGCAAAGAGCTGTTGCTCATGAGATGGACTCACATTGGGGAAGTTCATGGGGAACTGTCTCCTGTGGGAGGGACCCCACGGTGCAGCAGGGGAATGACTCCTCCCCCTGAGCAGTGAGAGAAGCCTCGGGTGGTGAACTGACCATAACCCCCATTCCCTGTCTCCCTGTGCCGACGGGGTAGGAGGCAGAGCTGGAAGGAGGGAAGGGTGGCAGGAAGATGTTTTTAAGGGGGTATTTTACTTCTCATTATCCTGCTCTCATTTTGTCAGTAATAAATTCACTTCATATTGCTAAGTTGAGCCTCTTTTTCCCATGACAGTATTTGGTGAGTGATCTCTCCCAGTCCTTATCTCAACCCATAAACCTTTTGTTAAAATTTCTTTCCTGTGTGCAGCTGCAGAGGGAGGTGAGTGAGTGAGTGGCTTTAGTGAGTGCCTGGCCTGCGGCCAGCATAAACGCACGACAGCAGACCAAAATATCCATGTGTTCAAAATGAATCCAAACTTAGATAATTTTAGAAACCTTTCTAAGTTCTTTTCTTCAAAATGGTGTTCTTTTTCTTCAGCTGGTGTGTGCTAGTTTGCTGTCTTCACAAATGACATTATTTTCTTCCTTTTCTGAAATGCCATCCTGTGAGACAAGCAGTCTTTGGGTCTGTTTGTAGCCAGTTTTTCCTTGAATGGCAGGTTTGGTAGGGTATCCTGTCACTTAACAAAAATTACTAAATATAAGTCACTCTAGATGACATAGATGAACAACATTTGTACCTATAGCTGCATTTTACTTGCTGGAACTGATTTCCCTGTTTATGGTTGCTCTTGGAGATGCTGTTACATACAATTAGTCTGCTGCAGTGCAGGCTTTGCAAAATCTGTAAATTTGCCAGAATTGAGAATTAGGACTATTTCCCAATCCAAATAAAATATGGAAGTGAGTTAGCCACACTGATTACTCTAGCATTGACTTTCTGTTGTTAGGAGCTTTTTTTGTCTGATTTACACGGAAAAATCATATCTTTCTTGTAGTGTTGCTGCCAATTCTCGGACTATAGCTCTGCTGTCACAGCTGGAGAAGATCAATTCGGACTCTGGATTAGGAGAATCAGACAATGCCAGACATGTTACATCAAAGATCCTTCATCTGGTCCAGAGTCAAGGTAATAATCTAAGCTTTGTGGTTTTAGTAGCTTCCCTTTTGACGCTTGCTTCTTGTATCTCTCTTGTTGGACTTGAGTTTTTGTTTAGTGAACTTGATTATCGGTCTGCTTTTGTCACTGATGGTTGGAAACGTCTATTTAAGACCATGTTTAATGTATCTAGTATATATGTTTAATGTATCTAGTATAGTATTGGTAGTGCTGAGTCAGTTTTGTATTGTCAAAAGCTGTAATTCAGGTAATAATTCACTTCATATGTATATATTTCTGTGTGTATATTTATATGAAAAGTAGAAATATCTGGAAGGCAGCTTTCTTTCTTGATATTTTTCTTTACTTTTTTCCTAGGCCATCACAAGATTGTTGAACAATTGAAAACAAAAATTAGTTTTAAAATTACTTAAGTATTTTACTTAGTTCTATATACATATATGCATGTTAAAATAAATTTTATTTGCAGTGTAAATTTTCTTGTCGATTTGTAGATGATAACATATTTTTTTTCTGCAAGCCAGTATTGGTCTTTTTCTCTGACAGAAAAAACCAGGAAGGAGATGACATCTAAGGGCTCCACTGGAATAGAAGTTATCCTGTCAACCCTAGAGGTAAAATCTTTTCATTTTTGTGATTATGGGTTCACAGCAGTTTTGCATTTTATCATTATGAAATGTATATGTTTATTATTATGTTTGTATTATGAAATGTATTGTTATCCTATGGAGTCTTCAGAACTTGTGTTGGTCTGATATGAATAGATACTGTCTTTAAGTAACCTACTTGTGAATTTCTCTCCCTTATATTTAGATATTCTAAGAAATTGCTTGTCACCTATCAGTTCTAATTGATGTGCCATACTACAAAGTGTGTTTTAATTGGTTTTGTGGTTAATTTGGGCTGCATAGTGGGATGGTTGGTACATGGGTATATCTGAAGTTCTATTTGATTTTATGGTGGCAATTCCTCTAGCTTTAAGTATCCAAACCATTGTATTAGACTGCTATGCTAAACATAGATTTTTTTTTTTGTATTGCAGAATACAAGAGATCTTCAAACTATTCTAAATATATTGAATATTCTCATTGAGATAGTCTCAGTCGGTAAGTTTTCATTAAGGAGTAATATATGATTATATTTATGCTTTGTTTCTCAGCTATTTTTTGTTTGTTTTCGCTAGTTACTTTTTATTGTTGCTGGGTTTTTCATAAATTATCATTATTTTGGTTTTTGTTTGTTGTTTGCTGAAGCATATGCAGAATTAAAAGAATGTAAAGACTGAAGTTACCTTTCTAATAATCCTATGCAATAGTTTATGTTGCTATAAGTCTAAGTCTAGCATGTTCTTGCCTAGTGAAGTCACATATAAAGAAAATACTGCTGTTCTAAAGACTAACTTCATGATAACTGTATCTTAGATACTAAATTATTCTTTGGCTTTAGATGTCTCAGTTCAATTTTAATTTCTAGGTGGTGGTCGGAGAGCAAGTGTCTTAGTCACCAAAGGAGGGACACAGATCTTGTTACAGCTGCTTTTGACTGCCAGCAAAGACTCTCCACCAAATGAAGAGCTAATGATGCTTCTTCATACTCTTCTTGCAAAAATTGGTCCAAAAGGTGATATTATGGCTTAATAAGTACAGTTTTATAATTGCAACTTAATTTTTTATTTTTCTGTTATTGTGTAAGCATCCACATACTCAGAATTGGTAGAGAAGTAAAAAAAATGGAGGGGAGGAAATTAGAGGGGAGGAAAGAATGGTGGAAAGTAGATAAGCAGATTTGATATCAGTAGAAAGAATTCAGTCATTTAACTTCTATTTTTTTAACAATTTCAAAGTTAGTGTGATTGGTCTTGTATTTCTTTGATGTCAGACAAGAAGATTGGCATGAAAGCAAGAATAAATGGCGTTCTAAACATATCACTGAATTTAGTGAAGCATAATTTGCAGAACCACAGGCTAGTATTGCCATGTCTTCAAGTATTAAGAGTTTATTCAACCAACTGTAAGTATTGCAGAAAATTATTTTCTTTCCTATGTGAAGAAAGATTTTTATCTAGATAAGGTTAAAATATCAACTCTAAGTGCTTGTTTAATGTTAGTTATTTAAACTATTTTTTTTCCTGAGAATTTTCTCTTTATGTCCTTAAGATGCTTAAATTCTAGAAGATTTTTTTTTTTGATCAGTGCTATTGGGTGTGTGGAATTTTGAGCCATCTAATTTGTATACATGCTGATGTTTAAAGCTCTAAACCAGAAATGCTAACATTTTGCTTGCAGAAGCTCTTAGAGTTAAATAATTATTCTCTTTATTATTCAGTCTCATGTTTTTTATTTCTGATGTTTTATTTGTTTCTTTATTACCAATTTAAAACTTGATTAACACAGAAAATAATTTCACCTAATTATTTCTTAATTTAACCTTTTCTTTATTCCTTTTGTTCAAGAGCTCCACTCTCCACTATTGGACTAATATTCTTCCACAAGAGCCTAGTTATTTGGGCAGGCAATAGGAATTTGATGAAAATAATGTGGTTCTTTCTGTATCTCTGCTGTCAGTTACATGCTCTTAATTTTTTTCATTTGAGCTTGAAATGGTTGTTAATCCTATTTAAGTGCAAGAAATTGAAAATGTGGCCATGTTCCCCCCAGAGAACTGATTTGATAATCTGTAAGATCATGTTTTCAGGTCATTCACATGAACAGCTATAATTCATAAAGCCCTGATATTTTCAAAACATGGAAGCTTTGTTTCTGTTGAGCTGTCTGACAATGAGGTAAAATTAAAAGGAAAAGTCTGATACAGATAGTTACATTAGTTACATTGCTTATATGAAAACTTGTTTCATCCTGAAAATGGGACTGAGTCTCTAATTTGACTTCTTAGGTCAATTCTGTATTTTTCTGTATTCCTCACTCTTTGTGAAAAGAAAAAGTAGTAATTTGTAATATTCTGATGGGTAGTACTTCTTCAAGTTTGTGTCCAGTTACTATTAAAATGAATCCTAGCTTTACTTAGATTCTGTATGATGTTGCTGATAATGATGATGAAATTGCCACTTGGGTTCATGTACTAAGTTCTACAGTGGTAACAGCATTTATTATACTGAAGTAAATTCTCAGCTACTCTCTTCCTAGTTTGTTAGGAGAACATATTGCTAAGCTCAGTCAGGAATGGAATTTCTGTGCCTGTGTCAGCAGTTTGTATTTTCAGTTGGCTGTTGGACTTCAAACATATACTTTAAGCACATATTTCTCTAACATAAGTCTTAACATAATTTCTTTTCATTTGCTCCCTTTCAAATAGATTACTTTTATAATTTTTTTTTCTGAGAATATATATTCATAACATGTAGTTCAGGAAAGCTATACCAATTGGCATTTTTAAATTTTATAGCAGACTCTTGGATTTTAAATCCTGGTGAATATACCTGTTTGTCCGAATACTGAAGGGTAGTAGCAAGTCATAGAACCTGAAATTTTAGAGAACCTGCTCTTTGAATAAACTGTGAATTTCTGTAAAGAAAATTCTTTTTGTAATGGATCTTAGTAACAAAGAAAGCAGAAGCCTGCATTGGAAGTACTATGCAGTTTTATTTGTAAAGTAATAATTAAGTTTTCTTCTTTTCCAGGTTTTATCAGGATTGGATTGTCATGCTAATTATGTGCAGTGTAGTGTTTGCTTGTCACTGTATGTCTTAAAGAACAAAAATGTCAAGCATTTTTTGTACTTCAGAATTAACTTGTGTGAATTTTAGTTTTGAGTATAGTGTTTTTTCTTTTGCCTTTCTTACTACTTTATGTTAAAACAGATTGCTTTTAACTTCCAGCTGTAAATGCAGTATCTCTGGGAAAGAATGGAGTAGTAGAACTGATGTTTAAGATCATTGGCCCTTTTAGTAAAAGGAACACTAGCCTTATGAAGTAAGTAAGATTTCTTTAATATACTATACGGTAAAACCTTGTATGTTTTTTCAAAACTTACTTGTAAATGAAAAACAATATTGGAGAAATCAAATGCAATTAATATTTGAAGATTAAAGTGAAGGGAGATGGGAAGGAGTACCACAAATGAGATATTTTAATTTTTTCCAGTAGAGTAAAACAAAATACTTGAATGTTTAGTTGCAGTACTGTTAAAATAATATACATTATTTATTTATCCCTAATATTCCTGCATGGAAACTGTACAGTGGTTAACCCCAAATAATAACAAGCGGGTCACGACAATCCCACCATTTTTCAGTTTATTTCTACAACACCAAACCTGACAGAGTTCAAGAGCATTTCGACAGTGCTCTCAGGCACAGGATGTGACTCTTGGGGGTGGTGCTGTGTAGGACAAGGAGTTGGACTTGATGATCCTTGTGTGCTTCTTCCAATTCAGCTTATTCTGTGATCTGCTTTGTGCTTTTAGTGTGACACTGTCCCTTTTGTTTGGTAATAGAATTTCTTTCCACTGCAAAGCAAATAGACATCTGGAGCAAGAACATAGAATAGGAAGCCCCAGCAACATCTCTCTAGTGGGCTACTGTGTTAAAAAAATTAAAATTTACCATGTAGGTGAAAGTGGTGACCCACTCTGGTGGTGGTTGTAGATTTTAAGCTCTTTTGTTTGGTTGTGGTTTTTTGATTTGGGTTGGATTTTTTTGGTGAATGTAGGGTTAAAAAGTAGCTAAGTGCATATAACTGAAGATAATCCTTTCTTTATATACTCCACCTTTTTGAAGTACATACCAGTGGAAAACTAAATTTTTCATCCGCTTAGCAAAGTATTAACCTCATATTGTGCATATTCTAACATGGTTACAAAAATAAGTAGCATTATGTGATCAAAATCTGGTGTTTGTGGTCACAGGAGTAGGGTTCAAAAACATGTCCTGTTCCTTTAAGGCTCAGCTAAAATTCCAGATATGAATGTACTATTCTATGATGTGACTAATCATGATATTCTTGTTTATGGTTTAAGATCAGATGCATCAAGTCTATCTTCACAAACAGGGGAAAAATAACTACTTATGTTTTGTAGTTGCACAATTGAATTGAGAGAAGATCTTTGGTTACAAGAAAAATCTCATGCTGATCATCTTGTGTTGTAGTACAGATTGATGGGCATTGCTTCTCAGTATATTTATAAACTGTCTGGCAGTATTGACCTACAGTTTTCCAAAATAATGTCCTTTACTTTGTGGAAGTACTTGTTCTGCTGCTAAAAAATACACAAATTTCAGAATATCACAACCAGTGAGTGTCAGTCATAAACATTACATTGTCACAGTGTTTTTGCATAAGCTGGAAATTTGTATAGACATTGCATTGATATTTTTAAGTTTTGTCATCAGACTTCAGATACATGATCTTCTACTAAAGTAAAATATAAAAGTGAAGTCTGTGCTACAGTGCAACCAGGAAAACATGAGGCTAAACTCTTTATAAGTCTGTAAGCAGTAAATATTTTGTATAGTTTTACAGTGTTGTAGATTAAGCTTACTGGTTGGTTGCTGTTTTGACTTTTCTTGTTATGTTGACAGGGTTGCTTTAGACACACTTGCTGCATTGCTAAAATCAAGTAAGTGTTTGACTACAAGAAAATGTCTACTTGAGCTATAATGGGTGTGTGTGTATATATCGACACAGTAAAACGAAACATTAAGTCAGTGGCCAAAACAAAAATAAGGCTAGGAAACCTAGAAATAAGTTCCATCTGCAGTTTCTGGTGCTTTATTTATGTTGTATATACATGTATGATTAATGCTTGGTTACTGTTTCATCAGTTATGCAGCAGAAAGGCTGCACTGCTTCTGCAGAACTTATCTGGATCCAAGGTGGACAAATATCTTTTTACATCCACTAACCTCAGCCATTCAGTAATAGATGTCTATAGCTTAACTCCTGTGCCTCTTTTTTACATAGAACTGAAAATATCTGTTAGATGGCTAGGGAAAATACAGGTATTCTTCAGTACCTTCCTGAGTAGTTAGGACTTGGGTCCCAATAACGAATCTGTTAGTGATGCTCAAGAAGTGGAATTAAAGGTAACAAAACCAATGGTGTGTTTCCCGACATGGTCTGTTTCAGCCAGCAGCAACTGATCCTCACAAATGTCACCTTTGCAGATTTTGAAACAGCATTGTAACTAGCAAGGAATTAAAAACTCATTTTCTCCAAAGACTTGTGTTAAAGCGACAACATTAGGAGTAGTTTTAGTGGAGTTGAATAAGAATTGAGATGTGATGAGATTTGCAGAAAACCATTTCATACAAATGGTGGGAAATTTCTGAACCGGCTATCACAGGGTGCTGAGTTTATTCGTGTTTATTCAGTGTGATACCTTGGTCTTACAGGTTTGTGTATTTATGAATTTTGCAATTTCTCCTTGGAAAGTTTAGGGGAGGAAATATTTCCAAATTGTTGTCAGTATTCTATTCTGTAAATTGGCAGTTAAACTTTAATATTGGGGAGGAAAATGAAATGTTCAAAAGGTGTGTCTTTAAAACAGGAGGTCTTGTTCATTTATTTAGGGATGTCTTCTCCTTAGTGGTTTTAACTTGTAACTTCATACGCTTCATATAAGTAAATCTTTTCATTATGACATTAGTGTACTATATATTCCAGCTGTCATACTGATTACCCAGATTTTGGGTAGAAGTATTTTCAGCTTATGAAATAAGCTTATGAAATAGAAGTATTTTCAGCTCATGAAATTTGAGTTATAGTTGTAAATGCAAGTGAAAAGTTTGTTTCAAATCTTGTATCTAGACAGAGTGTGTAGATAGTGATAGATACACTTTGTAGAAACATTTTTGTTTTCTAATTTACTGGGTGACAGCGTCTTACAATTGCCTTTTAAGTGTAATGCATGATGTTCTTCTAGTAAACCATGGAAATTACATGAAATGTTCTAAGAACAAAGTTTGGACTACTGGTCTCAGTTATCCAGTCATTTCTGTTTAGGTTGATGTAAAACTCTTCTAAGGGTGGCTAAAATACTACTCAAACCGAAACAATTCAGTTACTTGGATAAAAAGAATAATTTTAACATTGAAAGTAAAATTTGAAAGTAATATTAAAGTCACTGGGCAATTTTAATTTTCTTTCCTAACTTCTTTTGCAAAGAAACAAATGCCAGGAGAGCAGTAGACAGAGGATATGTGCAGGTGCTTATAACGATTTATGTTGATTGGCACCGTCATGATAGTCGACACAGATACATGCTGATACGTAAAGGAGTGTTACAGTGCATTAAAAGTGTTACAAACATCAAACTGGGAAGAAAAGCATTTATTGATGCCAATGGGATGAAAATTCTTTACAACACTTCACAGGTAAGTTTATCCTGATAGGGTTTTTTATGTTGTTGTTTTTGCCTCTTCGGCTATGACCTCAAGTTTGTCATATTTCTTTTATGAGATTTGTGGTCATTCCTGGTTATGGGAGTAAGGATTATATTCTGTACCACACTGAAACATTGAAAGAGTACAGAATTAAATCTGTGTTTGCTGTTATTTTGTGTGGGTATCTCTGGGAGGGGCGGTTGAACTTAGTTTTAAAAAAGAGGGGGAGAAAATGCCTTTCTGTGTTAAAGTTTGGATTTTTAAGAAAAGCTGAATTTGAGTTGGAGAAGTTTTTCTGTCCTTCAAAGAAGACATGAATCAATATTTTTGTAAATAGTATGTAAATGTAATTTGACTTTCAATTTGAGAAATACTTTTATTTTCCTCTTAACAGGAGTGCCTTGCAGTAAGAACTCTTGATCCTCTCGTCAATACATCCAGCCTGATAATGAGAAAATGTTTTCCCAAAAATCGTCTTCCTTTACCAACTATTAAAAGTGCTTTTCACTTCCAACTCCCAGTTATTCCTGCCAGTGGTCCTGTGGCTCAGCTGTACAATTTGCCTCCTGATGGTATGGTAATTTTGTAGTACTTTGTCTTTGAGTACGTCTAATTCTGCTTTATGGAATGAGGAATCAATTGCACTTATTTGTGTTCTCTGCTAAAAGGACTCTGAGACACTGAGCAAAGGGTCTGTGACTGTTGATGTGGAGCACTGATTTCTAATGTTAAGTTTAAAGTAATAGAAATTTTGTCCAGGCACGTGTGGTTATAAAATAAAAGAGGAAACAAGGACTAAAAGGTGATGTTCACCTAACTGTGAAGTGTAAAGAACAGGCTGTATTCAATTTAAATGGTCTCTCCTTTCAACTCATGTAGTGTATACATTCTCCTATGTGGAACGTGTTGTAGTGTACATCCTGTCTTACAGGAGCATAAAGGAGCATATCCCTTCCTTTCTTTCTGTTACTTTGATAAGTTAGATTGTGATGAATTTAGATTAATGTTTGCCATTTGAAGCACTGGCTTTTATATGTTATTGTGGTTATTCCTTCATTTGCATGATGAGAAAAGTAGAGCTACTTTCTTGGGCTGTTCCCGTCTCTTAGAAAACACTACTGCAAAGCATTTATATAGTTCATTGTAGGAAATCAATTCATCCCATTGTGAACACCTTTCGTTATTTTCAGACATATTCCAATAAGGTGAAACAGCTTCCGACCTGGTAAGCAACTAATGACGTTGCTGTCAGAAAGCTACTCTAAAATGAAGGGTCGAAGTCAGCTTATTAATATCTTTTATTCATGTTATCTCCTGAAACAAAATGTGATCATAGTCTGAAAGAAGTAAGCTGTCCCATTGGGATTCATGTGGGTCAGACTCCAGTAGTACAAAGATTGTTTATGTTTTGTCTTCAGAGTAGAAAATAGATTTAGAAGTGTGTTTCAAAACCCACAGAAATTCAATCTCTGCTTAATATAGTAGATTGGTACTGTATAATACCTGTTTAGAAATGTCTTAGTTTACTAAAGTGAACTAATGATATATTTTTTTAATAGGTTTGTTATCTGTTATAAAAAGAAGTGAAAAACCTAAGGAAATAGGATACATAGTGGTTTAAAAGGAAAAAGTTCTGTATTAAAAGACGTGGAATGTTGGGGGGTGGGTAGAGGTCTGGGTTTATTAAAAGTATAATCTTGTATAGTTAGTTTTGTAAAAGCAATACATATAGTCATCCTGAGTACATAGAAAATAAGCATAATTTGTAAATGTCTGAATGAGCATTTTAATGACAATCAGCAAATTTCCTGCATGGAAAACACTGTTAGTAAACTTAACAACCCCCCCCCAGCACTAGTTTACTAGTTGATTTTCACATTTTTTTCAAGGAGTAGGTAAAAAAGAAAATAAACACAGAGAAAAGTCTTCTAAATAAACACATAGAAAATCTTCTTTGAGCATGTATAATTGGATTAAATGTATAATCTGCCTTACAAAACCTTTTTGTATTGTAGTGGATGATGTAGTAGATGAAAGTGATGATAACGATGATGCTGAAACAGAGTCAGAAATTGAAACTGAAATTGATGATGACAAGGACCAACATTTTAAGGTTGGTAGAGACAAAATTAATAGGCAAAAGTCAGGTATAGCAATTTTTTATTTAAGTCACTTGAATCTGGTATATAAGTGCATTTTAAGTGTTAGAAGCAGTTTGAGGAGGTTTTCAGGGCAATTCCTAAAATTAAAAAAGCTTCAGAAACTTAAAGAAGGTGGGTCCTGCTTGAAAATATCAACCATTCTTGTTCAGATTGCTTCAGGATTTTTATCAAAATTTGTTTGCTTCACACTTGATGTATTTGGAGGGCAGTGGAACAGAACCACAGACTCCTTTAGCAGTGTTCTCTTCCCAACTTGTACTTCTTTCAACCTGCTTTTCCCACATAAGCTGGTCCATATGTAGGAGCTGCTCTAACCTTTTCCAGCATTCTGGACTGGGATTGACTAGATCAATGTTTCAGCAAGGTAGCTGAAGTTCAGTGAGCTGTAGATGTAGACATTATACCTCTTACTGTTGTACCACTTAGGGAAAATACTCTCCTGTTCTCCAGCTACTCACTGGGACATGGATATTTGGTTAGAACTGCCTTATTCTGTATTTTTATGTTACGTGTATTTAGGAGTTAATTGAATTGTCTGTCCATGAACTGGAAAAACATATTTTATTCAAGGGTCTCATGAGCCCTGATGGAGGGAGTATCTTCCATAGAAGCAGTATTGCGTTGTCACTGCAATCAGGTGAAGTCTTCACAATCCAAGTTCCAGTGCTGGGAATATGCATGGATTTCGTATAAAATCTGGTATCTGTGTATAATGAATTTGGATGAAAGCAAGAAAATTGAAATGTTTGTAATATTGCTGTTGAAATGGAGGCTTAGGCATATTAATAATACTGAGCAGTCTAAATCTTCATAGTGAAAACTGCAGTTCAGCTACTTTTGAAATAGCGGTATTTTATCTTTTAAAGCATGGCCGTGTCAGGAGTAAAGGTGAATGTTTCAGATTAATATTGTAGAAGTTCATTGATTTTTGGATGCAAGATTAATTTTTTCTGATGATCTTTCAGAATGATGATATTGAGACTGATATTAATAAACTGAAACCTAGAGAGGAATTGCGAAGACCCATAGAAGAACTGAAAATGTATGAGCAATTTTTTCCAGAACTTTCAGAAAACTTTCAGGTAAAGTATATTATTCCCAGGACATTTCTGGCAATGTCAGGTTGACTCTGGAATATACTTTGATGGGTTTTTTTGGGTGGGTAGTTCCTCTAGCCAAGAATCATGGATTTGCAGTTCTGGACCTACATACAGGAGTACTTTATCCTAGGTTATTTAGTTAGGTGTTATGGTTGCTTCAGTTTTCTTGAGAAGGGGGTACTGTAGGTAGATGTAAAGGAAAACTTTTTTGAATGTCTGATTATTGCATACAGCAGAAAGTAAAATAGTGAAGAAGGAATGAGATTTCTGAAGGCTTTTAGTTGTTTTAGGTATATCCTTAAATGCTGTGCACCTGCTTAAATAGGTAGTTAAGATATCTGGGCAATTGCACTGACTTTTATGTTTTGTTATTAATGAACTGCATGTTATTGCTTTAAGGCCTTCTTGTAAAAGACAAACTTGTTGCTCTGATGCAAAAGACAAGCTGATGTAAAGGACAAACTTCATTGCTCTCATGCCTTATAACAGCTGTCACTTTTAAATGACATTTAAAACAAGAAAAGATAAATGTTTCTAATATACATGAAACTTGGGAGCTGTTTGCTTTTTTTTGTTAATAATTTTTAAAATTATTTTTTCACCTTTGTTTTTTAAGGAATGGGACTTAGTTTCCAAGGAACCAAAGCCTTTTGTACCTGATGCAAATTTGAGTGGACCTATTGTTGTTCCTACCGCCAGTGAGGAGCACTGTGCTGAAGCAAACCCATCAACAAAAGGAGTTGCTTTAAAGGAGTGCAGTCCTTTATTGACAGAGGAATACAATAGAAGGCCAGTGTTTCTGGAACTACCAAAGAAAGATAACATGAAAGACAGTAATTTACATCAGCAAAATGATCAAAGAAATGTGCTTCCATCATGCCAGTGTCTAAGCCAAGAAATTGTGAAAGGCTTGGACAGAATCAGTCTCCAAAACAGTGCAAAAAATGATCAATATTATGGTACAGAGAGTGTAGTAAAGAAGGAAAGCAAAGGTAGCACTACAACACTTGCTTGTAGTAAGCCCTGTGAGCATGTTTCACCCTGTGGAAGTAGTCTCTTTGAAGGATCATCTGTCCAGCTGGGAAAACTCTGTTGCACTGGAGTGGATTCAGAGGAGGAAGAGGATTCCAGATCTAGTTCATCAGGAGAACATGTCATGCTTCAAGTTTCTGATGTGTCGCCAGTTCATGACTGTGATCTTTATCTTGAAATGGTGAAGAACACAAAGTCTATTCCAGAATACTCAGAAGTGGCCTACCCAGATTACTTCGGCCATATTCCACCCCCATTTAAGGAACCTATTCTGGAAAGGCGATACGGGGTGCAGAGGTGAGTTACCGTACTCCTTTTTTTGTTGTTGTTTTCATTCCTTTGAGAAACAGTGTTTAGGATGAGATTTACCTGATGATCTCCAGAGGTCCCATCCAACCCTAACTATGCCTGTGATTAACAGGGAATGTTACACTGTTTACTTGGGCATCTAAAACTGTTTCCAGTGGAAAGCAGTTTGAAGGTAGGTGAGTAGGCATTCATCAGCGCAGAGTCATAAAGACGAACACAGTCTGATTCTGTAATTGCTAATCCTGGAATTCAGTTTCTAAATATGAAATTCAATTTTTAGTCTCCCTTTCCGCCTTCCCATCATTTCTCATGTAAATTTTGTAGTTTGCAAAATAACGAACCAACCTACAAAATCCACCACCAACCAGACAAAAAGGTCCTCACCTGAATGCTCCTTTCAGGTTTTAGCAAAGATAGGACAGTTAATAATGAAAAGATTCTTCACCTCTTTTCTCTGCTGATCTAAAAATCTGTCTTTCAGGGAAACAGTGGAAAAAGTTAAAAAATTAATACACTAAAGTGTTTGGCTTTAGTTTTCACTGTATAAGAGAATTTAGAGGTAACAAATGCAGAGGATGCAGTTTGTGTTAGGTGCTGCAGAATGACGTACAACAAAAGCACATCAACACACCCTTTTATTTCTTCACTGTGAGATAATAGAAGATGATGAACAATGGTGAGATTCTTAAGAATAATTTACAGAAGTGGTATGAAGAGCTGGCTAATATACATAGTGAGCTACTGTAGAGACATGTGAGTACACTAGCAGAACACGTAGTAGTAGCTATGAGACCTTGCCACTTGCCTAATTATGAGATTGAATGCCTTCACCTTTATACTCATAACTATAACCAACTTAATGAGTTTCTTTGTATTTATATTTAGATATTAAAATAATAAAGAGATTGTGTCTTTAGGTGGTTGAATGAAAATCCTTCAGCTGTTTCACACATGAAGTCATGAAAAAGTGATCTTTGTAGTGAAATGACAAGTGCTGAAACACTAATGATACAATGAAAATATTGTTCAGGGAGGAGAATCTTTCCTAGCAGGTTATTTATTAGATAGATTCAGCTGATTTAGAAGGGAGGTAGTCTTGAGTCAGGAATCACCTAAGAACTGCATTTAAGCAAATGTTTTAAATCCTTATCTATGTTTTTGTAGTAATTATTAATTCTGAATTTTCCTGAATGAAGTTGAGTGAAGTCAGATACAATTTGTCATTCCAGTGCTCATTGTTAGATATAAAGCACTGTAAAAATAAATGTCGTGCAATTATACATAAGGCTGATTTCTAGACCATGGAGATAATTTTAGGGCATATTTTAACTTTAAAATGTTTTCTTTTTATTGTATGTTTTATGTTGAAGGTAACTTTTTGAGGTCTTGCGTGAACAAGAATGAAATACTGGGTACTATGACTAAACTTGAATCAAAAATCCTGCATCACATTTTTAAGGAACACTGTTTTAAGAATTCAGTTTTCTACAAATGACTCAGTCTTGTTACTGCAACATAACAAACTTCTGAGAAGGGAACTTCTTTAAAAAGGGCATAATCTTTTCATGGTTGCATAGTTTATAGCAGATTGTGAAAATTAGTTTGATAAGGGACATGGAAAAGCTTTAAAGTCTTTTACAAAGTCTTTTACTGTGTCCGAACTCTTGACATTCAGTGAGATTTATGTTCTCTGTAATGTAAGCACTTAGTTACTGCTCATTGGGTAAGTCTTATTTAGAAAATAAATGGTTGCTTTCATCCATCCATGTAATTTGAAAAAAATATTGTGTGGGGTGTAAGGTGTGACTTAATGGATTTTCTTCTTATTTTTATTAGAACAGTGTAGGATTTGGGGTTTTTTTTTAGTCTTGCAATGTGCCAGGAGGTTAAATGTTTTTGAATTTGTGCTTTGGAGTGCTTTTTCTTTCTCTTTCAAATTTAGTAGCATGTAATTATCACCGGATAGCTCACCAGTGTATTATTGTTTGGATAAATGAAATTTATAATAGCTGAAGTGTTTTATACTACTCTATCTTTTTAGAAAGAAAATTATTATGTAGTAAAACACCTTATAAATTTGGGTTTAAATTTCTACTTTCTTCTATTCCTTAAAAATTTACTTGGATTGGAGTTTTCTTCTGTACACTTTAGTGTTTTCTAATCATCAGGATCCATAAAGGAGTAATCTAAAAGCACAGGGCTTACATCAACAGTGCTGGTTCTAGATTTCTTTTTCCTTTAATTTTCTTTAAATAGGTTATCTTCACTTTTTGGAACATGAAAATATCTGCTACTACTTTTCCTTCTCATAAGCATCTTGAATACTATTTCTTTGCTTTCATTTACACTGGCTATTATAATGGTATTTAAATGACATTATTTATAAAATACTTATTATGGATTTTCATTGATGGATTTTGTCTTGGCAAAACTCCTGTGATATTAGGAAGTATTATGGCATTTCAGAGCTGAGGCATGCCAAGATTGAATGAGTTTTCTAAGATCAAGTGTAAGGTCAAAAATTTGTAATTCTGTCCTGAGCTGAACCTATTCAGATGGATTGTGGTGAGTCAGCCTTGTCACAATATTGTCAGTACCTTGAACTTGTGACTTCTTTTCTTTTTCAGTTAATTTCAATTTAATAAAATGTGCTAGAGTTGCGCACTTACCTTCTGTTTCTCATTTGTTAACAGTATTTATTTTAATTAAATTGAGAATTTCCAGCCGGAATGTACTTTACCATTCTGTTTCTGTATTCTTCATTGTTAATCTACCTCCTTTTCTTCTTATTGCAGGTGCTGTGCAAGCTTTTCCACACAGCTCTGCCACTATATTTCATTCTTGAACTGCAACACATTCTTACTTTTCCAAGCCAGGACCTAGATACTGCCAGTTGTGCAATGGTTTTATGATCTGGATAAGCACACCCCTGACATTTGGCTGAAACACCAAATTCTTTCTTATTTGTTACGTAGTCGATAAATGAACCTAGATCTCCAGAGGTGAAAAGCTAGTTCACTAACACACTCGCTGTACGACCTACTTGCTAAAACTCCTTAATTTTGGTTATGGTAGGGTTCATGTAAATTACTAATGTTATCAAGTGTTGTCATGGATTAAAGCATTAACATAAGTAATGTTTGAGTAATTTCTGCTTCTATTATAAAGTCTGAAACTGCATTTTTTTCCTTCAGATAAAACCCAGTGAGTTGTGTGCATGAAAACTCAGTTCCCTCACATACAAATACTGGATTCAGGCAGCTGTGAATGCAGGTGCTTAAACTTAAGTACACCTTGAGTTTGCACACATAAGTGGGGGTGAAGCTGAGGTCTGTCTGAGCTCTACCATTGTCTTCATGTAAACTTTGTTAGTTTTCCTGTATGAAGCAATTCCTCTTTAGTGATTGGAAACAGTAACAATTTAAGTGAGAACTCTGCTTTTTTTTTTTTTTTTTTTTTTTTAGGACAAAAATCTCTCAAGATATTGAAAGGCTGATTTATCAAAATGACATTATAGACAGAGTTGTGTATGACCTTGATAATTTGAGGTAAGTTTTTACACTTCTGTAAACAATATTCAAGTAATACTCTAAACCAGTTCTACTTTCTCTGTGATGTGACTCATAATATTTACAGCAGATTTCTCAGAAAGTTTCATCTGACATAAGTGTTTTTGCTATCTAGACTATATTTGGAGGAAGGATCAAAATACTTTCTGAATTGCCAAGTGAGGACTAAAAGAAAGCTATTTGGTTTACCTAAGTTTGTTTTATTCATTTTGGTCCCTTTTCCTACTCATAGTTGTTCAGTACCAGAGGAGGCAGATGTTTTGAAGTTTAATTCCAAATTTGAATCTGGAAACCTGCGCAAAGTTATTCAGATCAGAAAGTAAGATATTTCAACTCTACTTTTCATGGCTAAGGCCTTTTATTTCTGCTTCGTACGATCATTGATATGTTTTTGTTAATTTTCAGAAATGAGTATGATCTAATTCTGAACTCAGATATAAATAGCAATCATTATCATCAGTGGTTTTACTTTGAAGTCAGTGGAATGAAAACTGGCATTGGTTACCGTTTTAACATCATCAACTGTGAAAAGTCAAACAGTCAGTTCAACTATGGTAAGATACGTTTCCCATACTTTGAGAAGAAATATGTAAAAAATACCTGTACTAGTCAACTTCGCTGTTTCCTTCCCTTCTCCACAGGATTAGCAGTATTCATGTTGTCAGTTTAAATTATTTTAATAGTGTTGCTAGAAAATGTTTTGACAGCTGTAGTTAAAAAGAAGAAATGCATCTTAAACCAAGGGCTGTCAGTTTTTAAAATTAAGTTTTGTTGTAAGTGAGGCCAAAGCAGATGAAATTTACTAGTAACTGCAACTGCAATTGTCTTAGGACCATTGGGCAGGGGAGGACAACAACAAAACCTGTTGATTCACACAGATCAAGCAGAATGACAGTTGTCATCATTAATCCATTTCTGCATAGGGGTAGATGTGAATGTAAGTGGTGACATTCCAAAACAGTTTTGTCTTATTGATGGTAAGGAAAAATAAGTCTACTTTGAAGTGCTGGGGTTCATAAATGCTCCTTGCTGTCTCTAGTAATTAGTGTTTGCAGTGTGTGCCTCATTCAAAGATTTACAAATGGCTGACTGAAAATATTTTTCTTTGTCTTGTCTGGGAGTGTGTATGTAGTGTATATGTCATTCAGCTTAAAACTATTTGTTTTCTTTTCCTGCTGTGTATTCTGAAATTTGTCATTTAAGAAGGAAGAAATTCCTCCTCCCACCTCGAGCTTCAAACTGTTACCAAGTAATATTGTATTCTCCTTTGTCAAACACTTTCATTCACATTGATAAAGTCACAGAACGCCAGGTAGTTTGACCAGTAATAAGATTCTTTTAAGTTACTTACTAATCTTCATCAGTCAGCTTAGATTTTTTTTTTATGTTGCGCATACTTGATAGTTTCTTTTGATTAATACACTGACTGAATCAGTCAGTGGTTGGCTAATTATCTAATGAATAAATGATGCTCAATTAGTTTGTATTATTTTCTCCTCTAACTTCATATTAAGTATTCAACGTAAGTATACTATCAAAAAAATATTCTTTGAAGAGTTACTTGTTACAAAAATTGTCCTGAAACATAAGTTATTTTTCAGTTATTTACATGAATGGATAATAGTGTCAATTTTTTGTGTTCTCTGTGAAGCCTTTTTGTAGTGTGAGTTGGATGGAGTGGAACTGAAGACTGCTTGTAGTCTACCATTCACGCAAACCTCAGCTTTCATTTAAACATTCAATTTTGGTCGTCCATAGGTCTTACTCTTTTCTTCAGTTGTTATTTTCTGAAAATCAGCAATCTTTTGTCACCTGGTTTAAAAAGCACACAGTATAATACCGAGACATTCATGAAAGTGCACTCTGATAGTGAGTAAATAAGTAGAGGTAGTTTGTAGACTTGTATGAAAGTGTTGATGTGGTCCATTACTGCTAATATGTTCATGTTTATTGGTAAGCATTAAGGTGAGATGCATTTCTTCTTTCAGGTATGCAGCCCCTCATGTATTCTGTTCAGGAAGCACTACGTTCTCGACCATGTTGGACTCGTGTTGGGACAGATATTTGTTACTACAAGTAAGTACACACACAAACCAAACATACTGCAAATCTTACACAAAAGATGAAAATGTGGTGCAGTTTTTCAGCAGAAGTACTTGTTTCTGCATTTGATAGTTCTGTGTTATTTTGTCGTGAAGGTGGGATTTTTTCTGAGTTACTACAGAGAGCAATATATGTGATAGAAATATACAGGGTCTCATACAGTTTTGTAAACACACTACTGATATTTAAGCTGTTCATATTTTATACTTTTCTTAGAAATTGGACACTGTTTCTGGGAAGCTTTTAACGGAACATATATATGCATTCTTACTTGAAATCCTGTTAGTAACTTCCAGTAATACTGACCTCATGGTCCTTTTGATGAGCCTTCTGTAATCTGTGGTGAAATTATTGTAGAGGAGTTCTAAAACAAAGGATGAGATGGCAGAGCATATTGATATGTAATCTTTCTTGGTTGGTAGCTGTTTGCTTACTTTTTGTTTATTTGGTTGCTTGTTTTTGTTTGCTCGCCTTCTATCAATGTGAAAGAACGTGTGTATCACTGTTACAATAAAGTATCTCTAAAGCTGGTGGGAACCTGTATTTAACCGGTATGTACATAGAAGAGAAATACAGTCACTAAAATCCTTCTGACTCTTAGAATGTGTGATCAGAAACAATCAATAGTATGAAAGAAGAAGACTCTAATGTGTGTATTACCTTCATTTTTTGATTTAGGAATCACTTTTCTAGAAGTTCAATTGCTGCTGGGGGCCAGAAAGGAAAATCCTATTACACAATTACATTCACAGTGACTTTCCAACACAAAGATGATGTGTGCTACTTTGCTTACCATTATCCATATACATATTCAACTTTAAAGGTGAGAAGCTTATAATCTGTTACATAAATCAATATTTATAATATTAGTACAATATATAGCATTCATGACTGAATTAATTTTGTTTCTTTTTATGAAATTCAAAATGCTCCTTACAAGGAAGAATTTTCATAATATTAGTGTTTAGATTGACAAAATGTGTAGGTTGTTCTAATGAACAGTCCCAGAAAAACAAAATTGATGCTTACAGGCTCAGTGGGTTTCCTGGGTATCATAAAGATGATTATGTGACTGGAGCATCTCTCTTGTGAGGAGAGACCTTGAAAAGAGATGACTGAGAGGGGACCTCATCAATGTCTGGAAGTATCTGAAGGGGGAGTGTCGAGAGGATGGATCCAGGCTCTCCTTGGTGGTGCCAAGAATTGGGACAAGAGGGAACTGGCATAAACTGGTGCACAGGAAGTTCCACCTGAACATGACAAGGAACTTCTTTACTGTGCTGGTGACCAAGCCCTGGAACAGACTGCACAGAGAGGTTGGAGAATCTCCATCCCTGGGGATTTCAAGTGTTGTCCGGACACAATCCTGTACAATGTGTTATAAGATGGCCCTGCTTGTAACAGGGAGGTTGGACCAGATGGCCCACTTTGGTCCCTTACAATCTGAGCATTCTGTGATTCTGTGATAATTGACTAAAAGCAGTGCTAATTTGATGGAGTGTTTGTGCTTGAGTTGAATGACTTGTATGCTGCTGCTCTACATATACTTTTTGATAACTAAACCTGCTGTAACTAAGATAATTACAGAGATCTTTTTAGGCTTATGAATTGTCTAAAGAAGTCTTCTGAAGCTTTTAATACTGATGCCATCATGGCATCAATACTAAGCCAAATTAATTTGGCTAGAATGTCTCGTTTGCCTCTGTCACAGCAATAAAAGCAATGCAGAGGATTCAGTGGCTAGTATACACTTTAAATGCAGCTTTTCACTAAACTATGCCAGCTTTTGAAAGAAGTACCTGTTAAGAGATGTTATAAGCAACTGCTGCTTCCAGCAGCTCCTGATCCTGGTGGTTCCTCCTGCCCAGCTGCTGGAGGCCAGCCAAGGGACCTGGGGGTCTCTGTCCCAGGCTGATGGACACGGCTGCTGCTTTCCTGTTTGCTTGTATATTCACTAGCAAGTCTGAGTATATATCCCAGGGAGAGAAGGAGACTTATGCACACACACTTGTGCATTCCCGCTCTCCCCGGGCAGCGCTAGCTACATGGACTTGCACAGACAAGGCGCACCCCTGTGTAACACTGCTGTGACTTGCATCACAGTTACAGACACCCCATTCTCTTCTGCACTTGGTATGGATTGCTGTTCACTAGTAAAAGTATGAGCCAGCCTACTCTCTGGAGTCACAAGTATGTTTGTGGAACACTGGCATGACCCATGCATGCCGTAGCCCTGCCTCAATCCCAGGTCTCTCTTACCTGCTGTGCAGGCCTCCAGTTTGCAGTCTAGTCCAGCCTGATGCTCACTAGCAAACAGTTGTGTGCACTTGCGCGCTCATCTCAGAGGCACGCTGCAGTTGTGGCTCTGCCCAGATGCCAGCATGGACTGTCTGCCTGCTAGATACCCCTCCCTTGACCTGGGGCCCATATTCACTGCGTAGTTCACCTTGACATTTACTAGCAAGTTTCACATGTGCCCCCACACACACCAGCTGCAGGGAAGATGCATATGCTTGCCCCCCCATCCCTAGCAGCTGTTACCAGGCACATGGTCTTGTAAGTCATGTTCCTGCTTCAGGTGTTGTCACTGAGAAACTCAACCCGTATTGTCCCACCAGATGTGTTTTGATGGACACACTGTCCTTGCCTCAGTGGTTGAACACCCAATGCCTTTACCCACTGTGGTTGCTGGCAATGAGACACCCCTTGCTTCTTCGCTGACACCGCTGACTGAAGAGTGCCTACAATGCCTACAGCTCCAGCTGCTGGAGTCTGCTTTGATTCCAACAGTAGCTGGGACTTGGGACACATAGCCTGTGGTACCCACAATGATTCTCCCAAGAGGTTGGCTTCTCCAACTACTGATGCTGAGACCCTTGTGCATTCCAGTTGTTGACCCCAAATTGACTTACACCTGTCCTTTAAGTTGCACTAGTCCCCACAGCACTTGAATGCACAGGGTGGAGAGAAAGGCTGCACACAGAGATGGCTAAGGGCGTACTCTAGAGATCAGGTGCTTGAGTTTTGTATGGTACCACACCACCCTCTTGAACATCCCAAATTATCTGGTTCTGCTTGTTTATCAGGCAACTCTCAAGTTCCTCCTTGTTTATCAGGTGACTCTCCAAGTCTTTGTCTGTAGATTCTTAATGGCCTGTTCGAAGAGAGACTGGTGACTTCGGTCTTTACATCTCAGCTCTCTGTTACTGCCTGTTGATTCTTCCTTTACAAAAAGGTCCCTGATCAGATAACCTTAATGAAGCAGAGGTTCTTTTCTTTTGTATACCCTTATAGTACCGTTTGTGTACAATAATTTACCCTCTATTCCTGCCTCTTTCTCAAAGCAGTTGTAAAACCAGACTCTGTAAAGAGAAGTATTTAATTTGTCAGAGATGTAGAAAATGGTATTTCATGGTCAAAATTATCCTGGTGACTTGAACATTGTTTAGAACATCTAAAAGAAAGATCTGTTAAATAGTACCTTTGAAATACGCTGTTATATGTGGCTGCAAAGGATTTGAAGTATTTTCTCATTATTTTTGGGATGAAGATGCATCTTAGGAAGCTGGAATCTATGCACAACCCTCAACAGATATATTTTCGGCAAGATGTTCTCTGTGAGACCCTGGCTGGCAACAGCTGTCCATTAGTCACTATTACAGCCATGCCAGAGTCCAATTACTATGAACATATCTGTCAGTTCAGTAAGTATAGCTCTTCTTTCTCATCAACTGAAAACAATGTAAAACTAGGTATTTGTAGAAAAAATTTAGTCTTAACCACTATGTAGTGTAAAAATAGCAATGTAAAATATGGTTAATGAATTTTGTTAAACTGAGAGGCATCAGTATTCAGAATTTGCTTTGTATTTAATAATACTTATTTGTGGTAGTCAAACAAAAATATTTATATCTTAAAATGTTAAGAGTATATATTCATGTATTTTAAATTTTTATTGCTAGGTTTGTGCATTACATTTTGCAGACAGCACTTGGAAAAGAATACTGGACAAGTAACTTTTTTCTTAAAATGCTGAGGTTATTTGCTTGTCAAAAAAATCTTTCATAAAGCTAACATCTAACTACTGTGTTTTGAAGTGAGCTTTTGCCATTTCCTGATTTGTTTGTCCACCTCAGTATTTTTCTTGGCTATTGGGAAAAAAGTCATGAAAGTTGTATCATAACTGCAAGCTCAAATTAATTGTATAATTGTCTGATCAAATTTAAAGCTCCATTGTGATAGTTGTGTAATTAGCAGTCCTTCCAAAAATATTGATAGAGCTTGTGGCAAGCTCTATCAATAGCACCCATAGTTAGTAATACTCGACTTAGAAATGTTTTTTGCATTGTTATAAATGCAGCGGGCTATTGGCTGTTTTTCCAATCAACAAACTGTTTACTTAACTTAAATCATATTTTGCAATTCTGTGGATATCTCTTTTAGGGAATCGTCCTTATATATTCCTGTCTGCTCGTGTACATCCTGGTGAGACTAATGCAAGCTGGGTTATGAAGGGAACACTGGAATACCTTATGAGCAATAGTCCAAATGCGCAATGTTTACGGGAATCTTATATTTTCAAAATTATTCCCATGCTCAATCCAGATGGTGTCATCAATGGAAAGTAAGCATATATTTACTCACAAATATTTAATCTGTGCTCCAATTCTTTGCATCAGTATTTAAAAATGAATAATCTAAATTAATCCTGCAAAGATACAATTCAATACCTAGTGTGATAAAAAAGCAATATTGCTAGGATTTTTGGCTTCTTAAAAGGCAGTTACATTCCTTCACAAATTTGTTTTACAAAAATATTTTCAGTTGTTCATGGATGATAATCATTCCTGTGTGATTTGACATGACATTTTAATTGTCTCTCTGTCCTGGATTTGTGTAAGAGTTTTACATGAGACCACACCTGCATTTAGGAAAAGCTAAACAAGTTCATGGTCTACATGAAAAAAAAAAAGTGCCTTATATTTGAGAAAGCCTTTTACATAATTTTTTAAAAGGTGGGAAGTTAATAGCTGTGCAAGAGAAAGGGTAAGAGAGTATCCTGGTTTGATTGAAGTTATTAATAGTAGTTATTTCAATTGCTACACTTTTCTTTATAAATGGAAGGGATATTTCAGAACCTGTTGAAACTGCTATGAGTAAACACTGAGCAGTCTACATTTACTTGGTTGCAGGGAATTCATATGAAATGGAAATTTTGCTATGGTGAATCTACAGTTTCTATTCATCTATTATAGGTACTATTTTAAAAGATTTTGTGAACAAAATAATAAAAATAAAAGTATTTACAGATTGCAATAGAACCTTGTCTTTATATATGTAAAAGAATATGTATACTAGAACACGTGTAATTAAATAATTCAGGGTACAGGGACAGTTAAGAAAGCTGTTCCAGCAGACACAGTCTAAAGGCAAATGTAGTGAAGATGACTGCGTGATCATGAAATCCTGCAAGTTTAAAAGTTGTTGCCGATAGCTGACTGAATAGAGAGATGATCTTTTTGTTTGCTGGGTTGTTTGGGGTTTTTTTGTCCTTGTTTTTCTCACAGATCCTTGTCTCCTAACAACTTCACATTTCAAGTATTAGATTTCTAGTTGACATTAGTCTTTAAATTACAGAAGACACCAAAATTGTAAAGATACCATATATATGAAATTACTGATTTTGAGGTGGAATTTGGATTGAATTGCAAGCCTTCAGTTTCAACAGCAAATAAGTAATATTACTGTTGACTTCACATAAGAGGCTACTTCTAATTTATTTTTAGATTTTCTGTAACATAGCTTAAAACACCCCAAACATTTCTATTATTTGGCATGTTAGAAAATGGAAGTTTGTTTGTTGCCAGACTCCTTCCAAAGAAGCAGTGTTGATAAGGAAAACTGGAGGTGGGGGGGAGGCTTATTTAAAAGTATGATAATACAGACTACATCATGCGTTTTTCCACCCCCCCCACAATAGCCACCGTTGCTCTTTAAGTGGAGAAGATTTAAACAGACAGTGGCAAAATCCAAATCCAGATCTGCATCCCACTATTTACCATGCTAAAGGGTTACTGCAATATCTGGCTGCTATAAAACGTTTGCCTTTGGTAAGTATGTGTGTGTAAGCAATTCTGAATCTTTTTAACTTTGTCTATGTAGCTAGTCCATAAATTAAACATTTTGATACGGTCTTGTAAACCATGTCACACTTAAATTTGACTTGGAGAACTGGTCTTCTGCAAACCTGTAGATGTAAATCTGTTACATGGGCTAGGCTAGAAGGTTAAACCTTCCTTAGATTAATCACACACTTCTTGTCTTAACACAAAAGTTAATTATATAAAGGGATTGTGTTGCCTAATTCTTTGGAATGTGCAACAGTACAAATAAAAAAACGGTCTTTCTATTACTTTCATAAAATGTTAATTCCATATGCCTTGGGTTTATTTTGCCAAATGATTTATTATAGGTCTACTGTGATTATCATGGTCATTCTCGTAAGAAGAATGTATTTATGTATGGCTGCAGCATCAAAGAGACAATGTGGCATACAAGTGTTAATGCTGCCTCTTGTGACCTGATGGAAGACCCTGGTTACAGGGTAAGTTTGACATTTGTACCTTTTATTTAGCATGGGTTTGGATCATACTTTTCAAATAGTATCCTGATCCTATCCTTTGCAAATAATGTCTCTAGAGCATAAGCAGACTTATTTAAAATCAGCTCCTTTTAGTTTGTGAGTTTACTTCAAAGTACACTTCATGAAGCTTTAAACGTTATAAATAGAGTGCTTTATTTTTTTTGTTTCTTTACACCAATATTTACCTTTTTTGTCTTTAATATTACTTCTACAGAAAATAGATAGAAAATATGCTTCTGTGCATTTATAATTACCAGATTAAAAAACGAGTCATTGAAGCATGGCAAGCAATATTCTAGTGACAAGGCAAAAAAGAAACGGAATTGTTCTGAGAAATACTTATTTTTGTACATGGAAATATGCAAGGTTTCTTTTTCTTTATTCCTTTATATAAAGATATATACTTAAGACATGTGTCCCTAATTAGGTATATATAATAAACTTGCACATCCTCTCCATTGTGTAAACTTTCAAAAATGTCAAAAATTTGTTTCTTGGAGTTTGTTTCTTGGAGTGTTACCTATTTCTTCTGTGTGTCTCCCTCCGCTGCTGCCTCATGGGAACTGCAAACCTGTGTGACTTAAGGGCTTCCAGACCCCGTGGGTTTTTTTTAAAGATTCAGAGTTAAGCTTCAAAAGCATGTGAATGCATGTTAAAAATACTTGTTACGCATCCTTGAGTGTAAATGAGTACAGATGCTTTCCGATCTTTTTTTCTCTTTAAATTTCCCTCACCAAAAAAAAAAATCTGGCTTCTTGATTTTCTTGTGTGATTTCCTGAATGTTGAGCCAGATGCCAATGATGTCTGCTGCTCTAACACATTTATGTGGGGTTTTGTCACTTCAACCTGCACTACTGTAGTGCACAAAAAACAGTAGTCAATAAGGGCTTTCATTTTTAAAAGCGTTTCACTTTCAAAAAGGTGAACTGAAATGTTTGGGCAAGCTTACACTAATGGGTTATGTATTACTACTGAAAAAATAAATTTGAAGAAGTCATGTTTCATCTTAACTGACACAAAAACTGGAAAGAACAGTCATTTAGCATTAGTCAAATATATGTATTTGCATGACGTTTTCACTGGAGCTGTTACGTGAACATTTATACTGAACTTTGATTCACATGCTTGAAGTGAAATATGCACCTAGTGCTTTGCTGAATATAAATGAATTTTAAGTGTTAACAAAATACTGCTTTTGTTAGGTCTGTAAATGGGATTTCTGAAACAGTCTGCAGTTGAATTAAATACTTTTGTGGAGTATGTGGTACACTTAATTTGAGCAAACTTAGCTTGGTGAGTTAGGAGGTATAGAGATCAGCTGAAGATTCTCTTGTATCCTGATCCTTATTTGCATAACTAAAAATTTTAGTGACTGAACCTGAAAAAAGGGATTTTAAAAACTAGGAAGAGGCCTGAAGACACTGTCAGTTGAACATACTGAGTTTTGAAAACTAAAGATGGAGAATGGTTTCTTTCTTGTGTTTTTTAAATTCAAACAGCACCAGATTTTCCGGTAACAGTTTGTGATTACATGGTCCCTTTTCACCTCCTTCCATATAGGAAATAAAAGAATCACTGTTTTTTTCAAATTGCTGTCCTGCAGGCACTCCCCAAGATTCTGAGTCAGACTGCCCCCGCATTCTGCATGGGCAGCTGCAGCTTTGTAGTGGAAAAGTCCAAGGAATCTACAGCACGAGTTGTTGTCTGGAGAGAGATAGGAGTACAAAGGAGCTACACAATGGAAAGCACGTTATGTGGATGTGACCAGGGCAAGTATAAAGTAAGAGGATACATCAGTTACATATTTCTTACTTTCTAATTTCTTCCCTTTGCATTGGTATCTTCTGTAACTCTGCTTGCTCAATTCTTGCTTGCTTTAAGCTTCTGAAACCTTTCAAGGTCTGGGTAGGCTAATGTTAGGATGAAATGACACAATTTTCAACTTTGTAGGTTGCATAGCAGTTATGCTTATGGGCTGTTTTAACAAGATTAATATTAATCATTGCTTGTAACACATGTGTACACATGTAGTTAAAAAAACCCCAGAACTGTTCTGCCCAACAGATTATTAGAATTGGGTAGTAGTAAATGCCAATATTATAATAAAAATTTCCTTTACATATGGCAATTTCAGACATCACCATGGCAGATCATGGTTGTTCAACAGATATTTAGCAGTGTCCCTTACAGAATTTTCCAATATAGCTGGGGAACAGGCTTACAAATCAAAACATTTTCATATCGGGTTACCAGCACTACAAATTACACATCATCTCTGAGCTCATGTAGTTGTGTGGCTTCTTGACTTAAAATTTCTTTTCATTTTCTCTCCTTGAAAAGTGTTAACAAGGCTGCAAATCTGAAAGCAAAAGGTGACCCTGTTGGTAGTGTGTCACTACTAGACATGCATGGAAGAAGTGGATTTCTTCTGCTTGAAAGTTGAGTTTAGGAATGCTAATCAAGAAAATGATCACAAGTCTCACATAAGGTGCTCGACAGAAAGAGGATCAGAAGGCTGGGTGGGACAGAAATAAAAAAAAAGAGTTGAAACAAGATATATTTAGTATATTAATGTATGCTCCAACATTTTTGTTTATATCCCTAGACAGTAGGAAGACAGATATTTTGTTAAGAATTTCATTAGGCCTGTAAGTCAGTTAACAACAGATGCATTCCTGCTGTTGTTAGAATATTCCTCAGATGACATCATTACAGAGGTTAAAAAAAGATAACTCATCCAATTTGCTTATTTTGAAATTTTGAAAATGTTCTTAAACATGGACCCTCATAGCTTTAGCAGCGTTGCTACACAAAGTACTTAAGAAAAGTGAATTGAAGGTGCTTTGTGGGCAAACTTTCAAAATGCTTAAACCTCCAAAGTTATTCTTCAGTAAGGAAAGAAAAAAATGGCTGAATTTTGTGGAAGAGTCATTTAGTCAAGGGAAGAGCATTCTTTTGTGTCATATAAACTAACTGATGAGTCTAAATTACTGTTCTGCCATTCATTTTATGGAGTAAAGCAACATGTGAGCTCTTAATCCTCCTCTGAACATACAGGAAGATTCTTAATTTTTTCTTCACTATGATAATGCTCAGACTTATTAAGAAAATATATCTAAAAAGTCAAGGTGACTGGACTTAAGCAAAGAGCTGCATTTCTCCAGTGAGAAGATGAAAGATGAAAAGACTTAAGCTCAAGGGTTTTGGGGGCACTTTTGTTGTGTTGTTTGGTTTATTTTGGGGATTTATTTTTTGGAAGGAGTAGGGCCAG
Source organism: Promerops cafer (assembly GCA_013398275.1). Classification (NCBI taxonomy): domain Eukaryota; kingdom Metazoa; phylum Chordata; class Aves; order Passeriformes; family Nectariniidae; genus Promerops; species Promerops cafer. The sequence goes on along the minus strand of VZSE01006887.1, from coordinate 591,118 downwards.
TAAGTCTGTCAATAAACTTATGGTATTAATTAGATTACGTATATCATAATATGTTATTTCAAAACAGAGAGAAGTTGAACTACAGAAATTCCCTTCCCTCCTACTTCCCATCCTAAAGGACATGAGAGTTCAGATCTGAGGGATGGAAACATAAAGGTCACTTTCCTAGTCTTACTCTGGTTTGGCATCCTTGCTGAATTTTGTTCAAAGCCTGAAGAGGATTACTTAACAATTTGGTCCTTTGTGGAAGGAATACTGAGTCTTTGCCAAAGCTGAACAACATTTTTCTTTTTATTCTCATTTATTTTACTTGGACAATGATGAATCTAGACTATTTCCAGCCAGAAAGCTGTTGAGCTGAAGTTAGCTATTCTTACCTCAATTTAGGGTCTCTGGTGACAGAGTTGTCTCTGGAAGCAATTTTTTTTGAGCTGGTCGCATGGAATCTTTGAAGTCTGTTGACAATAAGTGCTGCAAATATAGGTCCGTCATCTGTGATTCAAGATGTGGAAAAACAAGCTTTCAGGTGAAAGGACTCTCCAGGATCTACTATGGAGCATAATTAAGATGCCAGACAAAAGAACAATGTCTTCCATGGTTCATGCCACCTGAAAACAGAAATCAATGTCTTTCCCGATTGAAGATTAATACATTTGGAAGTATTGCTTGACTTTTAAGTCATTTGAAAAGATTTTGTTACCTGGCGATCTTATGATGTACATAAAGAGAAGACTTCAGAAAATAAAGATTTGGTTAACAAATTTCTCAGTAACCATGATTTTTCAGTCTCTAGAATTTAAGTTTTCAAAAATGATTATGTCTTTGTAACCTCTGCTGAATAAGAAATCAGAAGATCTACATGATATTTTACTGTCCAATTGACTTCTCCAAATCTTTATATGGCTGTTTTCCTTTTATTAAGTACATATTATAGGAATATTCTTCTCCACTTGAGGTCACAGTCTGCTGTGCCATTGTTTTGTGTCTTTGCTTTCAAGCAGCAAATTTAATCACTGAGATACTCTATTGATATCTTCATAACATGCTTAGTGAGGAAGTCTTCAACCCTCCATCTAAAATTTTACCATCTAGAAGAAAAACAGTTGTATAAGATATAGAGAATAAGGAATTAAATTTAGTTTTAAAAGAAAGAAGCTATGTTGAGATGGCTTGAGCTTAAGAGCAGTGCCTGTAGCATGTAAGTAACTTTAATAGGCCTCAGTTAAAGGTACTAGAACAATAGTTGAAAATCATTAGAAGATAAAAGATGTGTTACCAAGGCTTCAGTGAAAGTCAACTTGACCTCAGGTCCCTTAGTAAGGGCAACTGATGATGATGATTTCCTGAACCAGACTTTGGATCTTGTTTCATGGAAATAAAGAGGTTTGGCTGATGGAAGAATGAATTAAGAAATTTGGTATTTGGCATTTGAGTGATATTACATTCTCCCTTATGATTAAAAGAAATTAAAGAAGCAAATCAAGATTTGACATGAGGCTTTTACCACAATTGTGTAGACTCCTCAGTGTAGTAAGTTCAAAATTTATCCTTCAGGTGTTCCCTTCTTATCCACCTCCAATCTGATCCATTTAGGTTTCTCCTTAGTTACATCCTCTTCCTGCTGTGCTAAAAATAGCAGCCACGGAACATGCGCACGCTACTTATCTTTATAACAATTGTCTTTGCACTTCTCTTCATGCTGTACTCTTGTTCTTTTTCAACTTTGAGACACTCCTGTTAGACATAGCCTGTCTATTAGGAACCTGCCAACTAACGATAAATTCTTCAGCAACAAATGCAGACGATAACGGGAAAAGTTTCTGAACCATCAAGTTGTGCACATGAGTAATCTGTGTAACAGTGAGGTTACTGTTACCTTTCTCCTTCCTCTTCTACATACTTGTTGCCTCTTGACCTTAATGTTATTTTAATCTCTTTGGGGCAGGGACTGTGTCTTCCTGTGATTAGCGTAGTGGAGCCCCAGCTATGATTGGGGTCTTCGAAAGTTAATGATGTGCAAACAAATACAAAAGAAAGCCAAAAAATTGGCCTCTGTGGATAAGGTACTGCACTGAGTGAGGAGAACTGATTTCTGTTCCCAGCGGGGTCAGTGACATGCTGTGAGACACTGTGCAAATCGCTTCAGCCCTCTCTGCCTCCATTTCTCCATCAGTACAGTGAGGATAATTCTTCCTTTATTAATAAGTGCTTTGAAACCTACAGCACAAAAGCATTATAAAAGAGGTAAGTAGTATTACTATTAAGAATAATACTCAAATATTCAACTCTTGTTCAATGCTAACAGGTTTCAGTACCATTTGGTCGGAGGATGGCACTGTTCAGAATCATGGATATAGCTTTATCTTTCTTGTTAATAAAAAGCACCTTGTTTATGAGTACTACCAAGGCAAAAAAAAAAGAATTCAGAAGAAAATCAAATTTTTCTTATATTAAGTATGTTCAAAACAGCACATGGAGAATGTGTGGACTGTACCATTTCTGGAGCAACATACTTTCTTTTAAACCTTGCATTTTAAAATGCAGTGTCAGAGTGGCAACACATACAAAGCTTGTGTGTTTTTTTCCTAGCTTTTGGTAAAGAAATTCCTGCTTCATTCTTTTTTGCTTCTTTTGTACTTGATGACTTAGCTTACCAGCAATTTCTGGCTCTTCTGTCTCCCTGTTTGTTTTGTTAAAGCATCTTTTTAACTAATCTGTTTGTTAACAGGTTTAGAAGATCCAAGCTAAAATTCTTTTAAATTCTCCAGAGATACAGAAATTGCGAAGGGGGAAATTGAGTTGAGATGTTTAACTGAATTTGCTAGTGTATATACAGTTAGTACTAGCCAATAACATAACTGTTGAGGCTCAGTCCAGATTACTCTCCTTTCATAAAGTAGTTGAGGTCAGAGGTTATGTCCCTATATACTGCACTTCTGGCTAAATTAAAAGTGTAGAATTACCTGATGGGAGGGTTTATCAGATATGTAAACTTGGAGAGCATTACGTAAGTTCTACCTTCTAAATAGTCTTTGCAGAGGAAAATGCCTGGCTATGTAATTCAAGTTAGAAAAGAGCTATGGCTTTTGAGAATTTGTTTCTTAGTTTTAATTACTAAATATGTGAATAAATGCTTTCAGAATTAACACATGTAGCCTCTAACTTACAGGCAGGGAAGAGACATCTGTCTTACAGAGTAACTGCTGCCTTAGGTAATCTTACCTATGTGTCAAAACATAGCACTGAACTTGATCACAGCTGTGATATTAATCCTCTCCTTTTTTAAATTCTGATTGATGGAATTTATGTTGAGAAATCTTGTATTTTGAATTCTTATTTAAAAATAATTTATATTTATGAATCTAGACATTATCTCCGTCTCTCTTCCAATGCTACTGGGAAAAGATTCATTAATATTGGGGTGCTAGAAGTGTAGACTAGGAAGCTCCAAAAAATCTGGATGTGTCTGTTCAGCCTTGGAGGAATCATGTAGGTATTCCTGGGTCTTCTCTGATACTCTTTCTATGTGTTTATTCTACAGTTCTGATTTGTTCTGTCTTTAAAGCAAGAGAATATATTAAATCAAGTAAGAAAATATTAACCTAGAGAATTATTCTGCAGTATGTGTGGGTCCATCTGCCTGTACCTATTTTGTATTTTTAAATCTTATTTTCAAATTAGGGATTACAGATAGGTACAAGAGAACTGGAGGAGATGGGAGCAAAGTTCTGTGTTGGCTTGCTGCGTTTAAAAAGAATGTCCTCACCTTCGGATTACAATCTGCCTTCTAGTCTGTTGGATATTGAAAATGAACTGATTGAGTCAAGCTGTAAAGTGACAAGGTAATACATTTTTATTATATTTGCATTTTCTTTTTGGAAAAAAAATTGCTTTTCTCAAGTAGTGCAAAGATTCTTTCAAAAATATTCTTCCACTTATCAAAAATAATGCTGATATGTTGTGATCTGTAACTATAACAAAAATCTGTATATGTTGGAGACCAATTTTGTTAATTCAGTTGCTTCAAATTTTGAAAGAAAACAATACAGACAGAGTTAGACTACATGTCACATCTGCTGCTGGGATAAACACTAGCAATTTTAATGTCATTGGGGAGTTAATAAAGGCCATAAAATTCAGTAGTAGGTCTTAGGTCTCAATTGTCTCTTTCAAAGTGTTTTTTTTTCTCTTTTCTTTTATTTTACTTGCTGTGGTATTAAAAATGTGTTTAAACAGATTTAAAGTATATGAGTTAAAGCACTAAAAACTCTTAAGTATTTCTTCCAAACTTTCTTTTTCTTGTTTGTCCTCTGGTGGAGATATATAACAAGACTTAAGCAATTTGAAACATACGAAACAGTTTGGGTCACAAACGAAATTTATATGCTCAGTAGCCAGGTTATTAAGTTGCCAGTTCTTAAAGCTGTAGATAGGCTTGCAGATGTATGCATACGTTGCATTTTTCTGTTCATGTCGTTCATCACTGAAGTATCCACATGTATGTGGTAACTAAGGATGGACAGCAAATAAGTGATTTCGAATGTACAAGCATATTTTTCTGAAAATGTGGTTGACAGACTCATAAAGCTGAGTTCAGACTTGAAAAAAAAATTTCATTGGAAAGGAGTGAGATTTACATGGTATAATATTTCTACTAATGTTGGCTGTAGCTCCAGTTTAGCCAAGGCAATAGAGTGCAAATCTGGGGAAAAAATGAAATTTGTTACTGCTTTTGGACAGCTGAAACAAGGAAGTACTTGATAGTAAGACTTACATTGGATGTAAGATTAATACGCAGTTTGTCTCTAGACCATGAAAACCTAGCAGAGCTATGGGACAGCATCTGTGACACCCTATGACCGGGAAATAATGTTTATTTCCCTCATTTAGACCCATCAGTGTTACTGGAATGTTCAGTATTGAGAGAAACTGGAGCTTGTTCATGCTTACCATTTACAGATAATAATGAAAAGTGGAGCATAAGCTAAAAGGTGAGAAAAACAATAGGAGTAACAACAGGAGGATGTCTTAGGCAAGTGGTTAAAAGTGTATGAATAGCTGTGATATGCAGGCTTCAGTGATGGTTGGATCCCCCCAGTATCATTTGCTCACTAGTTTAACGTCAGGATGTTTGTAATGACTGAATTTTTACTGTCAGAACAAGTGTCGTGCTTGGTTGAAGCTGAGTTTGTGATTCCTGGAAAAGATAGTGTCAGAAATTGGGTTTTGGGTAACCAAAGAAGAACTTCTGTAAGTGTGTAAGTAGTGTAAGAAATTTGAGGGGAAATATGGGCCCACAGGTGAATGCAGCAGGAGCCCTGGTGACACAGGACGTGAAAAAGGCTGAGGTACTGACTGCCTTCTTCATCTTCGTGTTTGCTAGAAAGATCGGCTCTTGGTGTGCTAAGGACCCAGACACTGGGGCAGGATTGCAGCAAGGAAGGCCTACCCATGGTGGGAGAGGAACGGGTTGGAGAATACTTAAGCAAGCTAGTCTTACCTAAGTCCAGAGGTCCTGATAAGATGCACCTGGAAGTACTGAGGGAGCTCACTGGTGTCACTGTGAGGCCACTCAATAATTTTTGAAGGATCATAGTGATTGGGACAGGTGTTTTAGAAGACTGAAGGAAATCAGATGTCCTGCCTGTCTTCAGGAAGAACAAGGAAGAGGATCCAGGGAATGACAGGCTGGTCAGCCTCACTGTGATCCCCGATAAGGTGATTAAACAACTAATCCTGGAAAGTGTTTCCAGCTATTTGAAGAGGAGGTGTTCATGATAGTCAACATGTGATCCTTCTCCTCAGCACTGGCGAGGCGTGCACACCTGGAGGACTGTTTTGTTCAGTACAAGAGTGTCATGGACATACTGGACATAGTCCAGTGAGGAGCTCCTGAGATGGTGAAGGGACTAATGTACATCCCACAGGAGGAAATGCTGGGAGAGCAGGGACTGTTAGTCTGGAGTAGAGAAGGCTCAAGAGGCATATTATCAATGTATACAAATACCTGAAGGGAGGCTGTAAAGAAGGTAGAGCCAGACTCTTTTCAGTGGTATCTGCTGACAGGCTAAGAGCACAAACTATAGAGGAAATTGCATTAACCATTATATACATAGAAAAGTGCCCTATTTTTGGCCAGGAAAGGGTTAATTTTTTACAGAAAGGGGCCTGGCCAGACCCTACTGTTATTTGATACCATCTCACATCACTTTTCAGGGGCTGGAGTAAGAGACTCCCTCATTTCTGGTCAGGCCGGGGACAGAAAAACTCTGGCAGGTGAAGGGTCTGGTATTGTTGAACTTTCTATGTAAATCATTCCATTGTGTTTTACATTTTGTTATTAATGTTGTTGTTGCTGTTTCTCTTCCTTTCTTCTCTCATTGTTGCTTCCAGTAGATTGTCGTTATCTTAACTCGTAGCTTTTACCTTTGTTCCTCCAATTCTTAACTCCATTCCCTGAGAGGGAAGGAGAAGGGGAAGGGGGTGGAGCAAGCGAGCAGCATCTGGTTCTGGTGAGTCTTGGTGGGGGCACTGAGCCATGACAAATGGTTATACCTATATGTATTTGTTGTGAGGTGCTCAAACAGTGGAACAAGCGTCCCATGGGGGATATAGAGTCTTACTGCAGGGGATATTTGAAAGCTGTCTCCATGTGGTCCTCAGCAAACGGCTGTATGTGGCCCACTAGAGCATGGGTGTTGCACAAAATGACCCCCTGAGGTCTCTTCGAAGCTCAGCCATTCTGTGAAAAGGGAGAAAAGTCTTCAAGTCTTTTCTCAAAAGGTACTGAATGCTGGTGTTTTGGGCACTTCAAATTTAAATGCTAGTATAGGTAATTAGAATACAGGGTTCTAAAAATCACAGGTTAGTTGCATTTGTCTTTCTCAGAACTTAAGCAGCCAAGATCCTGTTCCCTTGGCATTTCTGTCATATATGCCATGCTGCTTCCATCCAGGACAAGGTTAATTTTTGCAGTAGCTAGGAGGGATGCTATTCTATATGACCTCACAGCATTGTCAGGTGCAGGGGGAAGGGACTCTCTTCAGGGAATAAGGGGTTCCTCACAGTGGAGGAAACATGGCAGACCGAGCAGTCTGGTATTGTTTACTGTTGGGGGCTTTCTCTGTGGATAATTTCTTTTCTTATATCTTTTGTTATTAATATTGTTGCCGTTACTCTTCACTTCTTATCCCATTGCTGTTTCCAATAAACTGTTCTGATCTCAGCCTTTTGTGATCTCTGCCTTTTGTCCCTCCAACTGGCAGGGAGGGGAAGTGGCACATGGTTTTGCAGGAGTACTGAATTGGAGAATTCTGGAAATGTCTGTTCCTAGACCATGACATACGCTTTAATAATTTTGTAAATACTAATTCTTCCATAAATACAGGCTGGCTGTTAAGCAGTTTCACTTGACAATTATTGTGGATGGCCTTCCTTACAAGAGCACCTATTGAATTGAGGGAAGTCATATCATACAGAAGTCACTCCCCTTGGTATCTGCTAGAAAGCTAAAGACACATCAAAAATGCTTTAGTATCAGAATGGGATAAAAAGGGCGAGATGTCATGTTTGCTTTCTGTTTGATAGCAAACTTCGGTAATGCTAGATGAGAAAAGGAAGAAATGGAAACACATAGCTTGTTTTAATGTTCTGAAATAAAGCAAATCCTGGTAATATGAATAGACGCACATAGATTGAACTTTCTTTACTAGCCAAAGTACTTCATTGATCCAGCTAGCTCTAGAAAATTATTATCTATGAAAATTAATTGCATGTGAAGTACAACCATACTGGGGGCACAGGAAAACTGCCTCTGACTTGGATGATATTTCATTGCTGGGAGTGAGTGGCACAGGGATTGTTTCAGCCTGGATTTTCAGAAAGCACTGATAAAAGACTTAGTCCTGCATAAAGATAATGTTGTTGGCTACATATGAGCACAGGTAAAATATAGCATTAGGCTCATAATAAGCTTACTATTACTGAGACTCTATATGGAAATATAATCCTGATTTGTGAAGAAAGTAACTCTGGAACTTAAAAAACCCAGCAAGTTCAGTTCCATCCAAAAGACTAGGTCATGAAAATCACAAAAATAATTGTACTGGAAGATAAAATTTTAAATTGGAGAGAGATGATTAAATAGCTTCATTCAGTGTATTAAAAATTAATTTATACCTAAAAAAATTTTTTTAGAAATGGTTTCCCCTAACATGACCTTTCAGTGTTACACAGCCACAGATGGTGAAAGGTGATAACCAAGTGCTTCTGCATTAAAGAAATTAGGAGAGTGGGAAAAACAATCAGATTCTGTGCATGTAAGAGTTAATATTTTTAATCAATATGGGACATTGACATAAGAAATGTTGAAGTTTATTGGAGGAATCTGTTAACATCTGTTTAAGTCTTTTTAAGTCCTGATGGCTTTATTTCTTAAAGTCATTAAATGTAAATCTAAGAACACTAAAACATAAAACAGAAAAACACACAGCATGAAGTGAAAAAATAGGTACATTGCTGTCAGTATTCACCTAGCAATACTGTATAACTGTGTGAGAATCTGTGATGGAAAAACTGAATGTGTGAATTCAAACAACTTAATTTAAACTGTGGCATTAAGACTGAAATGTGTTGTGTATTTGTACCTGATGTCCCTGCCCACAGCAGGGTGATGGAAATAGGTGATTGATAAGGTCCCTTTCAACCCAAGCCATTCTATGATTCTATGATAAACAAGAAACTACAGTTTTGTTCACAGAACTTCCACTATTAGCAATAAAAGTGCCATATAATATTCAAGTTTGCACATTATCTTTTTTTATTCTTTGCCAAAGGGATCAATATTGGCATAGGTGGAATTAAGAGGTGGTACCATTCTTTTGTTGCCAGAGGCTCAGAAGCAGAGTTTTGCTGTATGCCTTAGGCTATATTAAAAAAATCTTGTCACCTTGTCAGCCAAGGTATGCATTTATTATTCACTTGAGTGGTAGAAATATACAAAGAGCCTCTGTCAAGCAAAGTTTATAAAGCTGATTTCTATTCCTCTTCAGAGACAGTCATGGGTCAGAATGTAGTCACATAGTTTCTTGTTTTATATGCCCAAACTTCAATTCTCACTGTTCTATTACAATGAAAGAACTGCTTATACTTTCTTTATACTCACATGATTTGCTGCTTTTTACTTGCCATTTGACACAAATGAGAAGCTGCCTACAGGAAAAGCAGGTAAAAAGTTCATCAATAGGAAGTATAAAACAGAATATTTTTACAGAGCTGTCGCACTGCTGTAGGGTTAGAGTAGAGGAATTACTAAGATTGTGGTTATTTCCTTTACTTTTTGGATATTACTGGTATTACTTTTTACTAAAGCACAGTTTTAATGCTTTAGAGACTAAGCAGACAAGTTTAAACACAGAAACACTGATTTTATTTTTTGCAAATGATTTTGAGTGTTTCTCAAATTCTTTTTGGTTTTCCAAGTACATGTTAATATTTTAGAGTGTATTGCCAGAATTTCATTGCACATAGGCTGAATTTGCATGAGTTCATTTTGAACCATGTCTGAAACAAGAAAAATAAGTAGATTTATTTCCCTCTGGCAGTGAACTTTAACCTTTTATGTGATTAATTAAACACCTAATTTTTCCTTAATTATTTCCAGCCCATTTGACAGTGTTTTCATCCCAGTTCCAAATGGAAAAGATTAGACTAAATGTAATACTGGTCTTGTGTTGAGAATTATAGTTGTTGTGCTGACAAGTTTGATAGGGTCTATATGCAATGAAACAAAAACATATGACTGGAGTCGTAACTGTTAGGGCTTACTAGACTTATCCTCTGCTCAAAAACTTGACCACGTTTTGGAAATCCTAGTTCATTTCAAGGATTCTTTTGAGGCTCATTGGTGTGTTCTAGAACATGGTGTGGTTGTGTTTGTTAATTTGATTTAATTATAGCAGAGAAGCAGACTGAGCTCTGGGACCCAGCATGTCTAGAAAATGGTAGAAAAAGCAGACAGCCAAAAGGAGCTGTGGGAAGAGAAAAACTTGATGAAAATTCCATTTCCTGCACTTAGTCTTACACTTGAGAAAAAACATCAGACTGGTGAGGCAAGGAGTGAGGGGTATTTTCAGTGGGAGTGTGTGCAAAGTCTGGCAAGGGATTTCTGTCGAGGCTGTCAGATAGAAACTGGTTTTGTCCTATTTTATTTCCCTCCCTCTTAATAACCCATAAACTTTTCCCAGACATTTGTATACTCCTAATCTGCTTCACCTGGGAATGAAGGTTTTTTTTCTTCTTACTCTTCTGCAGGGTTGGAAATTTTCTTGGCCTTTCTTCCAGTACCTTAGGAGTACAGCTTTGTTTAAAAGAAGGCATTTTATACTGCAGCTTTTGTCCAGTCTGTCCCATTCTGAATGTTAGAAGAAAAAGCTGTTAAAAATCAGATTCAGAATTCCACTTGTGGGCCTGGTAGCAGTGCCCATGCACCAGGCCCCTCCTCTGGCCTCAGTGAAAGTGATTGCTTTTAATTCTGTGTAGACTGTAGCATCAGAGAACTGTTAGTCTTCTCTAGGGCAAAATAAGGAAACTAGTAATCAAGGGAAAAAACCCCAAACTAACCCCAAAAAATAAGTATGATGAACTGCTTATATATTCTTCATACCATTCTTTAAGTTTCTTCTACTCATGATGATATGATCCAAATATGGGCTGTAGTTAATGATTGATGAATCCCAAGTGATTTGATTCAGTTTTGAATTTCATAAAATGTATTTCAGGGTAAGAACACATAGAAGGTGTTGATGTTACTTGTGATTAAATTGTGGAGTAAAATTTTGTAACTCTAACTGTGAAGGTATTTAAAAATAATAATTAAAGAGGATTTGGGTGTCCAGCTTCTTATGACTTGGAAAAGAGTTGGATACATTCTCCCCTTTAGCCTTGGAAATTCCCTTGAGAAAATATCCTTATTACTTACAAAAAACACATAGATTAAGAGCAGCTGAACTGGACAGCACTTGTAGATGCATGTATGATGTTGCCTCCTGCAGCAGGACTGCTAATCTCCAGAAGAGAATATAGGCACTAAAGAGAAATTAGAAAGGAAAGTATGGAGAAACAATTCCTTTGTGATACTTCGTAACTGTCTTTCTCATCTAAGATTTTTTTTTTCCTCCTATGATAATGCAGTTTTAAAAGACATCATTAGTACTGCAGAATTCTCTCTCCTTCCTTTCCCAACTCCCCAGGTAGCTGCAACTCTCCATGCTTTGGCAGGGAATATTTCTTAATTTTTTGTTCTAAAGTTGTAAAATGTATACACGTCCCCTGTAGTGTCAAAAAACTGCTGATCTCCATGGAGTTGAAATTGGTAATGGTTACGTCTACCTTGTGGATTAATTTTTGTGTAATTGAGTCTTGTGGATAATGAAAAATCCAAGTATGTCTTTTATAGGACAATTAAAATATTATTTTGAAAAAAATATACCATGTACGTGAAAAGGTTTATTAAATTTTGATATGTTTGGAGCATTAATGTAAATGAAAAACACATAGTAAGGTATTATCGTTTTAAAAAATAATAGAGTCATAGCATGGCTTGCATGGGAAGAGACATTAAAGATTATCTAGTTCCAACTCCCCCTACTATGGACGAGGATGAAACCCACTAGATGAGGTTTCTCGTAGCCCCATTCAACCTGGCTTTGAACACTTCCAGAGATGGGGCATCCACAAGTTCTTTGGTCAGTCTGTTCCAGAGCCTCACCGCCCTCACAGTAAATAATTTCTTCCTAGTATCTAATCTAAATCTTGTCTCTTTTAGTTTAATAACATTTCTTCTTATATCCCTTTCTGACTGTGTAAAAAGTCATCCTTCCTCTCTCTTGTAAGTCCTGTTTAGGTCCTGGAAAACCACAGTCAGGTATCTCTGGAGCCTTCTGTTCTTCAGGCTGAAGAACTCTAGCTCTCTCAGCCTGTCTTTGTAGGAGAGATGCTCCAGCCCTCTGAGCAGCTTAGTGGCCTCCTCAAAACTCACTCCAACAGGTCCATATCTTTCTTGTGCTGGGGACCTCAGAGCTGGATGCAGCACTCCAGTTGGGATCTCACCAGAGCTGAGCAGAGGGGCAGAATCCCGTCCCTCACTTTGCTGGCCACGCTGCTTTGGATGCAGCTCGGGACACGGTTGGCTTTCTGGGCTGCAGGCTCACACTAGTGACTCATGTCCAGCTTTTCGTCCACAGGGCTTTGCAGGGCTGCCCTCAATGACTTCTTCTCCCAGTCTGTGCTTATGTCTGGGATTGCCCTGATCCAGTTACAGAACCTTGCACTTGAACTTGTTGGACTTCATGAGGTTCTTTTGGGCCCAGTTCTTTAGCTTGTCACTTTGGATGGCATCCCATCCTTCTGTTGTGTCAACTGCACCGCTCACCTTTGTGTCATCTGCGAACTTGCTGCAGGAGCACTTGACCTCACTGTCTGTGTCATTGAGTAAGGTCTTAAAGGGCACTGATCCCAAGACACAGCTCTGAGGACCCCTACTTGTTCCCCAGCCTCCATGTGGACATGGAGCCTTTGACCAAAACTCTCTGGCTGCATCCATCCAGGCAATTCCTTGCCTGTCAAACAGTCCACTCATCAAATCCACATCTCTCCAATTTGGAGATAAGCATGTCATGTGGGACCACGTTGAAGACCTTACAGAAGTCTAGGTTGATGACATAGGCTGATCTTCCCATGTTCACTACTGTAGTCATTCCATCATAGAAGGTGGGTAAGGCATGATTTGCTCTTAATCTCAAGGTGTGGCACGTTGAAGACCTTACAGAAGTCTAGGTTGATGACATAGGCTGATCTTCCCATGTTCACTACTGTAGTCATTCCATCATAGAAGGTGGGTAAGGCATGATTTGCTCTTAATCTCAAGGTGTGGAGAGAACACTGTCTGTGCTCCTGATCCCTTCAACGTCTTTCCAAGAGACATGAAATCCCTCTTGATAAATCACAATCTCATTGTTGCAGCCTCATTCAACCCTATATGAAAGAGTAGGAGTGATTGATAATAGTCTGGTTTTACCAGTCTTGGTAGCCTCTTTGTAACATGATGAATGTGGCCCTGATAGGTAGCAAATCTTGCTAGAGAGGCTGGATGGTAAATGGCTGGTCCCATGCATCTCAGTGAGGATTCTCCAGTAATTACCATGCTTCATGCACTTCTGGTGGCACTCATTCTCATATGAATGGTTGATTGTACTAGTTTTGTAGCATTGTCTTTTTCTTGTTCTTGACTACTTATTGTGGAGTTTTCTCCTTGCAGCCTCATAGTGTCATGATCACGGAATTCCTTGCAGCCGAGGGTCCAGGTAGCTCTTTTAGTCGTCAGCAAGTCTGTTTGGGTCTAGATGTATACCCAAGGTGGCTGTGGTCTCTGTTGGTGTTAGCCTGACAGCTGCCATGTGTAGATGTCATTTTTGTTGTAGAAGAAGGCTGCTTCCTCTTCCTCCCCAAGTAGAATTAAGTGGCCTTTTCTGTCTGCCCTTCCTGGAGAACTGCTGTGCTGTGTCCTGACCATGGCACCAGACCCTGGGCACTTGCACTCTCCGGTGCCATTTAAATCTGCTGGCAACAGTCACACTGTGTCAGCCTCACTCATGAGAGCTGATGGTTCCTGGCGGGTCTCTCAGCTCTTACTCGTGTTTCTCTGACTGTGGAGGCCCTGCCCAGCTTATTCTAGTGCTCAGCCCCCAGAACTTGCTGTGGCTGCCACTGCTGTTGTTGCTATCACTGCTGTGTGTGCCTGACTGACCTTAATAACTAAAGTAAATTTTAATTAATAATTAAAGTACATTTTAGAAAACTATTGTATTAATTCCTAAATTCAGTATTCAGTGGCAGGTGATGAAGAAAATAATCTTTTAAATGAAAGTTATGCTTAAAGTTCTTGAAGACCATAGTATTATATCAGGTATATTAATCAGGCATTTAGGAATTAATCTTTTTACCCATAAATTATTGTTTGATAAGATGCACAGAACTTAAGAATTTCATATAGTATTCTCTTTTAACAGCTATGACTTGAAAGAAAATACACAGATTGTGTTATCTTTTACTTTACAATACTGTAGGTGTGGGATAAACAACCTCTGCTAACCTGAGAAAAATTATAGTTTCCTTTTAAAAGAAAAAGCAGGAGGTGTAGGAGTAGAGGAAGAAGGATTATTGAGCAAGTTAATTAGAAAGAGCCCAAGGGAAAAGTTAGGAAATTAAAACCCATAGAATCAGCATGACAGCAGCTAAAAATATATCGTTACAAGATACGCTGAGGGTGGGGAGCAGCAGGGANGCTGGCCACGCTGCTTTGGATGCAGCTCGGGACACGGTTGGCTTTCTGGGCTGCAGGCTCACACTAGTGACTCATGTCCAGCTTTTCGTCCACAGGGCTTTGCAGGGCTGCCCTCAATGACTTCTTCTCCCAGTCTGTGCTTATGTCTGGGATTGCCCTGATCCAGTTACAGAACCTTGCACTTGAACTTGTTGGACTTCATGAGGTTCTTTTGGGCCCAGTTCTTTAGCTTGTCACTTTGGATGGCATCCCATCCTTCTGTTGTGTCAACTGCACCGCTCACCTTTGTGTCATCTGCGAACTTGCTGCAGGAGCACTTGACCTCACTGTCTGTGTCATTGAGTAAGGTCTTAAAGGGCACTGATCCCAAGACACAGCTCTGAGGACCCCTACTTGTTCCCCAGCCTCCATGTGGACATGGAGCCTTTGACCAAAACTCTCTGGCTGCATCCATCCAGGCAATTCCTTGCCTGTCAAACAGTCCACTCATCAAATCCACATCTCTCCAATTTGGAGATAAGCATGTCATGTGGGACCACGTTGAAGACCTTACAGAAGTCTAGGTTGATGACATAGGCTGATCTTCCCATGTTCACTACTGTAGTCATTCCATCATAGAAGGTGGGTAAGGCATGATTTGCTCTTAATCTCAAGGTGTGGAGAGAACACTGTCTGTGCTCCTGATCCCTTCAACGTCTTTCCAAGAGACATGAAATCCCTCTTGATAAATCACAATCTCATTGTTGCAGCCTCATTCAACCCTATATGAAAGAGTAGGAGTGATTGATAATAGTCTGGTTTTACCAGTCTTGGTAGCCTCTTTGTAACATGATGAATGTGGCCCTGATAGGTAGCAAATCTTGCTAGAGAGGCTGGATGGTAAATGGCTGGTCCCATGCATCTCAGTGAGGATTCTCCAGTAATTACCATGCTTCATGCACTTCTGGTGGCACTCATTCTCATATGAATGGTTGATTGTACTAGTTTTGTAGCATTGTCTTTTTCTTGTTCTTGACTACTTATTGTGGAGTTTTCTCCTTGCAGCCTCATAGTGTCATGATCACGGAATTCCTTGCAGCCGAGGGTCCAGGTAGCTCTTTTAGTCGTCAGCAAGTCTGTTTGGGTCTAGATGTATACCCAAGGTGGCTGTGGTCTCTGTTGGTGTTAGCCTGACAGCTGCCATGTGTAGATGTCATTTTTGTTGTAGAAGAAGGCTGCTTCCTCTTCCTCCCCAAGTAGAATTAAGTGGCCTTTTCTGTCTGCCCTTCCTGGAGAACTGCTGTGCTGTGTCCTGACCATGGCACCAGACCCTGGGCACTTGCACTCTCCGGTGCCATTTAAATCTGCTGGCAACAGTCACACTGTGTCAGCCTCACTCATGAGAGCTGATGGTTCCTGGCGGGTCTCTCAGCTCTTACTCGTGTTTCTCTGACTGTGGAGGCCCTGCCCAGCTTATTCTAGTGCTCAGCCCCCAGAACTTGCTGTGGCTGCCACTGCTGTTGTTGCTATCACTGCTGTGTGTGCCTGACTGACCTTAATAACTAAAGTAAATTTTAATTAATAATTAAAGTACATTTTAGAAAACTATTGTATTAATTCCTAAATTCAGTATTCAGTGGCAGGTGATGAAGAAAATAATCTTTTAAATGAAAGTTATGCTTAAAGTTCTTGAAGACCATAGTATTATATCAGGTATATTAATCAGGCATTTAGGAATTAATCTTTTTACCCATAAATTATTGTTTGATAAGATGCACAGAACTTAAGAATTTCATATAGTATTCTCTTTTAACAGCTATGACTTGAAAGAAAATACACAGATTGTGTTATCTTTTACTTTACAATACTGTAGGTGTGGGATAAACAACCTCTGCTAACCTGAGAAAAATTATAGTTTCCTTTTAAAAGAAAAAGCAGGAGGTGTAGGAGTAGAGGAAGAAGGATTATTGAGCAAGTTAATTAGAAAGAGCCCAAGGGAAAAGTTAGGAAATTAAAACCCATAGAATCAGCATGACAGCAGCTAAAAATATATCGTTACAAGATACGCTGAGGGTGGGGAGCAGCAGGGAGGCAAATAAAGAATTTGATTAAATAGACATTTTTTCAGGTATTTGATTTCTATATTTCTTGTGATCCAGCCTCAGTAAAACAGTGGAGTAATAATTACACTTCTCAGATTCATGCTAATGTTTAGAACAGAGATTACTGAAAAGTTAAATATTCAAGGCTAACATTTGCCACATCAAAAGACAACATGTCATGGGAAAGCAAACATATGAGTGGTATGTGACACAGTTTGGATACAGTTTTATGAGGAATGAAAGCTTAAGAAAGGGAAAGTGGAAAAAATAACCTTAGTAAATATTATAGTAATATTTATTTTGAGTAACAAACAACTGAGAAGTCATGGTGTGTTGCTCTAGATGGTAGTAGAAAGCTAAGACTATTATGAAGCAGATTTCAGAGATAATTTTTATTTTAAAGGTTTATGTAGCTTTCAAGATCTGTTCTAATCTTTGGTCTATTCTAATGATACTGCTGTTAAATAAAGAAAATAACATATAATGTTGATTTTTGCTTTATTAAATGTGAAACGTATCCCTCAGTTCTGGATGTACATGTGCCAGAGCAAATGTCTAAAATGTGTTAGAGCAAACAGGTTGGCTTTTTGTGACTGTTCATAGTGCCTGAAATTTCAGAAGTTAGGGACATGCCTACATGTTTACACAGACATGAGTAGGTGAAATAAATTTATATAAATATTTAAAAAGTATATTGAATAAATATACTTCTGTGTGTTTTTCAAGAAAATATAACATAGAACATATTATATGAAGTGACAAGACACTTTGAAGAGCTGAGCTATGTGGTTTCCTTGTGTGTCCAGTTCTGTGTTTTTTTTCCATAAGGTAGGCTTTGTTGGTTGCTTTCTCTTAACAGGATCAACTGTGTTAGTTAAGTATCCAAATAATGATATTTACTAAAAAAAGTGAATAGAATTTTTGAGAATTTTACTATTCTATATTGTACCTCACTAAGATGAATTTTTTTAGGTGTTTACTGTAATGCCTTAAACGTCCCATTGTCACTGGTTGAATATTTCTCCTTGACATAGCTCATTGTAGTTTTCTGTCAGTGTACAGAATTATTACATAATATTGGGTCAACATTCAGATTTAATGGCTTTATTTCCTGTGAATTACACAGTATATCCTCCAACTGAAGTGTAGATTTCCTTGCATATGAAAACTAATTAATCAATACCCGTGTTAAGTGATTAGATGTGGAGTGCCCCTGCCCCAGGAGATGGGGATTTTTAGGAGCAGGACTTAGAGAGGATTCCACCCCTCCACCCTGTGAGGAGTGGCAGGAAATAGCACCCTGCCCCCACTCAACAAAAAAGGGACAGTCCTCGAGAGTTGTCCCCTCTCTGTGC
This sequence comes from Promerops cafer, assembly GCA_013398275.1. Classification (NCBI taxonomy): domain Eukaryota; kingdom Metazoa; phylum Chordata; class Aves; order Passeriformes; family Nectariniidae; genus Promerops; species Promerops cafer. Next base: position 573,341 of record VZSE01006887.1, on the reverse strand, counting down.
TAGTAGTGGTCATATTTCCGTGCAGTGGTTTGCATAACCCCACTTTGTGTGCCCCCATTGGTTTGTCCCCTTGAGTTCCTCCTTCAGTGTGAACCCTGACCCTACACTCCACCCACACCCCTCCCTATAAAGTCCTTAGCCCTTCCTTTGTTCTTGGTCTTCGTCGTCTCCCCCGAGTCCTAATAGAGAGGCTCTTGGTGAAGACCCGTCTCGGCTCCTTTCCTTCCCGCGTGGGTCACCAGTGGCTGCTCCCTGAAAATGACTCTGTGGGCCGAAGCTCCGCGCTCCTGTGGCCAGAGGTGCCCACCGTTCCCGGTGGTCTGCAGCATATGGTGGAGAATGTGGGCAGCCCTGGAGACCCATGACACACTGCAGAAGAAGACACCCACTACCTGGAGGCAAGCCTGCTGCCAAGCCTTCGGGAGCAGCAGAGGAACAGCTCAGAAGTGACTGACACCCTGTAAGTCACCCCCTACAGGGAGGAAGATATGGACAGTGGGACACACCACCTCCCATGGAGATGTCCCCTCACCTTCCCTATCCCTCTACTCTGGGAGCAGGACAAAGGGCACGACTCCAAGAGGGTGAGGGAGATCAAGACACAGATCGGGAATGAGGCAGTAGTGGAGTGGTGCCTGGACAGGGGACCTTTAACTGGTGCCCTGGAGGAGTGTCTCCTGCAGCCTCATGCTGCAGGACTTAAGTCGCCTTCAGGTAAGCTACGGGCAGAGCAGCAACCCTTGTGGATTAGAGGATTGCTCCCTGTTAGCCCTTATGCCTGATGTCTCCTGATCTTCTCTCCACCACCCCGCAGAGTGAGTGTAGAAGGGAATCAGGACTAAGTAGCTTCTGAGCAGGGGTCTCTGCCTGGTACCCCTGAAGAGCATCTCCAATGTTGCTGGACTTTTAAGTTGCCTTCAGGTCAGCTACCAGGAAAGGGGCAACCCTCCCGGAGTGTGCCGACTAGAAGAGCCCTCTCCCTACTGATTTTCTCTCCACCATTCCAAATCCACTCCGTCACCTTACTTCCCTTTTTCCCTAGGCCCTCTCTCTCCACATCCCTGTTCCCTGTCTGGGGCAGGTAGTGCAGGACCGTCCCGGACTCCCCTTCCCAGAATGGCAATTTTCCCCACCTAGGGGGCGATTGGCGGGCGGTTGTTGCCGCTTGGCGCGCACTCGCTGCCTTTCCCCCGTCGCCAGGACTGCTGCCCTGGACCTTCCCCTTGCCCTGCCATTTGGGATCCCTCTTTCCTTCCCTACTCCTTCTTTTCCAGTCCTGAACCTTCCCTTCCTGCCTGCAACCTCCAGTTCCACCCGAATGCTCCACCCTCTCTGGAGAAACACGATGGCACCGTTGAGACCAGAGCCGGAGTCAGCCAGCCACTGCTGCCCCGCCGGACAGAGACTTACCACTACCAGCAGCCAGCCACCCAAGAACTGTGCCCCTCCTAGCAAGGAGAAAAAAACGTTACTTTTGTTAATTGCCACTGCTGATTTTTGTTGCTTCAGTTGCTTCAGTTTTTCTGTTTGCGATTTGGTGTTTGTAACCACAAGCTTTATGTCCCCGGGAGTCCCCCTAGTGTATGGTGTTGTGTGTGTGTCAAGTGTATCGAGTTTGAGGGAGGCATTCTACACCCATAACAAAAGAAGAATTAAAATAAAAAAAAAGCAAGGGCAGTTGTAGAGTGCCCCTGCCCCAGGAGATGGGGATTTTTAGGAGCAGGACTTAGAGAGGATTCCACCACTCCGCCCTGTGAGGAGTGGCAGGAAATAGCACCCTGCCCCCACTCAACAAAAAAGGGACAGTCCTCGAGAGTTGTCCCCTCTCTGTGCTAGTAGTGGTCATATTTCCGTGCAGTGGTTTGCATAACCCCACTTTGTGTGCCCCCATTGGTTTGTTCCCCTTGAGTTCCTCCTTCAGTGTGAACCCTGACCCTACACTCCACCCACACCCCTCCCTATAAAGTCCTTAGCCCTTCCTTTGTTCTTGGTCTTCGT
>VZSE01006887.1:516754-570890 GCA_013398275.1 Promerops cafer | reverse complement strand
GCCAAGCTAGGGAACAGTTTTTCTCCCAGTATTTGAATTAACTGTCAAAAGTACAAAATGTTACAGTGTGGCATGTCATTGAGGTTACAGGTAGAGCAAGAATACTGTGAAATTTATTTATATTGAATAGAGATAGCATTTCAGATTTCAAGTGGTAAAGCTCAGCTCCTAAAAGGTCTTTGGAAAGAAGCAGTGATTTGTCCTTTTAATTATAAAGCCACAGCCAAGCTAGATTTTGTGTATCTTCAGAGAAAATCCATTAAAATTAAGATGCAAATATTTCTACAAGTTCTGTATGCTGTTTCTCAAAAATAACATTCTCACTGTTTTGTACTGGTTCTGTATGATTTGATTATTAGGTAAAATGCATAACAAAACGTTTTTAGGGCTTAAAAGGAATGTAAAAATACTTATGAAATATTTAGGAGTACTTAGTGTTTTTAAGCAGATAGCTTTTTATGTCCCAGGTAAGTAAATCTGGGTCTGGAAAACACTTTTCTGCCACCCCTGTCATCCTTTCCTCTGTTCTAGAGGGGTGAGAGGATCAGAAGGTTTTATTTTAACCTTTTTCCAGTTAACACTAAAGGTGTTAATCCTCTTGTTCTTCGAGGCCATTAGTTAAGGGCATAGACCATTCTGTGGGCAGAGCATCAGTTCACTAAGTGCATTGCCTCAGAGTTGCAATGTGTGACAAACTTTTAAGTTTTACCAGGATTCAAATGTGTGAGAATCTGATAGGAGCTAAGGGATTCATGTGGGATTTTAACTGTAGGTGCAACCATGACCACTTGTTTTGTCATCTCTGATAAGTATAAAGTAATTGCTTACAGTGCTTTTCAGTGAAGTGTGTGTTTCTATAAAATACAGCAGTTTGTTTATACCCTACAGCAGTGGCTGTGTCCTTAGGTAGTTGGATTCTTCTTCAGCAACTTCTGATGCTGCTGTATTTAGATTAGGTTCTTATGGGCCATTAGTGTAGCAGATTTGTCATGGCACATTTGGATAATGAGTTGTGTATGACTAACTAATTAGTTGAAGGCATTACAAACATGGGTTTGTCTCTCAGTTGTTTTACATGCAACTAAAAAGCCAGTCCCATTTCAGGTAATCTGCTCCTTTCCTGAGGTAATTTTTGGGTTACTGTATGTCAGGAAAGGGACAGGGCACATGGTCTGAATGTGTTAATCCAAATAATACTTTTAACATGATTCATGGAGCTTCTTGTTTGTTATAGTCCCACTACATATGTTTTGGATGAAGATGAGCCTCGCTTTCTTGAAGAAGTTGACTACAGTGCAGAGAGTAATGATGATCAAGACGTTGAATTAGCTGATAATACGGGTGATTATGAGGCAACTAATCAAGATGATGGACATTCAGACCCAGATTCAACAAGGATACACCTTTCTTGAACCAGCTTTGCTGCCAGTAACAGAAAATAAAGTATCCTGGATTTCCAGTCATATACTTCCTTGCTGTTTTCTACAAAGGGGATAAGCTTCAGTTAACACAAATAACTGGGGCCTGCACAGCTCAAGGACAGTAAATATTTGTGATACATTTGCATTTGTTTTATTTAAGGAGTTCTGTGTATTCTTTAAGCCCTAAATAGATAAATTAATTTACCAGTTCTTTTTCTACTAAATAGTACTGCATGGCATTTTGTGTCCTTAAACCCTATCTTCAGAAAAGCGGATTATAATTTCTAGTGTGTCAGAGTACAGAAACTAATTTTTTGTGGTACAGTTCTTTGAGTTGCTTCCTGAAAAATACATATGTACAGATTTTCTAAATTAATTTATGTATGTCTGTCTATATGCGCGTGTGTATACTGAGGTGAAGAGGTTATTTTTCAACATTATTTCAATGATACTTGATTGTGTTTGAAGCAATGTCGTGCCTGCTCTGAAACCATTCAATAATTACTAAATTTAAAATGAAAACACAATGTATGAATTTTTGCACTTGTTTCCTGCTTCTTATGATTATGTGGTTTTGCCACAGCACTAAGGGAAAATTCTTACTAATGTCTATTCAGAGTTCAGGAATTTTGCACAGTGACCAATACAGCCTGTGCTTAGAAGAACTAGACTTTTGTATAAAACTCACCCATAAAATAGGCATGACTTAATTTGAAGTTTTCTTGTTAAGTGTACATGTCTATAGGAAGAGGTCAGGTATGTACACTCTATGTATATTCAGCTACACAGCTGCTCTGTTTTTCTTCGTGAATATGCACGTAGTTAAAAAATGTTCACTTTACCGGAGGCACAATAACTATATACCCAATTCAACTGCTTTAAGGGGGATAGTGCATTTCGGTTTAAACCTTTTTTGCCTGATTGCAGCCTAGTGCTAACTCTACTCTGATAAGGAGATTGGACTGTAACTTCCTGAGGCCTCTTCCAGGCTGAATAATTATTCTGTGGTTCTGTATTCTTCATGTTTAAAGTCAAGCTGTCAGGTATGGGATTTACACTTCTTCATCTTCTATTTTCTTCTAATTCTTGCCTCTTGCCTCTGCTTAAAATAAGATCTAATAGAGAAATGAAGAGAGTCATAGTCCATGGTTTACAGAATTGGCATGTTTTGCAATGAAAAATACTTTTCAAAAATTATTTTTACTTGATGTGACCCAGTTGTGGCATTCATTTTCTTCTGCATGTGCAAGGGCTTTAAGAACATGAAGAATAACATTTCTAAGTTATAGCAGGTTTTTCACTGATGAGGATTATCTGTATGTTTGTTGTTCCAAATAAAACTATATTTTGGAGGGGAAGGGTGTCTTCAGTCGAGAGATTAAAAAAGAAGAACATTTATGAGAATTAACTGTATCAGTGTTTTTCATCCAGGAGTTGGATTTGCACTAGGATCTGTTCTTTCAAATGCAGCATTGTTTGGTGATGCCTGTCCATACTATTGTGATTCTGAAACTGGGGAAGGGGTTTTGGTCTCTCTGATATGCAACTGTATTTTTGTTTAAAGGCTTAAATTTATATTAATAAACATGCGGAGAGATGTAGAAATGGAAAATATGGAAAAGTTGGAAACATATAGAGTCTTGTTCCTTTATAAGTTTTTCTCTGTAGTGAAAATTATCTTTCTTTGTGTTCTGTGAACTACATACTGTAAATAAGAAAATTTATTTATTACCCTGTTGAAGAGGAGCCCTCTGCATTGAAAGCAGAGGAATTTGGGAATTTGTCAAATGGAAGAATTAACCTTGCCACAGAATTTGAATTATTTTTCAGTCCAATGACAGCAGTTCAGAATGCTCATATTGCCCTGTCAGTCTTATACGAGTTATCTGCATAAATGGATTTTCATCATTAAGGGGCTCCTACTTGAGTGGGAGTAGTATTAATAAATAAAATTGTTCATAAACAATTTCACCTAAATTTCAGAGAGTGCAGGATGCCACATGTTTGTTAACTCCATTGTGGATGGCTTCTTAGGTTTCATTTGAATTTGTATTAATCTTGGAACACTATTTTTATACTACTGCCAAGACTAGAAATACACTTCATCCATTTAGAAAGAATTGTAGCTCAGTAGTACAAAATTGTGTTTTTCTCCTGAGTACGTATGTTCTTCTCATGACTCCTACAGCTTTTAATCTGTGCAAAAAAGAAGACTTATGAGCTATATAATGTCTCAGGGTAACATCTTTATACATTAGATTGTAACACAGTTGTGCATTAGATGTCACTTAGGTGTTAGATATCACTCTGGCGGTTGTTGTTCTGAGCTTCTACCAGTGTAATTCTAATGCAAGAGGTGAAACTTTGTCCCTGTCTTACACATTGTTGAAAATGCAAAGATTGTTATCTCAAACATTTTCCAGTACTTGCCTTTTGAAAGGTGAAGTCCCCATTCGTGCTGACAGGGACTCCAGTTCATGGGAAGAACTGCTGCAGTGAGAACTGCTTCATATTGTTTATCCCTTCTCCAGTACCTGTTGCCATTGTTGCAGTGGTGTTGACAGATGCTGGTGCCCCCAGTTGGGGGGAAGTCTGGTGTGTAGCTGAAAAAGGAGCAGCTAACACTTGAGTACACATTCCATTCTGTTACCGTGGCATTCACCCTGAAGAAATGGGCAGAATGATAGCAAAGAATGGCAGCTTCTTGGACTGTCACAAATCAGTCATCGAGCATGGTCTGTCCCAGACAATTGACTGCCTTTATTGCATTGGCATTTCAGTGTGGCTTTGGTTTTAAATGATGGTGTTTGCTATAAGCATGACTGGTTCTGTAAAGGCAAAGAACATATCCCTAGATCTTCCTCCAGTAATAACAACAAATAAGACTATAAATAATAATTACATCAATGTTATTTACTGTCTTGCTTCTAAGTAATTGCTGGATGATGAATTACTCTGTTACCTCTCTAGAAATAATTCAAGTTGCATCACAAATTTTGGTACTGTGTCTTCACTGGTGACATCCTTTCGTGTAATATAACTTAATACAATGTGTGCCAAAATCTTGCCTGGTCATTTTTCGAGGTGCGTATCTTTACCAGGGAGTTTGATTTGAATCTCAAATAAGACTGCAGAAGCAGTAAACACTGTTCACAAAATGCAAAAATACAAGGTTTCAGATACTTTCTGTTGTAATGCTGTGATAGATATAATTGTTGCAGTGTTAGTGTGCATGCCCCAAATACCAATACTTATTAATAAAAATGCATAATAAAGGATTAATTACAATCTTCTGCTTCCCTATTATTGGCTAGTCATGATTAAGGATTCCTCATCCTAGCATTTGCAGCAATGTTCTTACCTGTAAGGACAGCAGTGTGCATAATGTTTAAAAAAAAAAAAAAATTGTTTTCTGTGAAATTAAACTCAGTGTGCTACAGGCTTAGAGTAGCATTTGCATATTAATTGACTGAATTGTAACTATGTAAAAATTTTTGAGATTCAGCAATGTTTGTAGAACTTATGAAGACTGGATGAACGAACCATGAAGGTCTTTGCAGAGCACCCAGAAGAGCCTTCTGGTGAGTCTTTCCCTCCCACACAGTTAATAGGATATTTATCTGGTCTAGGAAAGGCACAAGATTATTCCTAAAAAAGTCATCCCTTTACGATTCAACTCAGACTGCAGTTGAGGAGTTTTTTTTACTATATATGTTTTTGTAGTAGTAATTTTAAGATTTCAGAATTTTTTTGAGGAAAAGCTCAAAATAAAATGAGATCATCTAGTTTTATGCAGCTGTCTGAAAAGAGGAAGTGATTACTAGGAATCATCAATGTAACTTTTGTAAATACATTTGCAGTTTATTTGCTGTCATGCTACTTTAAGTTGAACGGCTTCACAAACTTTGTTGTCTAAATTATTTTAAGGATCTACAATAGTCAGCATGTCAAATTAGTCTTAGGATATCTTTCTTTCACCAATGTTTCTAAGGTCATCAGGATGCAAGTCACTTGAGATGTGAGCTCACATCTTGTTTGCTTAAGTAAACTAACTCTAGGTTGCTTTGAAAGACGGACTTCAAATACAAAATGCCAAACAGCTGTGACACCTAGTAAAGAATACATTGTCTTGGCTATTTTTAACAGTATCATATAAAGAACTCACCTAGTTCCTAAACAATACTTCATAACTATGAAAGACACTCCCTTATTTCTTGGTATTAGAAAAAGGTGCTATATTTTTTTGCCTTTTTTAGAACAAAACAAAAAAAAAAAAAACAAAGAAAGAAAGAAAAACCCCCACACCAAAATATAGTAGTGTTAGTAGACTCAGTACAGCTCTTATTAGAGCTCTTGTACAGCTTTTGAAGCAGTTTGGAAAGAGTAATTGGTGCAAAATATGGGTTTATCATCAAAGGAAATGACACACCCTAGGATTTGCTGATCCAAATTATGGAATTAAAATTATGGAATGCTGTTATGGAATGTCAACCAGGTTCTTTGCCCCTGCAACATTGTCACCACAAGACCTTCCTGCTTGGAGTGTGCCCTTCTTTCTGGCATGGGATTGTTTCTCATGCAACCTTTTTCATGGTAGATTGGAAGAATATATACTAGCAGCACCTCATTATTACATAACTACTGTCAATTTTCACTGGGCTGAATGCTAACTAATAAAAGAATCTGACTAACAAAATTCCACAATAGTACTTCCATACATGAAATGCTGCTGTTAACATGGAGAGGCAATATTAACTTTGAACGACGTGAAATAGGACTTTCCTTTACACTGTCCCTCCAGACATATAAAGATAATAAATTACAACGGTAGCATAAAATGCTCTTAGCTGAGAGCATTGCATTCATGCTCATTTTGTTCCCAAAAGAAAATGGACACGAAAAGATTTCAGTGTAAACAAGACATGAAGCACAGAGCAAGGAAGAAAAATTATCTTTAATACTTTGTATAGTATTTGCTTAATGATAATGTATTTACATAAACCTTAATGATAGTCCAGCTGACCCCTCAGATTGTAATGGTTTGGTTGTACATTTTATGAAGACAAACTGAAATGAAATGTGCTGCACAAACCATCAGCCAACAGGCTGCTTTAATACTTGGCCTTGATCATCATCCCACACAATTTAGTACTTTATACTGCCAAATGAGAAGTCCTAAACTGGGTCAAACAGTATTCCAGAATGCCTTGGGTTTTTGTCCTTTGAAGATTGTTGCAAAATCTTCAGATTGTCTGCAACAATTGTCCTCCTGTTCTGGCTTTTTTGTAATCACAAAAGACACAAGTCCAATTTAAAAGGACATTGTGCTTGTGTACACTTTTACACTCATTCAGTTTAATCCACGTCTGCTCTAGAAAGGTTACTTTCCTCTTCTAAAGCATCCAGTCTAGTCAAGTCAGTCTTTTAGCTTAAGTGATGAGCCAGTGACGTTGTCCTCTACTTTTGGGTCTGACCTCATTGTTGACAAAAGCTTTCTCTTATGAATCCCATCAGTCATTATTGCTTGAAAATGCTGCTGTTATCCAATGTACACCTGATTGTGTTCCAGAATGAGACTCCCCAAATAATCTGTTTAAATACAGTAGCTCATTCGTCAGTATGTCAGGTACTTGTTCCTTTTGTCCAAAGACAAAATGTTTAGAACGTGAGAAGACAATATTTTAGAAGAATAATTTTTCAGATCTATGCGTGAATTCAGAGACATATTAACTGTAAAAATCCCTTTATGCTAAGCGCCTGACCCCAAAATCTAATAGGGAGATGGATCAAATCTGAAGTACTCATGCAGGGGGCCTCCTGGTCAGCTAATTCTATAAAGAAGCCGAGTCACTTGGCATTCCTTCTCACACAGCTTCCTGTGTTGAGGAGAAAATGCTGTCAGTCACAGCAGAGGAAGAAGTCTTTATCTTGACATCGTTCACCTTGCTGTCTGCCTCACAAACTCTAGAGACTGGTGGGCACATTTTCCTTTGCCTCTCAGCTGTGCTCTATGGTAGAGTGAGAGGGACAGAAAGATAAATTACAACTAGTGATTGTTAAGGGTCACATCAACAAGTGCTTAAGAAGATCCACGTTCCTCCGTGACTTGTCCACCACGGCAAGGTGGCTCTGGGTGAAGTACCCCTGTCAATGGAAGAAAATGTAGTAAGATAAACACAGTACCCTTTGGTCTGTAGATGTGAACAACTGAGGCAAATGGGTCCTGAGTAATGACTTGGCCACCTGTGAAACTCGCTTTCCACAATCCTTGCAAGAGCTTCCCACTGCGCCGTAGCTGGAGGCCCTGATGGGACACTGCTTTCTGACCTGGGGCCTGGCTACTGGCACATCCCCACAGTGGGAACATCCCCACAGTGGTATGGAAGGTAATGCTGGAGGTGTGAGCAGGGTTGTTGAGATGGGATCATTGACCAATCAAGGATTCAAGGAAGAAAACACCAGCATAAAAATCTTAGGGAAGACCAGGGAGCAGCTAGGTAGGAGTCACTGTCAGAGCCATTGGTGGCAATGGGTGCCAGTGGGTGGCAGGTGTCTCTCTGTGGGGCTGAACATTGCATAGAAGCCCACCCTGCATGTAGGACCAGTGCCTACCAGAGCCTTCGTGATCAGCAGACTTTGAATAGCAGATCAGTAAATCCCAGCTGCCTTTTGTCCATGATAGGCAGTGAGTAAAAACACAGAATCATAGAATTGTTTCACTGGTAAAAGACATCTAAGATCTTTGAGTCCAACCATTAACCTAACAGTGCCAAGTCCACCACTAGAACATCTCCCTAAGCACTACATCTGAACACCTTTTAAATATCTCCAAGGAGGGTCACTCAAGCACCTTCCTGGGCAGGTCGTTCAGATACCTGATAATCCTCTCAGTGAAAAAATCTTTCCTAGTATCCTGTCTAAAAACTCCCCTGGTGCAACTTGAGGTCTTTTCCTCTTGTCCTGTCACTTACTACCTACAAAAAGACACTGGCCCCCACCTGGCTACCACCTCCTTTCAGGTATTAGAAACGAGGATCTAACTACAACATCATCCCTGTTAAATTTAGTGATTCACATCACAAGGATTTATGTTCACCCTTAGCAGGTGCTCATACAAATGGAATAACATAATCGGAGTCCAACAACAAAATTTTAGAAGTGTTTTCCAATGTGAGGGTGGAAAGAATGTGTCTGAGATCTCAGCTTATGTGTGGGAAGGCTTGTGTGTTGATGGAGCTCTGGGGTTTGCAGGAAGAGACATTTAAGCCAAATGTGTCTGCTGGAGACTGATTAACTCTCAGGAAATTTGAAAATACATTTTCTCATTCCCAGCTGAAAGCTTTGATATGTCTCTAAGTGCTAAGGATTTAAATTATTTCAAGGGAGGAAGAGAAGAGGCTATGATATGGCAAAGTAAGGATATGGAAAAGTGATTTCAGAAGCTTAAATGTACTTATTTTTAATGCATAAAACCAAGAAGGAGATGGGGACATGACACAGTTCAGGTAAAACAAATTCAGTGTAATTTCTGCAGTCACTAAAACTCTGAGTTTCTAAAATTTAGTTACTCAGAGAATTTTTAAGCTAATTACATTTTAGTATTGTCTTATTAGAAAAAAGATATTTCCTGGTATGCAGGGAGAAGAAACAGTACAGTACTGTTTCCTGCAAAAGACCACATACCACTTCAAGGCTACAGCCATGTACAGCATGAACCCTAGCCTGTTTTCTCTTCTTCTTTTTAGTGACATCCTTGAAAGCTTCTTTCATAATGTAGGTCAATGCACTTTCCAGATCAAGGTTTGTAAGATGGGATGGGCATTTATATTACATCATTTAAGGATACAAAATACTGATTGCAACAATAAAAGCTATGATGCCTGGTAGTACACTTAGAATGCGTTGCCTGGTGGTATTATATATGTTAAATATTCACATGCCCACACGATGCCAGTTATTAAAATAATCCCCTTAGGAATTATAAAACTGTGAAAAAGCAGCCCACTTGGCATTCCGTGGATCATAGCAAGCTTCAAAGCTGCAAGACTGTTCTGAGAAGAATCTTTGTCTTATTTTTATACAGAGTTCCTGTTTATGCATCTGAAATTTCATTATTTTCACCATACACCTGGCTGCCAGTAAATATGTTATAACAAAATGAACAGCAGAAGGTTGCACACCAGTGCTGTGGAAGTACTGGAGGAGCAAGCCATTTTTGTGGACAGGACACTTTCCAAGCAGCAATGAATGGCAACTAAAGGTCATAATTATGTTGTGTTTCCCTGGCAACTCTCCTTTTGAAAGGGTGTCTTTAATGATGAGGCTAGCCTTGGCCTAATGGAGTGGTGAAGGAGGTGTCTTTCAACAAGTATTGACCATGAAATGCCAGCAGGAATCATTAAATAATACTTAACCTTCTTCCTCTGGTTTGTTTTAATTTACTCTGTTGTATTGAATAGTCAGCGATTAACGCATAAATGAGGTGATACCAGAGGTATCTAAATGATAGCAAAAATATCCAGTGTTTTTCTTTATATTGACACAATTTCCATGTTAATATATTTCTTTTCTCACAGCCTGGAAAAGGTATAGGACCTGTGCTACTGAACCAGGAAAAGAGTTTGTAATCTCATTCTAGCATTAGCAAGTGTCAACAGATCTAGCAGAGATATGAAGAGCCATTTAATCTAGCCACGACATGATTGCCCCTAGCAGAAACAGATTACTTAAACCCTGCAGCAAAAGAAGCTTGTTTTGCTTCCCTTCATTAATTGACCGTATTTACTCAGTGTATGCAGATGCTGCTGTTTTCATTATTATTTAATATCTTCACTTAAATGAAGTGCTGTGGCAGTTTTATCCCAGTGAAAGTCCTGTGCTGCAGTTTTTCTGTCCTATTAAATATTCTCTGTTTACTGTGTCTGAAATTATAGGTGGCCACATTCCTCTTGTATATTTAGGTGGAAAGGCCTACAGACACAAACTGGTGAAAACCCACGATGCCTGTTAAGACTTAATCGGTGTGCTAATGATGCATTACACTATTATTGTGAGGTCAACATTAACAGGTCAGAATCTAAACAAAGGAAGGGCAGGACAGAAGGCCTCTATTACTTTGACTTTGTTAAACAAAAATATAGTGGTAAACCTCACTGTATTAAAAAAAAAAAAAAAAAAAAAAAATTGTTTCTAAGAGTCCTGCAAGGAACTGGAGGATTTTGGTTTCAGAATAACTTGAACAGTGTGAGGTTAATAAGGCAGGAGATCCTGCACTGAACAATAGGTACAAAACAGCATACAGAATACGCTCATTAAGTATACAGAGTCTCTTTCATGCAGTGAACAAGGCACAGATGTAAGGGGGAAAAAGTTTATACCTAAAAATTGCATCATACTTTATAAGCATATGAGGCCTGAAGAGAGTCTGTACAGGCAACTTTCAAGTTGTTGAATGCAATTTTATTACTACACAAATGCAATTTTTAATGGAGCACACAGGTCTTTCACTGCACTCCAGGAACCAGTAAATGCTGTTTCAGTCTCACTATCTTCAAATGATTTCATCAAGTCATATGTGTTGAAAAAAGAAGAAAAAATCTGGCAAGAGTTTTTCATCTCTGTACTAACATACGTAGAGCACGCAGGCATTTTGACAGGGTAACTGTAAAATACTATTAACTTATTTACATAGTAAGAAAGCTCAACATTCCCTAAAATATCCCCATACAAGAATTCAAACTCCTTTTTTTATCTTGTGCTTATTTTGAAAGGAAAAATGCCAAATAATCCTGTTTAAAGCAGAATGAGAAATGTTAACTTGCAAAAACCAAACTTATCTCCAGTGTTAGATCCTTCACTTCTTCAGAATATAAATGGCTTTTATTTTAAAGTTTTTTAAAAGGGCTGTTATTCATGCTTTTGTTTGCTCTTTATGTCAAGGCAAAAAGGGATAATTGCTCTTCAGTTCTACAGACCTTGGGAGATACAAAGTTCCAAAAAGCAGAAGGAGGATTGTAAACTTGAAGTCTGTGATGTTTGGGATCATAATTGAAATTATGAAAGTAACTCTCTTTAATGTCGCAAAAAGATTAAAAGAAGATGTCATTCACATCCTCATTAGCCTAGAAATGGACCAAAGAATGAATTAATTTTGGGATGTTTGTAATGTAAACATGCAAAAGAAAATTCCTGTCTGCCATTAAATTTTTCCCTATAGCAATGGCTAAAAATACCAGAGAAATACAGAAGCTATACAAATATAGCTGGTGAAACACACCATTTTGGTGGTTCAGCATGGCTAAAAACAAAGACTGGGATCATTAGTTGCTTTATAACAAAAAGCCACAATAATTGCTGTCTTCAACTTTCCTCAGTTTTGCAGGGGGTACAACATCCTGTTAAATGTCTTCTGAGTGGAAGCAGAATAAACTGTTTGCCCTAAGTTTAGGTCCCAGCCAGAACATTAAAAATTCTGTTTTAAAAAATAGCTCTTGCTTTACTTATGCTGTCTTCCAAGACCTAATGGATTTTAACGTGGGGATTAAACTAAAAGAGAGGAAGATGTAGAATAGATGTTAGGAGGAAATTCTTTACTGTGGGGGTGGTGAGGCACTGGAACAGGATGCTGAAAGAGGCTGTGAACTCCTCATCCTTTGAATTGTTGGAGGCCAGGCTGGATGGTGCTTTGAGCAACCTGATCTGGTGAGAGGTGAACCTGCCCATGGCAGGGCATTTGGAACTACACAATCTTTAAGGCCTTTTCCAACCCAAACCATGCAATGATAACACCAGCAACCTAATATACAAGGTGAGGATTGAAATAATGGAATTTGTGAAATTATCAGCCTGTTTTTCAGAGGGTAGATGTTCACTTGATCAGGTTCCCTCCTTGAAGATATTTTGTTTAGTTCTCTTTTTATTAAAAAAAAGAGGAAAAGAAAAGAAGGAGAAATAAGGGAGATTGCCTTGGTTGAAAGATGGCAGTCACACTATGAGCTTGTTTTCACAGCTCTGCTCTCCTCTGCAGACCTTGAAGACACTCTCTGTACCATGCCTCCCCTCCTGGGACAGGACATGGCTCCTGTGGGGCTGTGATGTGCAGGGCACAGCACAGCAGGCAAATGTTGTCTGCCCACAGACAGGTCCAATGCACGGCAAACTGGATGTGTGGAGAGAGAGAAATATTGGGAAAGCATATCCTGGGGGCTGGGACAGAATAGGGAATTTGGAGATGGCAAGATCCCCACACCAAGGCCAGAGATGGTCCCAGATGGCCTCAGGCATGCAGCTGGAATGGGTGGGAGGGTGGAATGGGGTGAGGCTCTGTGGGCAGGCAGCAAGCTGTGAGGGCAGGCCAGGCACCACCACTCTGGGGCTGCACAGAGGAACTGGAGGAGAGTTTGCAAGGCATGGGATCTTTCTGGAGACCCCACAACGCATGACAACAGTCTGGGGATCTCATGAGCTCATACCACACTCCTCAGGCTCAGGAAGAATTCATATTCACTCTCATGCAATCTCCTTCAGAATTCTGACACAAAAATGACCTGTCTGGGGGGATTGGTGTGTCTTCTCTTTCCTTTTCGATTGTATAATCTGAGAAGACAATGTTCCCTGACACATGCACACCTTTACAAAAGTACTGAGCTCTTGGGACTTTATTGACTATAGAGAAGTATGGGGAGAAGAGAGAAGCAGATTGAGGCATATTCTAGGCCTGAAACAACTATTTTTAAACTTTGTTCTCTGTTTGCTCTGTTCTCATTTGGCTTACTACAGTGGGGGAAGAGGGGTAAGATTTAAAGTTCACATCATGTTTCTTTTTCTGTTTCTTTGAGACTGGAGGATTTTCATTAAATAAATTCACTAATTTTCATCTGAGAGAAGTCAAGAATGATGCTGTGGTTTGGGAGCATAACCCCATTGATGATTCTGATTTGCCACAAGAAACTTCCCCTAGAAGGGGCAAGGTCTGAACTTTTAAATTTGTTTCTGTAGTAGTCTAGCAGACATTGCTGTTCTCAAAAAAGAACAATCTTCTGTTTCAGTTTTATGTTTGTTTCAAAACCATGAGATGAACTAAGAGATGGCACTACTGCTTTCTTCAAGGTCTGTTGTGCCTAGCTCTTGGTGCTAAGGAGCTGGCAGGAAAATAAATATAATTTCAAACTCTTTGATAAGACCCAATCTGTTGGAAAGGATACAGTTAACAGAGCTGAAGCAGTTTTATCTTGGAATTAGATTAAGCATATAGAAAATTTTTTCTCTTTGCTTTGAACTATTCTTACAAATTATTCCTATTATAACAAGTTTGTAAGAAACAGTATCAGTATGTGATTGCATGTTGTGAGAGTTAACAATTCAGCCTAGACTTAGCTGAAAAATAGGCTGTATAATCCATTCTGTCCTGTGACATGAGATACACTTCTTTCTTTGAAATATATGAATTATGGATTAAACACTTAAAGAAGCAATTTTAATTAATGATTGATTCTATTTTTTATCATTGCTGCAGTCTTTCCTTTTGAAGTTTTATAATCTGAGTTTATACAATCTCTTCCAATTTTTTAACTGCAGGTTTTATTGCAACTGCAGGAGAAGAGAAGCAATGATAAATTCTGCCATACTACACTACAGATGAAATACAAGGAAATGTAACAGCCAACCTGATGTTAAATATTGCTGTGTGTTAATGTATTACTTAATAACAATCTGTGTGTTAAATATTAAATTTTTTTTCTCAAATAGACAGGTTCCTTTAGTACTTGATTCAGGACAGCAGTGCCCAGTATGTGCTGGACCTAGCATTGTAATGGGGAGAAAAGCACAGTGAAACCTGTGCACAGCTAATACCTGAACAATACTATGACCAGCAACAAAGGCAGATAGTAAAAATTTCATTGTCTCTAACTGACCAGAAAGGACACTGCTGAAAGATTTTGGTTAATGTAGTAAACTGCCAGATCTATTAACTGAGAAATAAGCCCTATTTCAAATGCTTGATAATAGAGCATATGAAGAAAATTCAGGGGTTTGAAGATGATTATATTGCATAGAGGAAGATGCCCTTAGCAATACCCTGTAACCCTACAGTGTTACATTAAGCTTTCTCATGGGACCAAAACTTACTTTAATATGAATTAACAGGCATTGTACCACCTCAGTAACAATTAATGAAACAACTCCATACAGCAAGGAAAACAGCATCAGTTATTTGCAGTGTACTGCAAATAGAGAATTGCTTCACTTTGCTCCAGAGTCACGAAGAAATCTTTTTTTCAGGTCTTGCTGAAAGTATTTTTATTTTGAAAAAGATTACCAAGGTTCCCAGAGCTTTTGTAGGTCTATGGAATCTTATTTCCTCAGTTTCACACACTTTCATAAACAGTACATACATAGTTTGAAACAGTGAGGACGTGTATCCTTTCATTAACTTCTCTGTCTTTGCTTTCTTATAATTCTGGCTGCATGTGTTTAATAGGCTCTTTAATAATGTTTCTCCTTCTGACTGACTGGTGCCTAAATATAGGAAAGTCACAGACGCAGGTTGAGACATTGCAGCTATAATGCATTTGGATGAAAAATGAAAAAGGGAAAAATCTTATTCATTTACAGACAACATTGTAATTGTCTGTGGTATAATGTGAGTGGATGAAAAGGCTCTGTCCCTCATTTAGCAACTACTTGAATATGGCCTTGGGATAGGGGATTCCAGAACAAACTACATCTGATGCCAGGAAGGAGAGACTCACAAAGCAGTTTTGAAGCAGAGACTGGCTTTTGCACCCAACCACTTGCAGGATGTAAGTACATAGGTGCAGTACCTATCAATAAAGTGATCCGTTCTGTCTAAAACTGGCTGTGCAATTACAGCGTTGATTACCATCTGACATTTAGGCAAATCACTATCACTTTTTGATGTTTCCCTGTCAGCTCATTTACTGAACCCAATGATTCACTCTCCTCGGCTATGCAAATCCAATTGAAAAAAGTTCAAGACTGAGGGGCAGGTTAAAACTTGTGTGATGATAGCTATAGCCTGTGAGTCAAAATTTATCCCTTGAACTATTTTGTTTATTTTACAGCAAATGAAAGCCAAACATTCTCTCAAATGCTTGGGGAAAAAAGCACCTAAGGCTTGCATATGTGTGATGATTAAGCACCTCTTCAGAGACCAACAGGAGCTGCTCCCTCTCCCCATGTTTGCAAAGGCAAGTAAAGAGTCTGCAGCCTTTAAATTTTCCTAAAAGCAGTGCCTTGATCTGTCTAAGACATATGCTTTTCCACCTGAGGCCAGACAATGTCTGTTACGAGTTACTATCCTTCTGTTGGGCTTTTATGAAAACCATGGAATAAAAAGCAGTAGTCAAACGCTAATTGATCTTTTGCTGTGGGTATGATTCTGACACTGTTCCCCAAGCCAAAGAATCATTAGTGTTGGTTATTGTTGGGTTCAAATGCCAGTATTAACCTCGCTCTGCCTCAGGACTGTTGGTCCTGGCAACCAAGAAAACTTGAAAAATGTCTGCACCCTCTTTTTCTGTTTAGGTGAGTTTGGACATGCACAGGTGTGAGGAGAGACAATAAAAGAGCGTCTGGCCAATAAAACAAATTTGGAGGTTTGAGACCCCAGGTGCAGCTGGCTATCAATCTACCTGACACATTCACCAGCACAAAACCATGAGCTCTTGTCATATAACCTTTTCTGTCATATGTCCCTCCATTTTCTCTCTTTTTAGTTAATATCATGCATTCATCACTGCCTATTTTAAATAAATAAAAGCAAGTAGTGGAACATGTATTTACTTACGAAAGCAAATACATCTAGTTTTAAGACTTACAACTGTATATACAAAAGAAAGCAGAAAGAAAACTAAGTCATAACTTCAAAGAGAAGCTGACACTTTTAACTGCAGCTGAGTGACTTTCTTCACCATGTTCTTCAGAGATTATTTAAAAAGCAGAGACCTGTTTTACCAAAACAATGAATAAAAAACATCCTTCTGTGCAAGTACTCTGTTTTAAAATGTTGCTGGGAAGTATCTTAAGATATGCCGAGCAGTACGTTTCTCTGACTTCACCATTTTTATGGATATCAAGTTTCTCTGCAGGCTCCTATTACTCTGTTCTTCAAGCATATTCACAGAAGCAGCATTTTAACTCACTGGAATGGCTCACAGGCCCAGACTAACATATTAATTTGATTCAATGAGATACAGCCACAAATAACATCTTTGCTGAATTTTATAAATAAAGCAGAAAAAAATTAAAATCACAGATGTTTGCATCTAACATAAAAGTAATCATGTTATCACATTAACACAGTGTTTGTAGAATATTTATGTTCCTTTATCTATGTGTTTCCAAGCAAGGACTGAAATCCAGTTCACTCCTCCACAGGACAGTTTCCTTGAATAGCAGAAAATGGACTTGGTGACAGTGTACGGGAACCAAACTTTCTATTTAGCAGCAAATGTTACAAATTTAACAGCAAATGTTGAAAATAACCCTCATGAAAAAAAAAAAAATCTGTGGTAATCAAAATGAGATGCCAACAATCTGGAGCAAAATTTTTAAAGTAAGACTAAAACTAAATGACTCCATCCTTCACTTGTACAACAGGCTAATGGAAATCCTTTCACTTTCTTTTCTTCATGAGAACTGGTGTGAGTACTGAATATTTCTGTAAAATGTTGTTGTTTTAACTATTGATAACTTCAGGGTGGGGAAACACAGTTGATAAATTTTTGATCATCTCTGAACAGTTGGATCTGCACATGAGAAGTAGCAGCTTGTGGGATGCCACGTAAGTCTACATCAGCTAAAAGAAGAATTTTGATTCAGGTGTGGTTTGAAGAGAAGATTTGGTCCAGCTTTTAGGCCAAGGAAAATTTTGTTTGCCAATGCTGTAAAACAGCTACTGTTTTTCCTATGCAAGTGAGCTGTATCTGTTCAGGGAAGCACTACAACATCCTTCATTACAAATCAACAATGTCACACTGTTGTATGAGCTGTGTCACCTTTCCTCAAGCTCCAGCACACCTAAAGAAGCTGTATGGGTAGTTCAAGGATTTGTTAATGGACTAAACTTTTTATATTGTTCATTGGTTTGGACAGCTCTTGGCTCTTGTCTTGAGCTCTTGTCTCATTGGCTCTTTTCAGGAATTATATATAATAAGTTAATAAGTTAATATGACACATTGGCTTGTTTGTAATACCTTTCTGGGAAGCAGATTGGTGGTCTCAAGTCAAAGGCCAGTTTGAAGGGCTGCAGTAACAAACTCCACCAGACAAACAGCAATACCCTGGCACCTGCAGCTAGGAGAGCTGCAAACAGGCCAGAGGACCCACCTCTGGAATGAGGGGGCCCCACTTTCCTAGTGAGCTGCTGCTAATGAGGCTGTCCTGGGAGATGCACTTGCTGCACAGCAGCACTGCCATAACAGGGCTGTCTGTAGGAAAGAAAAGCAAAGTCCAAGAGCCCTCCAGGAACGTGCTCCGGCAGCTGTCCCCTGGGAGATTTAGGGAGAGCCAAGTGAAGTACCCCTGGGGTCAGCTTGGGTGGTGTGGGAAGCTGAAAGGGTTGGGAGCTGCTCTGCCTTGTTCTCATGAAAATTGATAGGAGAAGCAGAGAAACATCCCGTGCCTGAAATACGGGGCTCCAGGGGAAGTTTGAGGGTTTGCTTTTTCCATTAAACTAATGTTCATCCAGATATGGCGCTATGTATTTAACTTCCTCCCTGCTAAATGTTGACTTTTGCCCTTTTAAACTATTTTGGTTTTCTTTTTTTTTTTACCTTCTCAGTCAGAAGTTGTGCAAAATGAATCTATGATTGTTGCACGGCATTGAGGCAAATGCATAGTTTTCTACTTCCCTTTTGTCCTAAAACATGTCAGAGGATTATTTTGTATACATGTCCTCCAACAAACTTTCTAAGTATGTAGTAATATGCATGTAATCCAAAAGGCTAGCTTGGAAAATTTCTGACTGAAGAATTCTGACTGTAGAATGTTCTGTATAGCTGAAAGCAAAAGTTTATTACAAAAATAGTTCAATAATCTTAATTCTCTATGTCGTGGTCCTTGGAGGTTCAGCAGTAATGCAGTCCTCATATAGTACTCCATCCTATTCCTGGGCAACTTGGAGAAGAAATCATAGATACAATGTTACAGTTGTCTGCATATCTCACTCAACAGCCACAAATGAATCCCTAGAATTATGATTGAGAATTAAACAAGGTAGTTAGTTCTCATATCCATCTCTGCTGGAAGTTGCATGTTCTTAAGCACTTAGTTTATCCTCCTGTTTATCATCCACTGCACTCTGAGTGCTATGTGGACGTTATCTTCACATGGTAGGAGGAGAACGGGATTCTTGTGTCTGCCACAGAAAACTGTGCATGATCCCTCTTGTTTATGGGCTAAGGGTATGGAAGACAAGTTGCAGCCTGGTTTCAGATGCCTTAAGGGAAAAACCTGGGATTTGAATCTAAAGCAGACATTAAAAAAAAAATGCATTTAAGGATCTTGTTGCCAGGCAAAACTATTTGATTTAGAAATTGGAGCTTTAATGAGGCTTGCAACAGTATACTCAATGAACTAGCCTTCACGAAACAGGCAATAAACTTCTTGGACTGCTTAACTGTAATATATCTCTTGTGAACTTATGGCTGCAACACTTATTCTACCCTTTATTAACCTAGAGGTGAGTGAGAAGTTTTTAGTGGGTTCTGTGGCTACTTTTCCCTAGAATGCAAATAAAATTACTTTTGTTTTTGTCCTGAACAAGATGCACCACAATTTTCCAAATGTTTGACTCTTTTCTTCTGTCAAAGAATCATTATTTAAGTTGTTCCAGACATGAATGGAAATGCTGAAAATAAAACACTTTTCACTGACAACTGTCCATCAAAGTGAATCCTTATCCATTTATCCTGTAGTTTGTATTGACTAATGGCGCTTAATTGGACCCAAATTCCCTAATGCAATCCATATATCTTCAGGCTTTTTGAAAAAGTTGTTTTTTGCAAACTAATGCTTCAAGCTTTACTTCTATAGTGCTACACACATGAGAATTTCTTATTTAATTTTCTATGTTAATTGTGTGGATAATTTTCTAGGAGAAATATGACAGTAACTGTACTACATGCTTGGTTTTTGTATTCCTGCTAGTGATATTGGAGTAAAAATCCCTGTGTACATGTTGGAAGACAGAATGTGAGGAAGCTGTGCTTGCTTTTTAACCTGTTGATTTGCCATGACTTGATGTTTCTAGAAGGCCAGATGAACAAGCTGGACCTGCTTTATGAGAAATTGATGTTTTCTTTGTTTTCTTGCACCTCAAAGTCAAAAGGACAGTTTCCAAATTAGTACATGGAAAGAATATACTTACATGTTTCTTGTCAAATGATTCCTTGAAGGAAGGGTTTCTTAGGCCATTGTAATCTCCAAATCACCCACAGAGAGAAATAGAACATTTGTGAAAGAAAGCAGTGCATCAATGCTGAGTTAAAGAGAAAGGTTCTAAAAAGAAAAGATAATTAAAAAACTTACTGCAAAATGCCACTAGCTCATTTGCCTTCAAATGAAAATATCTTGCAAAATCAAGATGTTTTCTTTGCTTTCTGCTTATAGAAAATTGCTTAAAAGGCAATTAGAATAAGCTAAATTAACAAATCACACAAAAGGTAATCCAAGACATGGACAGCAAAGTTTCATCCCTTTTTTGTAGACTGATTGATTTAGCTTCTGATGATTTGTATGAAAAGCAATTGGAAACATAACTTCCATTACTGCATTGTGCCTTTGATTTCTCTTCTCAACTGTTACTTGTTTATTTGCTCAAGCTATTATGACTCTGAGTCACTTGTGATGTGTGGAGCAACACAGCTGAGCTGACTGGAAATAGTTCCCAAGAGGTTCCCTTGAGATGAAATCAGAGTATGTCTCTCCTGACCATAGTGTTCCTTGTGTGGGATCAGCAGAAAACCTGCATTTTAGGAGACACAGTTTTTATACCATGCCGATTCCCACAGCAAGCCAGCTGAACAGACAGATCACATTACTCCTATGGAAATACTAGTTTCTATTGGTTTGGCCCTGTGAGATTTTCTGCTTAGCAAGGATCATGATTTCCCTCCTTCACTCCTTCCTCTGTATCATCATCCATCTTTCACTTCTTTCTCCTTTTCCCACTACACCTTCTCCCAGTATAGTACTCGGCCTTTGTCTGCAAGTAGGATACCTGTCCTCTGCATGCTTCACTTCAAAAATTGCACCATGGAAAGCTAAGTGTTTTTGTCCTAATTTCTTTGGTACTCTGTGTTCTGGGTAAGGGGTGTCTATCACCGAGCTTTTAAATATCTAGTTAATAACACAACTGATTATGCATACTTAATTTAGAAAGGACACCAAATATTATAATATCAGGCAAGTTTTCTGTTGGAAAAAAATTTATAGCTGGCAACCCTCAGATTATTTCTTCCAGCAGGTAGGAGGATGATGGCTCATATGGTACCAGGTCTGTTTTTCCCTCTGACTTCAGAGAACTGAAGTAATCCTTCCTACCTGATGTTCATCATCCCTCCAAAGGCTGGCTGCTGGCAGTCAAATCGTTGTTACTACCAGCAATCCTGCCCTTGGACATGGTAACAGCAATCACAGAGGGAGAAGATAGGGCAATCTCAGAGTCTAAATTCATAAATCAGCAAAATATTTAAAGTTATGGTGGTAGTGAAAAACTAAGGGGAGTGAGGAAAACTGGGAACTACTGGAAAGGGAAAGTAAGTTTTTGACTGCAGCATGTGTAGGGTGTGAGAAATTTCCTTCTCTGCTCCTTCCTTCTTCTTTTGGAGGTGGTTTCTGCCATAAAGATATCTAGATTGGAAAGACTGGACATGAGGGGAAAAAGGTGTTCCTCTGGGTGCTCTGGAAATAGCAGAGGTCTGACATCTGCTGGTAAGAGAGAGCTCTGTCTCAACTTCTGGCTTTCTGCTCTGAATTTTTGCTATTTTAAATAACCCTTTTGGTTGTTTAAAGTCTGAATTTCGTTTTGATTTTGCAAATCCCACAGAGTAAGTGGTGGGAGGTTTCTCACTTAGTAAAAGCTATGAATGCCTGGTAGCTAAGGAAGTGTCATTTGCAGGAGGGAGACCATTCCATTGTAGAAAATACCCCAGATTTTTCCACACAGAGCTGTCACCTTTCTGACTGAGAAGCAGCTGGAGGTATCCTTCCTGACATCTTCTCTGACATGTTCTTTGGGAGAAAGAGATAGCACATCTCCTTGATAACTTGTGCCTTCATAAGAGCTACAATGAAGGGGGATTCTGCTTGGTTACACGTGGTTTGACTGGAGTGGAGGAAAAGTCTCCCTCCTCTCTTCCACTTAAATTCTGAGGGACAGTCATGCTCCAAGAAAATGAGAAGCATGTTCTTATGGGGACAGCAGAGCCTACCCTTTTCACTGGGTAAGTGTGTCATCCTCACAATAACATCTTAAAGCAGATGTGAACTTTTAATAGCAAGGGTTAGTAATGCATACTTAGCTCATGTAAGTGTTGCTATTAGGGATAGTCTAAAAAATTTCTTCATATTTACTGGTGCCCCTATATGTAAAGGAATAGAGAACATCTGCTCTAAACAAGAAAATCTAGATACTGTGTTTGCTACAGGATTCCTTAGCACCAACAAGGTCAAAATCTAGAGCCAGACCCCTTCACAATTTAACTTAAATTGCGATCCCTGTGAATGATGACAGATAAAAGTTTATTCTGTATTATTTTATGATAGTATTGTTATTGGCAAGTTCAGAGACTTATCATTTTCCCAAAGATTTTTAACAATTTCCTGCTTTTTGGAAGAAGTGCCTTATTACTGCATGCATTAAAACATCAGAGTGCCTAGCATCTGAAAATAGATGTTTAATAGAAACAAAATCAACACTGTGATAATCCTTTCTTTTCACTCTCTGAAAATGCGTGACAGACAAATAGAGATAAAAAATTTAAATTGTGATATATGTTTTTCTGCATTTGGATATACAGACTTCAACACATTGCTGGATGTCTGTGAGTAATGACATAAAGTGGAATACAACCTGCCTATCTAAAAGAAAAAGCTGGCAATGAAAATAAGGTAAAAATAAGTCAGATTATTCTCTTTTCAAAATAGCTTTTACAGTAAGATTACTTTTTGTAATAAATGCACGGTCATTCTCTCTGTTGCTTAAGAAAATAAAACTGGCTCTGAAATTTTTAACTGCGATTTTATCTTTTGGCTTGTAGAGCAAAACAATTCTCCTAAAATGATTAAACTTAAAAAGTCATAAGCTGAATATGTTGAAATCAGTGGGAAGCTTTCTTGATTTTAGTTGTGTACCAATTTATTTAATTTGATCCTTTTTTTTTTCTCCTCTTCCTTCATTCTATTTTCAATATACACGTAGAAATAGAAGGAGAAATAGGAGGAAGTCTTAGGAGGTATGGTATGGCTACCACATGTTTTCCCAAGCTCTACCTTCCTTCTGAAAGATGAATTTCTGTTCAGATGCATCATATAAAAAATAACATTGAGCTATAATACTTCTGACTTTGCATCCAAACAATAACACACAGATATTTATGTCTTTTCGATCACAATATAATGTCTCTAATAACAGAGAGGGATAGCTGACCATATTTCAAAAACCAGTATTCATGGTTTTGTACACAAAGTACATCTTGGCTTCTCACAGCAATTTAAAAATAGCTGATTCTCTGTATACAGACAGGGAAACAGAAACACAGGAGGACTGAAGGATTTGTCAGAGGGATTTCTATCCACAGCAGATCTGAAAATGAAATACTTCCTGACTAAGTACTCTGTTATAACCAAAATGTATAACTTCTCCCATTTTTGAATGCTGATGTTTCTGAACTGACACACCAAAATCACCATCAGAGGACACTGCAAAACATAGATCAGGGTCAGTAGTGAAGGCCATGCCCTTTTGAAAAAAAAGATTCAACAAATGAAAGTAACTGGAATGAATTTTGACTTCTAATGCAGTATTTGGGAATGCATCTGAGCAGTTTTTATGTATTTCTCACAAAATAACATAATTTCTCTTCTGTCTCTTCCACACCCAAACAATAACTTTGCAGACCAATGGGAGCAGTATAGCAAATTTAAGTATACATACATTAGATTTAGTTATTCACTAGTAAAATAAATGCAGAGATGATCTCTCTTGGTAGGAGGTGCTGTCTGCTTAGGGTTTTTTCTAATGGCTGGGCTTTTTCTTTTATTGTTTCTGTTTCCTCAACTTTTATTTTTCATAATCACAAGAATAGCTGTTCTGTTTTCTCAGCTGAGAAGCAGACTTGCTTGTCTCAGCTGCAAAACAGCAAACTGGGGCTATGACATTTCTTGCAGACTTAACATGGTCACTGCATTGAATGTGATTTCCTGTTGGCTGATCTCCTCCCCAGGCATGGGAATCTCTCCGCGTTGGCTGCAAAAACAGAATGCTGATGAGTGGAAGGGGTCTGAGTGCTGGGTCAGTGGTGGGGAACAAAAGGCCTTCACAACCAGCTCCGCAGCACCAGCAGTCACAAACAGGAAGGAGGCCCATTTTGGAAAGACACCTGCAGTAACAGAAAGTCCATCTATTTGGAAAGCCTTTATACAGAAGTTTTTCCACAAAAAGCAGAAGAGACAAAGAGAACTGCTGATCCTTTTCCAGGCAGTGACTGGCAAGACAGAAAATGCATCCCAGCATTCTTTGTCCCCCATTCCCCATCCTCATCTGCAGATCTAAGCGTACATCTGTGCCTCTGGGGTGAGATGAGGCGCCAAGGCACATGCACCTGCCTCACGTGCATGCAGCCAGTGCAACCTGAGTGTTGCTCACAAATCCAGATTGCTTGTACCATGGCAAGAGCAAAACAAAACAAACAAAAAAAAGATGTAAGGCAGAAATGGCAGGCCACTGGAAGGCAAAAAAATCACCCCTTGGGACCTAATTTTGCAGATGGACTGTGAGATGCCCAAACACATGTGGGCTGTCTGTCTGGGTGCCTAGTTTTTGTGCTTTGCATGAAGGTAGTGGTGCTTATAAAGAGTGTGTGAAATAAGCCTTACTTCTTAATGATTTTTTTAAACTTAGAATATTTGAGTTTTTATCATTCGTATTCTCCTTTAAATACACAAAAGAAATTAGTAAAATATTAGACAGAAACATATTTATTTTCCATTTTGTCAGTACATGTGCATCCCTGCTCTCTTGCACTCTCTCATCCTCTTTCTCTTTTGTGTTTACATCCTCCCAGACAGTTTTTGTGCTCGCAGCTTTCTTTAACAGGACTGTTTTATTCTTTGTAAAATTGAGACTTATAAAAGAAATAAATCTTGCTATGGTTCTCTTGGGGTGCAGCTGTGCTGAACTGCAATCATGGGAGTTGAAACAGGTTTCCTCTCACAATAACACTTATATTCGTTTCCTGACACTCTTTCTTAATAACATGAGTGTCTTCAGCTGACCAAGGGGAACAATAGCCCTCTGCTCAGCACTTCTTAAGCTAAAATAACACTTGTGTAGCACAGAACAGTTACTCTTATATTACAGTATTTTAATTTTTTTTTTGCATTGGATAAGGATCCACTAGATCTCCAATTTCTGAGTTAATACTTCCATTTCCCCCTGTTCCTTCTCTATCTGAAGTTTCTTCTACTACTGAGACATATATTTGCATGGAGAACTAATTAATCCAGGCCTTACCACTTACCTTACCTGCTCCTCTTAGTCTTTTTCCTCAAGGATGAACACAAAAAAGTAGATCAAAACATCTGAGAAAGATGAAAAATAGAGCTTGTCAAGTCTCATGAGGATGGAAAAACATGACACTTCCAGCATATTGAGGCACTTCCTCTGACTTCTGCAAGTAAGAGTAAAATGGGTATCTTCGCATTTCAGATTTTTCACTTGTAAAAGTTACTAGATTAGTAGAATGGTGTTAACCATATCTCCTCCCTATGTCCAGACCTTTAGATAGAACATGTGGCTAGATATTAATCTGATTTTTATCAGTGAAGTATATACAAATGTGATACTCCCACTTTGGAGGACAGATTCTAGCGATTGATACCTTAGTGGCTGACAGAAAGATGTCTTCTTTTTCTTTTCCTGATATGGATAAACGATGTTTACAGAGCAGCCAAGATATTACAAATGTTGTTGAAAACAGGAAGGAGTGAGTTCTTCTCACTGTTTTTTCAGAAGATGTTGCTATGGAAAGCAATATCTGCTTTAGATAAGTGTGAAAAGCTGTACAGGAAACTAATCTTTTCTATGTTAATATTTTTAACCAATAAATTGTCTTTGTATATAACAAGGACTTCCAAGCCCTTCAGGAAAACCTGCTTAAGTATATGTAAACACAAAACTGCCTCATGTTGTGTTTGCATCTTCCATGTCCGCCCTGCAGCTGACACATCCTCTGTATCTTCCAATGAAGATGAAAAGCACTGCAAGACCTTATTATTATAACCTTTTCTTTAACACAGGAGAGACCCTGGATCTGGTACTAAGAAGGAAAACATGAAAAGACGCTTTTTCTTTTTTCTTCCTTTTTCCAGGGGAACAAGGTCATGAAAATGAAAATCTGCAGGACGCAATGCCTGGGTAAACTGCTGGTGTGGAAGGAGCTGCTAGCAGGAAGAACACCTGTAAAGGGCTCTGTGCTATCTCATCCTCACTGTGTCTGTCTTACTATACCCAAAGAGCACTTTTTGCAGAGTGCTGCCACAGACCTTTGCTGCATGTAATTCTTAAGGGCAACATAACAGATCTAGGCAGAGAGAGTGGGAAGACTGTTCCACTGATGTCCGTGGCAACATGTGCCTGCTCTAGAGTATTCACAAGTGTTGCTATTTATTTAAACATAGCATTACATGGATTTCAGAGCCTGACTTCGGGAGACTTGGATGTTGAACTCCTTGATACACAAAATTTATCCTGCTCAAAAACAATAATCAACAGTGTTTTGAAAGGCTATGACATACTGGAGAAAAATGCCTGGCACTGGAAATCATATGGCCTGACTTCAACTCTTTGTAAAGCTTACTATGAGGTCTTGGGAAAGACATCTAATGTACATTTAATGTGTGTCAAGTTCTTCAGCATGAATAATTGTTTTTAACATTTGTGAACTTCTATGAGATCTACACTGGAAAAGCACTAGGGAAGCTTGATCTATAACCCTATTCAGAGCCCTCCCGCGAGTCATCCACATGTTTCTGGCATGACTCACTCCTAGCTTTGTCCTTCTTCCAGCCTTAAGCAAAGCTGTGTGCACGGGTTTTGCCTGAGGTTGAATTGTTTGTGAAAGGTTGAGGAGAAAAAAGTATAGCTACCCCGTGCTGAAATGTGAGATGAGAGGAAGGAGGAAGAGCCCTAAACAAAAAAAATGAGTGAATGAGTCCTGAGGTTTTTATGTGAACATCTGGTACTACCAAAGCCACATGAGGCCGAAGGCTGGATTTTTGATTCTAAGAAAGGACTTAATGAATATAATAAGCACTGCTGATAGTTTCAATGAAAAATTGCTGGGATTTAGCAAAAGTGAACATTTGAAAGCCATCATTTTAGTAGTTCCGACCATAGCAATGTTTTCAATCATGATTTGCCAACTTTCCAGCAGAAGTTCATATGCTTTGTTCTTGTCTGGATGGCTGATTAGTCTCCTTATTAAAAATACACAAAGTTAAAACTCCTGCCAATGGTCCCACAAAGCTTCTTGCTGCTATTTTAACTTTGTCCCTGACCTTTACCAAAACATAAGCACAAAGTCACTTATATTACAATTACCTGAATAAGGGTAAGAAAGGTGTTTGTAGTTTACAGTAAGGTTTAATCTTTAATTGGTTTCTCAATTACTCGTTAATTACTGATTACTTAAAGATAGACAGTTCACTCTCTGCCTATGATATACAAAGGCAATGTCTCATTTTAGCATAAATGTGATATAATACTTTCTCTCCCTTCAAACCACAGAAAAACAGTTTAACTGACTTGGACTTCAAATGAAAACAAAAAAAATTGTCTAAAAGTCAAAACCTGCCCTTGAATGCAAGCACAACTCCCAAAGTAATTTGGGAAACCTATCTGTATCTAAAAATAGAATATAGCCCCCAGTTTGGGTTAAAATTCATTGTTGCTATGCTACATATTAAGGTGCTTTCATAGGTTAAACCAGTGATGATACCCTTCCTCAGCACTGAATTAAAAGGCTGAAACCACCCTTACCCCCAGCACCCTAAACTGGTATAGAAAACTGTGTATTCTGAGCAGTACAGTAGATTTGGACTTAGTAAATCAAAACTGAAAGAAGGTATTTCTTGTGCAAGTTACAGCATATTCAATAGGAAATACTTCTCTGGTTAGAGAGGTACAGAGAAAGTTATCACATTAGTTCTAATACAAACAGATTGCCTGAACACTCTAAAAACTGTGTCTTTGTGTTTTTTCCCTGTCTATGCACTCATCCTGCAAAGTATCAGTATAAATTACGCCTCCTTAATTTGAACCTATCTATCTGGACTGATACCTGACCTATATCAGCTCTTTTGACAATTATCCATTTTGTGTCAGGGCATTTTCCAAATAAAGAACAAATAAGACAAAACAAAATATTCAAAGCTACTTTTCTTTTTGGTGCTTACACTGAAAAAAATGGGCAACAGTTAAATATTTCCAGAGAACTCTGCTGAGTTTGTTGCCAACACTTTTCTGAAATAAAAATGTAGACTGTAGTGTTGTTTCCTTCTTAAAACATTTTCTTCCTTCTATGGCTTTTATATGACTGCAAAATAGAGCTCCAAGGATATAAAATATTCACTGTCTGCTTTTTTTTTTTTTTTGCATATGTACACTGGCAACTTAGTTGAAAGGCAATATATATAAAATGCACAGTGGCAGGAGAAAAGTTCATTTTCTGAAATTTTTCTTTTAGCTTTGTAACAATACA
This sequence comes from Promerops cafer, assembly GCA_013398275.1. Classification (NCBI taxonomy): domain Eukaryota; kingdom Metazoa; phylum Chordata; class Aves; order Passeriformes; family Nectariniidae; genus Promerops; species Promerops cafer. Next base: position 542,464 of record VZSE01006887.1, on the reverse strand, counting down.
GTTAAAGCACTCATGGGATATATATGCTAACAATGGGTAGCACATGGATAATCTGATATATGAGTAAGTAAGTAGCTTCACTGATTGAATTCTTCAGTGGATTTATACTGGTTTAACAAAAGGTGAAAGTTTCTGAAGTGTTGAATGTATATTTAAGGCATGTTTATTTGATATATACAGTGTTGTAAGTATGGCTGCCTTGGAAACAGTTTGGACAGAATTACAGGATTTCTTAGTAAATGGTGTCAGAAGGCCACATTTTGGTTCAGAATGCATCATTCATAGGGAAAATTCTGGAACTGAGAATTTCACTTCTGCCAGTGGGTTTCTCCAGTAGATATCCTACCTCCCAAGTATTTACAGGATATAATTTCATGCGATCTATTGCAATTATTTCATATTCAGCAGCTTAGGATCAAGATAATACACAGAAAAACAAAACAAAACAAAAACAATCAACCCAAAAAACCAACAACTCAACCCAAACCCCCCCAAAAAACAAGGCCCCAAAAAATCAACACACAAACGTTCTTTCAACACCAGTTTTCAGGAGTTTTGTTACGCTTAGCAAAAAGCCACCACACAGGAAAAGTTTTCCACTGTTTGCAATAACGCTTCTAATCATACTACTTATAGGCATTATGGGCACATAAACTCCTTAAATGATTGGCATTTAACAAGACACTTGTGTTCTTTGCAGCTGTTCAGTGGTATATACACAGACAAAAAGATACAGACACAGATACTTACTTAGATATTATGGACAGCTGGAGAGGGGCTGTCCACAGCAAGTTAACCCCACACCAACTAAATGAATGTAACCTTTATATCAAGTTTTCTTCCTACTACACAAAAATTAGATATTGAAGGATGTTTATTTGTCTATTGATTGTTTTTGTTGAGGCAAAACATAGAACACAAGAAGGTGATCAGGAGTAGTCAGCATGGATTCACTAAAGATAAAATATGCTAGATCAACCTGATTGTCTTGTATAATGAAAAAACAACCAGTATGGCAGAAGAGAGAGCAGTGGATATTATTTACCTTGACTTCAGCAATGCTTTAGATGCTCTCTCTCAGAACATTCTCATAGTCAAACTCAGGAAGTGTGAGTTAAATGACTGGACACTGAGATGGATTGAGAACCGGCTCAACAGCAGATCCCAGAAGGCTGTAATGAGTGGCACAGAGTCTGGTTGGAGGCCTGTCTCTAGTGATGCTCCACAAGGGTCAGTACTGGGCTCAGTGTTGTTTAACTTGTTCATCAGTGATTTGGACAAAGAGACAGATGTCTCCTCAGCTGATGACACAAAGCTGGGAGCAGTGGCCAATACCCCAGAGTGCTGTGCAGCCCTTCAGAAAGGCCTCAATAGGGTGGAGAGATGGGCAGAGAGGAACCTTCTGAAATTCAGTAAATGCAAATGCAGGGTCCTGAACTGGGGAGGAATAACCCCAAGCACCAGCACAGGCTGAGGGTTGATCTGTTAGAAAGCAGCTCTGTGGAGAATGACCTTGGGGTCTTAGTGGACAACAAGTTTTCCATGAGCCAGCAGTGTGTTCTGGTGGCCAAGAAGGCCAATGGTGTTTTGGGGTGCAGTAGGAAGAGCACTGACAGCAGGTTGAGGGGGGTGATCCTGCCCCTCTGCTCAGGCCAGGTGAGGCATATCTGGAGTGCTGTGTCCCATTTTGGGCTCCTCAATACGAGAGAGAGATGAAGCTCCTGGAAAGAGTCCACTGGACAAAGATGATTAAGGGACTGGAACAACTCTCTTATAAGGAAAGGCTGAGGGAGCTGGGCCTGTTCAGCCTTGAGCAGATATGACTAAGAGGGAACCTCATCAATGTCTGGAAGTACCTGAAGGGAGGGTGTCAAGAAAATGGAGCCAAGCTCTTCTTTGTGGTGCTGAACAATAGGACAAGAGGCAATAGGCAGAAACTGACGCACATGAAGTTCCACCTGAATATGAGGACAAACTTTACTATGTGAAAGATGGAACACTGGAATAGATTGTCCAGAGAGTTTAGGGAGTCTCCTTCACTGGAGAAATTCAAGAATTGTGTGGACACAATTTTGTGCCACGTCACATATGACCGTGCCTGAGTAGGGAGGTTGGACCAGATGACCCACTGTGGTCCCTTCCCTTTTCTTCCCCATTCTGTAATTCTCTGAAACCCAAAGTCTCAGTCTTTAGAAAAAGCTTTGATCTTTGTGAATAGTTTAATGCAAAAACCCTATTTGAATTAGAAAGGAAGGACTGCAGCCAAAACTATTACTAAAAGCTACCACCTGGACTGTGATGCAAACCTAACCCCATATTAGCTGCCTGCAATCCAAATAGGCAACTGAGTGAAGGAAGCAAGCTTAGAAAGAAAAAGTGACTTTTCCAGTGATGCTCAGAGCAAAGCCCTAGCCCCCAGACTTCCAACAGAAGAGTTATATTCCTGCTGACCTCTGCCTGGCCAAACAACACCTTGATTTTCTGCCAAATTTGAAGCTAGAGTGGTTATGTCTGAGAGAACACACAATCTGTGTTTTACAGAAATAAAACCTAGTATGCATCATCTCATATCAGCAGTGTATATGTTTCCTTGCACAGAATAGTGTTAGAATAGTGATTCTCAAGCCCTTCTTCATTAGGCATGCACTGAACCCTCCATCCTACTGCTGACCAGCTGTTGAAGAGCAACTGAAGTGGTTCAAATACCATAAAGCAGATAAATCCTCCTGTGTGACAATAAGATTACATGCATAATCTTATATTGACGTTACCTGTTTCTAGATCCCCAACACTGCCCTGATTGCAAACCCTAGTGCTCTTCTTGTTCTTTATTTCAGGTAGCCATCACTTGTCCACCAGACAAGGAGATGGCTCTTTGTGCTAGGCAATGTATAAATTTTCTATACGCTTACTTAAGAAACTTAAAAAACATTTCTAAAATTTGTATATACTCTGAATTCTCACTGGCACAGGTTTCCCAGAAAGGTGGTGGAATCTTCTTCCTTGGAGATCTTCAGAAGCTCTCTGGATATGGACCTGGAAACCTTCTGTAGATAGCCCTGTTTGAGTATCAAGGTTGGACCTCCAGTGGTTCCTTCCAATCTTAATAATTCTGTGATTGTCTGAAACTTTCTGAGAAAAGAAATTAGATTTGTCCTTCCTAAGAAGCATATGATACACAGAAGCAAGGCAGACAAGAAGGCAAGGCAGAAAAAAGGTGAAGAAAGCCATTTAATTTCTGTTGTGTTTACAGAATAATGATTCATTTAAGGTGGCTACACAACACCCAAGCAATTCTAAGATGTGAACTTGGATTTCTTGAAATGTCATGACAGACATCAGTCTGATTCTGTTTTCCTGAGCTGGAGATTTTTTTTCTGTCAAAGCAGAAGTTTTACCTTCCAACTTGCAGTTTTGGTTTCCTACCTAAATTCATCTCTGCCCACGTGACCAAGAAAATATTTGACCTCACAAGATGCTGGACTCTTTACCAGCCACAGAAACTGAAACTGAATTCAGCAGTGGTGTGTACATTAATGAATGGGGAAAGGCTCTTAACTGTCTCACAGTATCAGACTCAATGATTAAAGCCAAATACTAATTAATAATAAAATCAAATAACTTTGAGATCTTCATTGTTCATCCCTTCTGCTGCAATTATTTTAGCTGAATTTGGACATTAAATAAGTGATTCATGTGAAGTGGTAATTTCTTTTACAGGAGGTGAAGAATAACAAGGAGACCAACAGTAGCTGAAGAACTGGAATCTGGAAACCATAAAATGTGATCTTTGTATAAATCTGATGGGAACAGATCCTTTAATCAGAAGTAGAGCATGAAGAATTCTGTTGGAAGCAGACACAAGGAAGCTATGTTTAAAACTATGTTTGAATGCTCCTGAAAATTTTCTCCCGAAGCAGATTTGAAAAGGAGGAGCAGGCAATGACAAGTGATTCCATATGACTTTTTTTGGAAATTACTTTTTTTTCCAAGATCATCTCTGCTGAAATCAATTTCCCTTAATGGAGCTGACCCAACTACTGTTCTATATTAAGGAGCCAGGTGTTCTGCTTAGTCTGTTTTGAATAAATGGCACAGTGTATCTGAAAGATAATTTTTCATTTCTACTTTGTCATATTTATTTGGCCTGTTCCTGCTTTAAATTGATGACTTGGCTAATCTAGAATAAAAAGGCCTATGCTAAGCACTCTCAGCTCTTGTTTGCTTTAATTAGAATTTTAACGTGATGTTATCTTCCAAGTAAAAGTTGATGTTTATAGCATTTGAAATACAGTCATGAGCAAGAAAAGGACAGACTCTTCTTGGCCAAAGAAGCTAGCCAGGATTTTCAAAATGGTTTTGCAATATGTAGTTTCTAAAAAATTACATAGCATCATGACGTTTTCCATTTGTCTCAGATATGACATGTTGATATTTCACATAAGGTCATCCCAGTTGGCTTTGAAATATTTTGTTTTGTTCAAACAACCCCAAATATTTCTGGTCCTCTTAAGTAAATTAGGATGAATCCTCATATCGTGGCAAGCTGCTGCTAGGGAATATTGCTCTGTTCAGCTCTCCTGATGCAGTGTCGTTCTTCCCCCAGCTAACAGCCCACTGCTGTCTGACTGCAGACTTCACGGGAGATGAAATCTGGCCCATAAGGACCTTTGGGAGAATCTAATAAGCACAACTCATGTGGTCAATGATACAACATGTCTACCCCATGAGCATCTGGACAAGTCTCTGAGAGTGTAAGTGTCCAAATAAGAACAGGATGAGGTAAATATTTTTGGCACTAGCAGGACTTCTGCATTTCTACAGCAAAATATACACTGAGTACACTGTGGGCTTGCAGAATACACAGGAAACAGAGGGCTAGTGTCAGAACTAATTGTGTCACACTGCCTGATGCTGATGAGGTAGTGCTGTACTCTTGCTGAGATAATTGTTGTAGTAATTTCAGTGCAGTTTTTTTTTTAAGAAAAGTTGAATATAAACCGCTAAGGACACTTTCTAGTGTTTTTGAAAAAAAAAGGATTATTTTCTCTAAAATCAAATTTATTCTGACCACTTAAGTGGTCTGTCTTAATGTTATTCATATGAGCAGTAGAAAAACAGAAGCCTTTGACCTTCATCACTGTACAACATAAAATCCACACTTTTTCAATCTAATATGGTCCTGGATTTCTGCTGTGGCAAAAGAAGAAGAAAGTTAATCTAGGTGAGGAATTACTCTACAAAGAAAAAGTAGGAAATTACTCTAGACGGTTCTTTGTATAGTAACAAATCTAGAGGCTAGTACAGGACATTGTAGTTTAGCCAAGTTAGAATCTTTCCAAGCTGACACTTTTGCATGATATTTCTCAAAGACAGCTGGAAAATGTCTAAGGACTTCTCCGAACAAAGAAAACGAGTGTTTCCCCTCCCCTGTATCTAAACATCAACTGTATTTTTCTGGTGGTTCAGGCAAAGAGTAAATATTTGCTGTGATGGGTTGACATCTGCTTCTCCATTGTCTTCACCCAGGGTAGCCTCTGCTCCACCATCTGAGCACTCTCCTTCTGCCCTGACCTTGGTGTCTGCAGGGCTGTTGCTGTCACATATTTCTCACTCTCCTCTCTCAAAACTAGTACTAGATGCTTTTCACCCTTTCTTACATATGTTTTTCCAAAAGGCACTACTAGCTGGACTGATGGACTGCTCACCTCTGTCCAGTGGGGGTGCCATTTTAGCACTGACCGGAACAATCCATGTTGGGCATGGGACAGCCCCAGAGCTCTCCTCATGGAAACCACCCCTGAATTCCCTGCTGCCAAACCCTGGCAACATTTTAGCATAGCTCATTTTGTAGAGAGGCTCTTCCTTTGTTTGTGTTGACTGTAGCAGTGAAGACTCATAACCCTCCTTGGGCACAAAATCCCTTGACTGCACATGAGAATTTCTCTTTAGACCCAAAGGATGCTAGTCCCACACCTCAGGTCATACCTTTGCTCCCCATGTGAAACTGCTGGAGCTCTTGCTGGGACTCCCTGGTACTCCATGTCATGACCCATGCTGTGTGTAGCATGCCCTACAGCTGTGACTAGCACTGTGCATTGTTTTGTCCCAAGTGGCAGCAGTGACAAAGGTGCATGAGCTGTATTTTGGGTGGCATGCACAGATTAAATGGCACGGTTTTGAGATATTATAGGGATGAAGGGATTCATTAAGTGCTTAGCTTTTTGAGGTAGAGAAGACAGATCCAGAAACAGTGTGAGAGAAGGTATTTCCCAGGCATTGCAAGTCTGACAGTGAGCTCTCATGTCTTGAAATAAAGACACTTTCTACTGTTCCTGGGTTCACACTTCTTAGAAAACTATCCTGCCCTGTTTTCTGGGAAAGTTTTGTGTAAGAAAGAGAGGACCTCGTGCAGTGGGATGACTTGGATAAGTGGCTCACTGCTATCTGCCCATTCCCACAGCACTAGAAATCTAATAGTTCTGCACTGGGCTGCAGAGCACTGGCTGTGGGCAACTGAAAGGGAGACTTCCTTGTGAAGAGCAAACCTATTATGGAGTGACTATATCAGTGGGCAAGGGAAAATCCATGAATATCATCCATCTGGATTTCTGTATGGCCTTTGACGTGGTTTTCATAATACCATTCTTCCTGAATTGAGGAGATATGGATTTGATGGGTAGCCTATTCAGTGAATAAGGAATTGGTTGGATGGTTGCATCTAGGGGTCAGTGGCTCAATGGATGGAGATCAGTGATAAGTGGGGTCCCTCAGGTGTTTGTATTGGCAATAATGTTGTTTAATGTCTTCATCAATGACAAAAACGGATCAAGTGCACTCTTAGCAAATTTGCAGATGACATCAAGCAGAGTCACTTGACATTCCTGGGGACAGGATGCCATCCAGAGGGACTTGGCCAAGCTCAAGAAGTGAGCCCACGAGAATCTCTTGAGCTTTATCAGGGCCAAGTGTAAGGTGCTGCACCTGGGTTGGGGTGACACCGGACATAAATATAGACTGGGAGAAGAACTCCTTGAGAGCAGCTCTGCAAAAAACGACATGGATGTGCTGGTGAGTGAAAAGCTGGACATGACCTGACAATGTGCACCTTCAGCCCAGAAATCCAAGTGTATCCTGGGCTGCATCAAAAGAGGAGTGGCCAGCAGGTTGACTTATTCTCCTTTCTGATCCACTGTGATCCTGAAAGCTTGTTCAGCTCCGGGGTCCTCAGCATAGGAAAGACATGAACCTGGTCCATTAGAACAGGGTCCATAGTAGAGCTACCAAGGGGACTGAAGTCTGGAGCACTTCTCCTGTGAAGACAGACTGAGAGAACTCGGGTTGTTCAGCCAGGGGAAGAGACAGCCCAGGGAGACCTTGTTGCAGCCTTTCAATAACAGAAGGAGGCCTACAAGTAATATGGGGATGAAACTTTCATCAGAATCTGTTGTGATAGCACAAGGGATGATAGTTTTAAACTGAAAGAAGGTCAATTTACATTAGATATAACAAGTTTTTACGATGAGGATGATAAAACACTGTCATAGGTTGTCCAGAGAGCTAGTAGATACCCCATGTCTGGCAATATTCAAGGTCAGGTCTATCTAGTTGAAAATGTCCCTGCTAACTGTAAAAGTGTTGGACTTGGTGGTCTCTGGAGGTCCATTCCAACACAAACAACTCATGATTGTGTGATTTATCTGTCTACCTACAGATAGATGCAAAGAGTGCATTGGTAAAATCAAGGGTATATAAAATCAGGTTATTTTCAGGTAATGTGCCTTCTTGATATTATACCACAGTAAATCAAAGGGCCTAGATTTGTTGAGATCACATCCATGGATGCCAGCATGCATTAAAAAAGCTTGGAGGTGGCTGGATTATATTGCCAAATCCTATTTAACATTTCTAAAAGATGGGAGGTGTTGGGGTTTAGGATTTTTCCTTTTCTTTCTGTCATGGAATTTTGTCCTATCAGTCGCTAAGAAACCATAACGACTGGTACTTAGGAGAGACAAAAGAAGCTGCCAAGCTCGGGGGAGGAGGGCACCTGGCTGCACTTCTGTTATCTGAGGGGTTTCTCTTGGAGCAGCAGAGATACCTCGAGGTTTGGGCTGGTTGGAAGGGTTTGGGTGCAGCTCCTGGCTCACTTCCCTGTCGGCTTTGGAAGGGGAGACAGGCCGCAGTTACTGTAGGGAGAATTCACCACCTCTGTGGGGTTCTGTCTCCTGCTGTTTTCTTCTACTGTGAGTGGAGCTCTGCTCATAAGAGCCGCCATTACACTGGGACCTTATTAACACACTACCTCACTAAAAAGAACTTTCACCATATCCTCAGGTGCCTCAGGGAAAACCCCGGGACCCCAAGCCCCGTCCCCTTCCAAGGGAGCCTCTCCCGGCTGCGTTGGGGAGCTGGGCTGCCACTGCCCAACCCCGCCGTTTCTCTGCCATAGCTCCGGGTTTTCTCCACACCGTAGCTCCACAACCCCTGCCTGCCGGGACACCCCACAGTTCCAGCTACGGCTGCAGAGTTTCTGCTGCCTCTTGCTTGCTGCCCCAGGTGAGCCTGCCCTGATGTTCCAGCCGCTGCTCCAAGGTTCCTGCTGGGGCCCATTTTTGCCATCCCGTCCGCCATTACCGCATGAGGGAGCCGCGGCTGGACCCGCGCCACAGCGCCCCCTACAGGCGCGCGGGAATCGCCGCACGGGCCCTGCCCGCCGGGAGCCCCCAGCGCCCCCTGCCGGCTGCGACCGTAACCGCACCAAGGGGGAAGCGCTGAAAGCGCAGAGGAGGCTCCACGGGGGGTTCCGCTCCTGGCTGCTGCGTTAGCGCTGCCCTTGGATGTCAGCCGGCTGGACACGCACACTCTAGCAAAGAACTGCTATTCCTTTCCCCTGTCTTTGCCTGAAAACCCCGACATTTCACAGGTATAATAATTTGGAGGGAAGTGGGTCATGTTTTCCATTCCAAGGGAGGCTCCTGCTTTCCTTAGATGACACCTGTCTTTCAGACCAATACAGAGGGTATCACCACTCTTAATAAGGAAAATATGGGACAGTGAGAGGTGATTTCTTAACCTTGGCTTACTCAGTTGATATCTCTGGTGAATTTAGGTCATGCCATTTACTTTATTGTGTTTACTTCCCTGATTTCCCATTTGTTTGTGTTTCTTTTATAACTCTTATTTCAGTCATTGTTTGTGCTATGCTGGAGACTGAACTTCAAAACAGAAAAATTATTTGTAAGGAATGGGCAAGTGTTTTATTGTAAAAAAGTATATTTAATAATTCCCAATATTTATCAGTTCACAGCTGTTCACATTCACATACTGTCTTAGAAGCTAGTTGCCATGAATTAGCTATCACAAAGCAGAAATTCACTTTGCACTGCCATTATACAAAACTGTAGGTTACCATTTATTATGAGAAAATAAATTCAAATCTATATGGGTGAAACCCATCTCAGTAGCCTTTGGACCCCTGTAACAGAAACAAAAGACACTCAGAGAGCTTTCGTGTCTCCATTACCAGAAGTCAAATAATGACCATTTAGTGGGATTCTATCATATTACAGGAAAACACCCCATGGTAACTTGAACCCCCTCAGTCATTAAAACAAAATTCCTTGAAATATTAGTCCATTTTTATTGTTTATGTGTTGACTTAACTCAGATTAGAAGGTCAGACTACCCAGATTGCTTTTCACTTCTGCCTTAGTGAAAGATAAACAGTTTAATTTTCTCAGTAATATTTTCAGTTGCATGACCTGATGGAATAGCAGCAGGCTGTCCAGCTCTCTCCTTAGCATTGCCTCTATGTTATATTAATTTCCTAGTCATTTCCTGGTCACCATTTACTATGTCACAGAGCTCTCTTGTCCTTTCAGTTTCTCAGGCTTTTTTTTTTTTAAAAGCAGGATGGTCATAACTTTTTTGGCTAAATGGTGGGTGATAGTGGATCTTTCCCATCCCCCAATTACAGCAGTGATACCAGGAATACTACGCTGTGTTCAGGAACTGTCATTTCAGCTGTAAATACCTTCTGCAAGTCAGGCAGTTCAAAGACTACTGGAATAAAGAAAAAGAGCTTGGATTTCTAATGCACTGTAGTGAAAAACCTTTGGGGTTTTTTTTGTATCTATCTGAGGCATTTCTGTAGTGCTTCTTTCTGCTATGTATAAGATACATGTCCCAGAGAAACTGCACGAATTAATATCACAGAAGCAGGCCTTTTAGTTATACACAGCCATAAACCACAGGCATGGTTGCAGGGACTTAATTTCTGATATAAATAACACACATTAGAGAGTTTGGCTAAAGACGTTAATTTCTTAGCAATAACAATCCCCTTGAAGATACGACCACGGCAGAAAATGTAAGGTAAAAAGCCTGTCACATGTCTTTTCATTTACCAGAATATAACAAAGCCTTTTCATTTTTTTTCATCTTTTGTATGCAGTGTTTTTCTCTGGGGCTTGCTAGGTTCTTTGGACAGACACCAGTATTACTAGCACATACCACTCTAACTGCACACCAGTGTTTTGTAGGGCTACCTACAGTGACCACATAGAATGTTTGGGGTTAACAAGGTTTTTTGTGCATGTAAAATTGCATTGCATATTTCAAGGTATCTCTTCCCCTGTATGCTTCTTAGTTGGCAAAGGATGAGTTAAAAAAAGAATAGCAGAAAAGTGAAAGTATCAAATACAAAACCATCTTTTCTCACCTAGAAAAATGTTTGCAAGAAAGAAGAGATTTATTTCTAGGCTGAAATGATGTTCACACCATGTTTGCTTGGAAACATCTTGCTTTTTCAATGGCATGCTTTGGTTGGTAAACAACCATTAAAATTCTGAGCAGATCTGCATAGCTTGCAGGAAAACCTCTCAAAACAGCTGCAGCCTCCTTTCAACAGATGGGAATTAATAATAGCCTTTGTTCTCCAGGCTCTTCCATTTTTACCCACAAAATGGGGTGAAAGTTGCTTTTCCTAGACCGCTGGTGGCCACAGGAGTGTGCCCACTCCTAGAGTGGGAGCTGCGGGTTGTGGATGAGCATGCGAGGGTGTGCATGGCACCAACCTCTGTTCCCCCTCCCCCTTGCTAGCCCCTGCAGACAACAATGCTGAATCCAGCTGACACAGTGAGATATAGGCCTGGTCTCACACCTCACCTCCTCCGGTCTCTCCTCTCGTGTGGGCAAGCCCATTAAGGATGTTTTTGGTGCCTGCTATGTCTCCAGGAGATGTGTGTTTGGGACTGAGAATACAGCTTGATGTGTGGCAGAAGTGCTACAACAGGCTTGGGGATTTCCAGCAATGACGACGGTGCACCACCAGAATGGATGAAAGGCTCATATCTGCTGGCAGAGCGAAGCTGACAAGCAGTGTGAGGCATTCCTGAGCCCCGGGCATGGAGTCAACCCCTGGCCTCTGTAGGTGTCTGCATTGATGAGGGTTGTTGGCTCATGCCAGTGGGTGAGTTTAATTCAGCTTCTCTTTATTGATCCAGAATGTATTGATCCAGAATTCCAGAGTTACAAATTTCTGCTAAAACGTGTGGACGGGCCCTTTACCCTATGCTTGATAATTCTGCACTGGAACTTTTATCTCTTATTGTGGAGGAACTGCCAGGTATGTCTCCTGCTTCCCAAAAGTCCTTTTATTAAGGCCTAGAGGCTGAGCTGGGCTAAAGTCCAGAATACCTGAAGTCACCCCCATCCATCCCTGCTGCCTGGTACCCTCATGCCCTGGACTTTTGTCCTTACACTCGCTGCGGGTTGGGACCCAAGCTCTGTAGAAGCTGCCAGCCCCTCTGAGATGTCTCCAGGCAGCGCTGCCCCTCGAGACTGCACGGCATCGAAGACAAGAGGGAAGTATGTGAGATGCAGAGACAAAATGTTCTTGGCTCCCCGAGGAAACGAGAACCTGCCAAAAATCCCTGGGAGACCACAGCATGCTGCAAAATCTTCCCGTTCAGTGGCACTTTCCCACCCTCCCTCCCTATACGAGAGGATAAACAAGCACGGCTCGGAGAAGGCTGGGGCGGGATGNGGCCGCTCGGCGTCCCGGGCTCCCGCCGCTCCCTGTCGCGGGTCGCCGCTCCCGGGCCAGCCCCTGCCCGCAGCAGCGGTGCCACCTGCGCCCGGTCGGGTAGCAGGCTCAGCCAATTGCTCTGTTACGACTTGTTAGGTGCGTTAAATATTGTTAATTTGCCTCTGCTGCTGTGTTTAATTTCCGTTTGGGAACCTTAAAGTGGTGCTTCAGTATTGTGACTCTCCCTTCTCTCTGTTTTAATACAGAACAAACAAATCTTTGTTGCTGACTAATAGAATCTGCAGAACACATCTGTGAGTGACAATTTTTCTTTAGTGTAAGCTGCAGAGGGCTGCTGAATTTCTTTCACAATGACATTTGATTCAAGAAGGAGAACATATTTCTCAATCCTTTTAAATTTCAGTAATTTCCTTGCATTGTTTGGAATTGTTTAGGCCTTTAAGTTTTTTATGTACGTATTGATGATATGTGTCTCAGAATCTTTTTACTCCATCTATTGTCAGATGCCCAACTGCACAAGGATGTGAGGTTCTAACTCAGATGGCAGTATTAGAAGTGTTGCAGAGAAACATGAAGAGATTTTCTGCGTAGTAAAATCTCAAAGAGACTGAATTTTCCTTTCTTGTTCTCTTGCCTACTACTGCTCTGATAGTTTGCTATTCTTCACAAGAAATAAAAAAGCCACGGGATGTAATAATTACTGGCACATATATCTGCTCTTTTTTCCCTTTCATAGTGAGATGAAAGCAGGAAGGCTACTTTTACTGTTTGATGGCAAGTGGATTGAACGATCAATTTTAGGACAATAGGAAACATTTTGATGTAGCAGCATGACATCTCTTAACATCTAGCAAAATTAGATGTATTCTGGACTAGCTAGGGATGTATCCTGTAATATAGTTAGGAGGCAGCCATCTCCACTTTTCATTACTAGCGTTTGAGGTTTTGCAGTCAGCTAAGGAAAGTCTGCAGCGTTAGGGCTGCAATGTTTTGGGACTGCAAACCTAGTTCTCAGGTAAAATTGGTTTTGCTTATTGTCTTATGGACAACAAGGCACCAAGTTACCCAAACAAGTAAATCCCAGTTATCCTCCAAATGCCAGAATTTCCAAGGGATTGGCAGGGCGGCAGTAAGCAATTCAGACTGATCACCATCAACAACCATGTACTACTGCTGCTGCTCTTTTCTGATGACTCACATAATAGCATTGTTTGGTTCCATTTTTTAGAGAGAACAAACATTGCCTCAGTGAAAGGAAAAAGGAAACAGAAGCAAACTGATAATGATTGTACTTTCTAAAGGAAAAAAAGTCAAGATGTCTTTCAAGGGTGACTCCTCTTTGGGTACATTGGTTGAGATGCAATCAGTTAGTGCATCTGAAGTGCACTCAAGATAAATTTAATATAAGTTCATATCAGACCTCAATTTTTTTCTAAATTTGTAAACATTTAGTCATTTTAGACACATCATGTAGCTATCTGAGTCATAAAATAGGCATAAGTCAAAGAAATAAAACTATAATATTTGCAAATTCTATCACAAATTCACATCACTGTAAGTATGTATATATTTTCCTTGTAATCAGTTTACGAAGGGGAGAAATATATATATATATGGAAATACAAAGAGAAGTTCATTTTTTCCCCAACAGGAAGAAGATTAGTTTACTGGAGTACATATTCATATTAATTTTATTGTGACTCGTTATATGTAAAAAGACATTCATACAATGGTTGCTGCACAGGACACATCTACGATATATAGCTTGTCAGAGACTAACAGTTGTGAAAACTGTTGCAAAACATCTGCTTTGCTTTACTGGAAAAGTCTGTTGAAATTTCAGGGGAAAGTCCCAGAAGAAATGGGGAAAGAAGGAAAAAGTGTATTTTTTTGTGTTTTCTGTTCTGCCTTAAAACTAAAGAGAATAGTAAAACATAACCAAAAAGTTTCACCAGGAAGAATTCTGTCATAAAAGGGAAAGTCTTGAGTCTCATGTTTCAGGATTAAGAATAATAAAATGAAATACACTGAACCAGTGAATGGTCTGGGGCAGTACAGGAATTCATGTGTATAGAGTAATTATACAGCTGATGATTTCAGACAAAAGAGGACAGTTAGAGCAAAGTGGATTGCCTCTCTCAGATACATGAGAGCAAATAGAAAGCATTTTATCAGTATGCTGGGGAAAGACAACTATTAGTAGGAAGTCCATCTGTTAATAAATCGGGAGAGAGATTATATTAAAAAAGACTTAGCATGGTTGAAACACTGAACTTGCTTTGCTTTCATCTGAAAAAAAAATATACAAAGTGGATGGGAAAAGAAAGCAGTAAATGCAAAAGGGAATAAACTGAAAAAAAAATCTAGACATATAAAGGTCACCTGCATGACACACATCCTTAGGTGTTAACGATACTCTTTCCTGAATAATTTTCTTCCACTTACAACTATTTGAAAACAGTGGGCAACTGTGGCAGTGCTGAAAGATGGAAGGAAAGGAAATATCACATTTCTTTTCTAAAACAAGAAGCAGACCAATTCCAGAACTCCACCCAGGTCTAAAAGTCCCAGCTCTCCCTAAAAGGTAGAGCCCATAGGAACATCCCCTCCCTCCTTTATCCTGTCTCTCAGCTCAAGGGTGCACCTCAGCTCCTCAAGCCCAAATTTATATTAAATTACACATAAGGTTAGGTGTAAGTGCTTGCTTGGATTTGCACAACTGAGAAACAAATTTCTGAATATTTCTGAATATTCAGACTCTTGGCAATGGAAAATGAACATGCAGATACACAGGAGATGCTGGAGAAAGAGATGAATGGGATATAAATACTATTTTCCTTGATATTAAACATCCGGGATTAGCACAGCAAAATGCAGATGATCTGAAAACTCACAGAGTGAGAATAAATTGGTGCAGCACATCACAGTTTCAAGAGTAAAGCCAAAAATCTGCAGCAGTATTAAAAAAAATACAAAAATAACCCTATTCCTCAGGCAGGATGCTATTGATTTTGTCTTTTGTATGCTGAATAAACTGGGGAGGTACAAAAGAAATAATGAGATTCATTTGCTATTTTTAATATGCAGCAATGAATTTTAGTCCCTAAAGTGCCCCAGCGGGTGTAGATGTGATTGTGGAATAAAGAGATGCATGGAAATTCAAAATGATGAACAGCTCAACAAAAACTTGCAATCTACTGGCATTATGAAGAATATCAGTACATTATTAATTGTGGTAATTTTTTTTTGTTTTGAGAGAGAGCTCTTCTCTTTTGGGAATGTAAATATACTCACTGCAGCTTTATTAAAGGGTTTTCATAAACTAAGTTTCATTAAAGGGAAGATCTGCAGCATTTCATCATGCCTCTAATGTCTGATTTGGACAGATCAGCTCCTTGATCTAAGCTTCTGATACTTGTGTAGCCCTAATTCAGGGAAGCATTTATATTCAGAAGCAGCCCTTAGTATCAAACACAGACACAAGCGATTTTCTAAATGGGAAAGGCCTCAAAGACGTATTTAAATTCTTGCTTGGCTCAGGAGTTGCTTGCTGTCTTTTATGATGCTGTGAAACAGAAACAAATGTGACGATTACTGAAGTATGAGCTGTGAACTGCAGCAGTTCCAGCTGGAGAGCCCTCCTCTACAAGCTTCTGACTGCCCTTGCATAGCCTAATCCTAAAGTAACTGGGACCATGATTTTACTAGGTTCATTTCTTTTTCTTCCTTGAGGGTCTAGCAGTATGTAAAGAAAACCAAATCAAACCAAAACCAAACAAAAAACTCACAACCTAAACCAAGGCCATGTATACAAATTTTGAGTTCTTGAGTAGAAGGGAGTATCTGAGTGTCTGACCTGGGAGAAATTATGTCTTGTGGGAATAATACTGTTTCGTGTGAGGAGGCTTTTATTTGTTAGTGCTTTACTCCCATGGAATAACTCAGCTGGCGTTTGCAAGAGCAAGATTTTCCTGCCTGGAAATATGAAACTCTCTTCCTTCACTACAGACCAGGGTGAGACAAACAGAGTCCTTTCTGGTGGATTAGGCTGGAGTCTGCCAAGGAGCACCCCAAAGCAGGGAGGTTTGACAAGTTTTAGGATATGGGGCAGTACAGGGATATCCATGCGTGGTGCATGGATCTACCCCACTGCTGAAGGCCCACAAAGGGTGCAGGGAAGGGAAGCACTTATACCTCTGCATCTCCATTTTCCCTTATCTTGTCATCTCCTTTTCTCCTCAAAGTGTTTCTCCCTCAGCCCCCACACCGCCACAGGAAACCTCACCCACTCTACTTATTTTTGCCTGTTGGCATGTGGGCAGGTATACCTGCCCTGTGTGCTTTAGCTCAGCGCTGCATCATGGAGCAAGCACTTTTGTTCAGAGCTCTTTTTGAAGCTATTAAAAAAAAAAAAAAAAAAAAAAGAAAAAGAAAAGAAAAAAAAAGAAACACGTACCCTGAAGCCTGAATAGCAGCATTTCTATCATCTGTTGTCATGACACACAGCTGACGTGGGAACACGGCAATAAGGCTGACTGCTATATGGGTTTAATTTTGGTGCAGAAATTTGCTACAAGAAGCTTTCAAAAATATCTCTGGGTGGGAGGAAAACAGGTGGGTGCTGGTTATGTGTATGAAGCAGGAGGAAATAGTTGTCAATCTTACCTAAGCATTACTCCGCATCCATCAGCCCTTTGGTACCCTCACTACTCAACAGGGGAAATAAATGGTACTGTCTCTCTCTGCTCCTATCTCCTGTTAGTTCTGGAGAAGGTGCTTGTGAGCCACAGAGTGCAGGGAAACTGAGCATGGGATGACTGAATAGAACCACGGTTGTCTTGGTCATGCAGTTTTGGTAAAGATATCTATGCAGGAAGGGCATCACATAACAACCACTGGAGGCAAGCGACAGTGAGATCCACTCAGGACAGACTTCTGGGCCAGTATCATCTAAAATGACAACTGACATTGGAGATGGGTGGTGAGTAGTGTATGGTCTGTAGGGACTCCTAGGCATTTTCTGTGATTGTTCATGTAGGTGAGTGAGTGGACTCAGTTCAGCCTGTTGTTCAAGGGGTACGTTCCGCACTATGTTCCTATGCCACATACACACTTTTGTTTCAAAAGTGTCTCTTCTGTTCATATCGGTGTATCTAGGTAAATCAGACCTAGTCTGGTTTCTAGACACTTCTGAACCATCACAGCTTCTGCTGGATATGGAAGAGTGTAGGTGTTCAGAACTGTTCTCTAAAAATTGCTCTTCTAACCTGTTTCTAGCTCATTTTCTTTTACTGCAATTACCCTTTATTAATACATATCTCATCTGTTAGTCATCTTGACTAATGACTTTACTCATCTATACTAGTTTACTCACCCATTTCAATACTTTCCTCGATCACAGGAACATTTTGTGACTTAATTAAATAATCAATTAGAAGCTCAGAGGTCTTTGAATGAAAAACATTATGTTTTATAAGAGCAAAATACTATGATTGCATGACTGAAAAACAGAATTAAATGCAGGGACTTTTCTTCTCCACATTTGGGTGTTTGGACATGCATTATAACTATGGTGGCAAAACTGGAACCCCCAGCACTGAGAAGTTTGAAAGAGGACATCCACACTGTTACAAGTTCGTGGTCTTTACTGAGACTGGGGCAGAGGAAGAAAAGGAAGAGAGAAGGTCCGCTGGAGTGGAAGGACATTTTAGCTTGTATGAGCAGAGTAATTCCGAGTACCTCTTGCAGAGAAAAACTTGCACCTATTGTAGTCATAAAGCCAAGGGAACCGTAGCATTTTATTTTATCCCCTTTTCATTGTGTTTCAACATAGTTTGAAAATCTGGCTTTTCCCATACCAGTGCCTCTGTTTACCCAATGTGTGAAATTCCCACTTCTGCAGTCCAAAAGGAGAAGCTTTGTTGAGTTGAAAATTTGATAGCAATGTATCCTTTGTGTCTTTACTTAGCTTTTTGGGTTTGATCCTGTCTTTTTGTACTCCTCTGATTCTCCTGCAGCTTTTAGTTTCCAGCCTCTACACTGAATATCTCATAATGTGCTCAATAAAAATTGAATAGTTTTCACTTAGAATTCTAAAAATGGTTTGCCATTTCCAGAAAGTGACAGTATCAATATTATCGTCAGTCTCTTATGCAAATTGCCACCCTGTTGTTACTCACCAAAGTATCTCATATATCTCTGAAACAAGGTTCCACATTAATCCACTCAGATTCCTGGAACTCCTGACCTTTCTTCTGGAGATGCCCAAACCACTGGCAGTCACCTTACTGCTGGCTAGAGTAGATCTTAGTAATTTAAATGGTATTAACAATCATCCGCTGGGAAGCTGTTCTTGGTACTCTACCTTTGCACATGAAGAGAAACAAA
Organism: Promerops cafer; assembly: GCA_013398275.1. Classification (NCBI taxonomy): domain Eukaryota; kingdom Metazoa; phylum Chordata; class Aves; order Passeriformes; family Nectariniidae; genus Promerops; species Promerops cafer. The sequence continues at coordinate 524,025 of VZSE01006887.1, read as the reverse complement.
GAGAATCTAGGTGGCTTGTCTGAATTCTTATATTTCCCCTTTCCCTTTCCCTTTCCCTAGGTTCTAGAGGGATGGAAAAAAATCAGTTCTGAGTTTGTCTTTGGGGAAACATAACCATCTGGGAAAAATATAAGCTCTTGCTGTAGGGTTGATCTAGCTTCCCAGGCTTAAACAAAGACATTGATTTTTCCCTTCTTTTTGGTTATTGCACTTCACATAATTTTTTCAAGTCACCTTGAAAAGACAGCCTGGAATAGCATTCTTCCTATATAAACAACTCTGTTTTTAGTAGAAATGTTGCTTTCCTTTACATGAGTAGTAGCCATGTGCTCTCAGTCAGAATACCCTAAGCGAGAGAGGACTCAACTACATTTTAAGAAGCACATTTTCTTTGTAGACTCTCCACTGCCTGCTCCAATCTGAAGACAAAATGACTGCCTGTCTGAAGACAGCAGATGTCTCAGAGATGTAAATGCTCACGAACCCTGAATCAAAGCCCCAGCATAGCTGAATATCCCACTGTATAGGGACAATATTGACTGTCTTTGTGTTTGTTTGCTTTTTGTGTAGAGGGTTGAAAATGCTAGTGATGTTTAAACACCTCTTTAGAGTGATTACAAGATATTGTGCAAATACAGTTATTTTTCCCTGGTAAGCAGGCATGAAATGCACATTTGCTTATCAGAACGAAACAGTTCCTGGGGAGGCCCTGATGTCTGTCAGGTTAATCATCTAATCTCCAGATTTAATGTACTGAACAAGGTAAATAAGTCACTTTTTGGAGATGTCTAAATATACATTTCCCTGAGAGCTTTTTGAGACTCTATGGTAAAGAAATCATTCTTATGTAAAGACTGAGGTTTTGGATTACCTGAAAAAAAATTGTGATATAACCATGTAGTGCACACACTAAACAGACTTATTTCCAGCATTCATCCCCCTAAAAGGGCTTATTGCCAAGCTGCATCAGCCACTTAGGATTTAATAATCTGTCATAAGATATTTCCCCCTCCTACTTTAGGAGAAAAGGAAAACCAAAAATAAGACAGATACAAATTTTGCAGTCAACAAAATTGCCATACCTCTTAGGAATGTTTAAGTTATAATATAACCTGACAAAAATAATGAAATTAAAATGCAAAACCAACCCTCTGTCCTTAATTCACCCCTTTGTGCTTTTCCTTATTATCATGCAGAAGAACTGTGCCATTTCTGCTGTGAATCTTAGCGACACTAAGCTTCCTTGCTGCATTTTCAAGATTACTTATTCTGGCTGTTAGCTACCTCCACAACTGTTACAGTAAGTTATCCACTCCATCTCTGCCATAGTGCAATTAATCCCTACTGCACATTTACAAGGGTTTATCCCGCCTAATGTAAATGTCCTGTATGAGCTGGCTTTCTCTTTATCTTTGCTTTACTACTGTATTATTTTTCAGCCTCAGAATATGTTACAAAATAGATTTAATCAAGATCTTTTCCCTGACTTCATTAATTTTGCACTAAAACAAGTGCTTGGTATTTCCCTGCAGCTGCACAATGTTCTTCACTGTATTTTCCTTCCCAAAAGCTGACATCTGGAAGTATTGTCCTGGAAGAACTGCCCAGCCTTTGACCTCACATTTGAGAGGGGTCCTTTACCCCTACTTTTGCATTGCAAGGTTGTTGTGCTTTGCCACCTGCTTGGGAATACCATGTCTTCAGTTTATCTGCCTGGCTGGGCTCCTTCACAGCACCGAAAGGCTCAGTGTCAAAATCCAGCCAAGGTTTATTCTGAAAGTGGTTTAAGGTCAGTCACAGTCCATCTCTTCCTGTTCATATTTGCAGCTTGAAGATCCTGGCTGGATTTGAAAACCCTTTGGATGACTTGACCTGAAAGCATGTGCCTTGGGTGCACGTGTTCTTCTCAGAAAATAACATTCAGAGGCTATTTTACCTTTCCAATCTCTCCCCAGGAAAGGGCATCTAAAGACCCAAACCAGCTTTCTCCATCGTGCCTCCTCAGCCCCAGCAGCATTGTCCCTGCCTGACCTCGGTTCTTCCCATAAAGCACACAAGACAGAACTTGGTTATAATTAATGCTGGCAGGGTCTCCACAACAGGCTGGTGCCATGGTTTACAGCCTCTGAGTGAGGCACATATGCTCAGCAAAGATCGTGTATGGCAGAGTCACATGTGACCATGTCAGAGCAAGACTGAGAAACTTCCTGCCTTGCCCATTTTGGTGTGTAACCACTTGTCCAGGCCACTTGTTTCTCAATAAGCAAGGGATTTGTCAGCTGGCGCTCTCTGTTCTCAGTGATTTTTCCAGCCTGCATTTAATTTTCCCCAAGGCTGGGAAAGAAAATACAAGGAAGAAGCGGAGAAAGTTTTTTCAGAACTTTTATTTTCATTGATGTATGATATGTAAATTACAAAGAACGCTAGTGGGAATATAATTATTAAAAGTAAGTAGCAGTATGACTTAAGACAGCCAATCATCAAGAAAGAGATGATAGGGCATCACTGCAGAGTCCACTCTACTGTTATGAAGCTGGGAATAAAATGCAATATTTAGTAACAGCCTTTAACATTTCCTTTATCTTATTTCCTTAACCTTTAACTGTGATGTGAAACTGAGCCAGGAAGGAACAGCTTATTAGCCTTGCTAAGTGTATTGTTCATGGCAATTGTGAGCAGTTTTGCTGGCATCCAGAGGACGGAACAAGGCACAGGCTAGTTTTGAAGACTGTGATGGAGCAGAATCAAGCTGAAGTTGCCTGATTCTGAAAACAAGTTTCTGAAGCTCAAATTTTCCATTGTTTATAGGGAATTTTGCTTGATTTCATTGATAGTATAAATATTTAAATGCTAAGCACAAACATTTATATTATTATTAATTGTATAATGAGGAAAGGAAAATAAAAGAACTGGCCTGTCTGTCCTTGCTTAGACAACTGAGTATGGGTTTTTTTTTTTCTGTTTATTCTTCTATTTTTTAGTGCTGAACAGACAAGAGTATTTCATAAATGTTTTCTTCATCATTTACCCTTTCTAAAGAAAAGTAGCCTCCCCATTCTTCAGGTGGCTGAACCAGGGACAGGGTCATTGCATATTTGCCTAGCATTCAGACAATGGAAACAGAAGTCAGGCTGCTTTCTCTGACACAGATGTGGAGCAGAACAAAATTAATTTCAGAGAACCAGTGCCAGAGAGCATGACAGGAGGGAATATCTCAATTTTCTAGCCACTCCTGTTTACACTTGCATTGTGATCTGGAGCTAGTCTGTGCCTGGACAGGACCTGCAGGAAAGTCAATAAAATTTCATTTTAAATGTATTGGTAAAATTGCATTACCTCACTCAGGTGACTTTTAAAAAATAATTAAAATAGACCTTAATTATGTTTCTTTTAATTCTCTTTGCAATATAATATAGTTTGCCTGATCCAATTTAAATCTACACCTTAAATTAGTTCAGCTTACCTTTCCTCAGCATCCCCACATTAGCCAGGACCTAATTTTGTTTTCTAAGTGTTGAAGCCATATTCTCTATGTAGGAAGAACCTAATCTTGTCTTCTAAGTCTTGAAGCCATGTTCTACCATCTCTTCTCAGTGCAGGTGGGAGATTTCTTATTTTTGCACTTCACAGATTGCTCCCTGACCTGCCATCACGCAGTTAATATAACCAGCTCTTAAAAAGGTCAATGATATTAACAGTTTTTGTCGATACAGTGTTACTTTAAAAAACTGATGATTAAAAAGAAGGTGTGAAAGAACAGGCTGAGATAATAGTTCACAGAGTAAAAATGATGAAATGATAGAGTAATTACAGCCTGCAAAATCAAAAAACCCAATATGACCAGCTGTGGGACTTGTAATAGTTTTATTAAGGTGAGGGACTGAAGAGAGGGTGTGAATAGGGGCTTTTAAAAACTATTTTCCTGGCATGAGGATGCGGAGGACCTGGGTTTGCACTTGGTGGCAGTGCTCTCCTGCCCTGTCAGCAGCCCTGCTGCCCATGCTATGCTGCTGCCTGCAGAAGACACAGAGAGAGAGATATGTCTCTGCACAACCCAGGGCTCATAACCCGCCTAATATTGTTTTCTTAATTAATTTTGAATACTGTTCTTCTACTCTGATAGAGCTCTGCTGCTTTAAAGCTTTCATTGCTGTCTAAAGGATGCCCTAAAGAGAAAGGGAGGAAAGAAATTTCTGGAAATGGGTGAAAATGTTTGTAAATATTGTAGAAACAGTTATCTCTGTTATTAAGAGTCCCTTGAGAGTAAGGATAGGTGTCAGAAGGAAAACAGTTGATAGGTCTTAGGGCCATACTTGGTGTTTAATTTTTGCCTGGGAAAGCACTGACCTTCATGGACTGGCCTTATGTTTTGCTCTCCTTCCTCCCCTTTCTTTCTCCTTACTTTTTCCTTCTTTCCCTTCCTTTCTCTTTCCTTCTTCCCAAGCAGGCTGTACTCCTGTAAGGGAAACGCTGTACCTTCCCCACTCCTAGGTGGAACATGTTGAAAGTAAGGAAACACACCAGCCTACAGCAAACCCCCATTGCCAATGCATTTTTTGACTGTCCTTCAGCTCTCCAAGAGGACAGCAGAACTGGTGCTCAAAGTCAGGTTCATTGCAAGGTTAACTGTCAGTGACAGCACCAGAAACCTCAGATTGCTCTTAAATGAAGCTCTGGTCCTTCTGGGATTCACAAAATTATGAGGATTGTACTCGACCTGAGCTGTTGCCTCTCCTTCAACAAGCACCACAGGTGTTGAGGGGGAAATAAAGTGTCCTTCAAATGACCTGTGCCTTGTGTAATGGGAATCTTGCTTTTATGTAGTGTCCTGACTGACTCTGCTGATGGGAATCCTCTAGAACTCACTGACGATCTTGCAGCGCATGATGACACAGACCTACTGACCACTCTGATCTACTCAAACAAGGTAGAATTAATGCAGTGTGGTCAAGTCTCACAATTTTATTATGAATTTCATGGATGTTTTTCTCAGTGCTTCAGTCTTCATTCACATGACATGCAGAGAAGCTCATTTCTCTTCTTTTAAAGGGAATATGTGGTTTTCCTCTTGGTGTGGAACAGATTGAAAATGTGAAAAGCAGAGGCTTTGATTGTAGGAAACTAACTCCCTCCATTTGCCCAGGAAAAAGCAAGGCACTTTAGTGTCATGATTTTTGCAGGCCTCAAATGACAAGTAGTCAAGATTAGTGAAGTGGTCTCTGCTTCAGCTTTACAGACCCATTTTTTGCATAACAAAATGGAATGTCTGAGACTCTGCAGCTGTTCCCTCAAGGTACATTGGTTGGTAACACACTGTGGTGGAAAGAACTTTGTAATCAGAGAGTAATAATGCTGGCATCAAAAACGAAAAGGTGAGTCAAATCTGACCATGTGTAAAGACACAGCTTTTTAAAAATTATAGAGAGTCTGGAGATATCCTTACCAAAGCAGCAGGAGAGGGAAATCAAATGGATTTTTAAATGAACTTGTCCCTGAGAAGAAGGTGAAGTTCACCAGACCAGACACAGTGACACAGGAGAACTCTTTATTTACTCAGATTTGGAGGTTGGTTATGCACCATGTATGTTCATGGTCCATTCTAGGTGCAGAGGTTAAATACGCAATGCTCACATGGGCCCAAAGCACAGAAATCATCTCTATGATGACACACACAGAGAAAGGTGAGGCTGATGTCGTTTCTGTGGCTGCCTAGAGCAGGTTGTTCAGCAGCAAACATTGTTCATGGATTTAGCTATCAGCAGAGATGAGCCCCATCACTTTTAAAGTTCAGCTGAGCTCCCAATCAGCCCAATCTCAGTAACGAACAAAGACTGTGAAATAATTTGTATCCTCTATTAGAGACAAACAAGAACACCACTTAAGGAAGCAATATAAATAATGAATGAGTAGAGAAATATGGCCCTTTCTGACAGAAATGATGCTGGTTTTAATTTGTGTTTATGGCACCTAAAGTAATGGGCCCATGAAATATGCATGGAGAGAAAGAACCAGGAAAAAAATCCCTGCAGAACCCGACCGCAATCCCCTGGACTCTGACCAAAACTTGCAATGGGAAAAATGTAATGAGGCAAAAAGAAAGCTCCAATAGGAAGAGAAAATAATGAACACAGGAAAAATACAGTGCATATCTTTCTCTGGTGCCTGCTACACTACTAGGAAATCAAAACACTTTTTAAGAAATGAGCTCAAAGAGTAAGATTGCCTAGTGAGACAGTCTTTAGCATTTGGTATAATGAAGTCAAATCTTTATGGAGCAAAAGATAGTGTTTCAGTAACTTGTGTATAGAAAGTCTCTTTATAATATATGAATCCCTCTTTCAGGAGTCATTCAGTGTGGTTTTCCTCTAAATTTAAGAAGAGTATGCCATGACTCAGAATAAAATAAGAATGTAGCCCATCATCATGAATCTTACTTGGGAAAAACAGGTTTAGTTAAGTTTTTTCTTGAAGAACATTTTATAAATTTGTAAATAAGGACTAAAACGATGTTAGTGTTCATAATTGAAATTACTTTTTCCTGGACTTTTTAAAACCTAAAGAGTTTACAGAGGTGTTAATATGTCTAAATATGATGAGTAAGGCCCTGTGTTTTTTAAATTGAGATTCTGAACAATAATGTCCCAAACTTGCAGTGGTCCGAGTAAATACAGGATGTTGGTTTTTGTCCTAGAACAAGAGTGTAAATAATTTGTTTGAGCTTGACCATAGAATCTGGTTTCCCAAAGTAGCACATATGATTTTTATCTCAGGAAACAACAAGCCTGCTCTTTCAGCAGTGTGTGGTAGTTTGTGCCCAGGGGGGCACTTTTGGAAGTAGTGCAGGGGAAGCTCTTAGCAGCTTCCTCCGTGTCTGACAAAAACAACCAATCAGTAATTAGCTTTGAGGATTGACACTTTGTTACACTAGTGAGAAGGTTTATGCACTCCTGTAAACACCCATGTTAAAAACGAAGAAATCCCGGGAAAAGCTCTCTTGATTTCCGGCCGGGAAAGAGGTAACGGGGGGTCAGGTCGGGCCGGGTGGTCCTGCCGCAGGGCCGGGCCCAGCCCGCGCGGCCCGGCAGAGCCGGCCCTGGCCTGGCCCCGTGGGTGCTGGGCAGGAGCAGAGACTCCATCGGCCTCAGCCCTGCTCCCGTGGTGTCCAAGGGGCCGAGATCCTGGCCCTTCCCCCGGCGGGGCCGATCCTGGCTCCTGCCGCAGCTCCCGGAGCCCGCCGGGGTCAGGCGGCCATCTGCAGGCCCTGGGCGAGA
>VZSE01006887.1:407411-516594 GCA_013398275.1 Promerops cafer | reverse complement strand
TCACAAGAGAACTTTTTTTTTCTCATTTTTATTTCTTTTAGTTACTGTCAACAAATCTCTCTTTATACCCTTTTAAGTCACAGCAAGAAATGAGTGCACCTGTGACTGGCCAGCACAAAAACTACTACACTATTTGATGCATTAGCTGAGAAATTTCAAATTAGCCGACCTAAACCACTACACAGTGCTTAGAATGGAATGGGATACAGGAGTTTTATACTTGAATTTTAAATGCGGATTTTTCTAAATTAATTTTTCCACAAAATGAAATGTACCATCTATTTCATAACAGGACTTCTGCGTATTATAACAAGACTCCTGTACTTTCTCTTCACAATTGCCTAAAGCCATGTGGTTAGAACTCTCCTGTACATGTGTAACCTATGTATCAAAATCACATCTCCAAAGACGGTGTCTCATCCATCAAGATGTTTGTCCTGGGTATGCATGGCCTGGTTTTGCTAGCAGTGTGACTACAAGGCTGCTATGAGAAGCTGCAGAAGCTTCTTCCATGCCCAGCAGAACCAATCTCTGGTAGCTCCAAAGACAGATGTTCTGCCTACCAAGGCTGGGCTAATTAGAAATGGTGGTAATGCCTCTGAGATAACAGATTTAAGAAGAAAGAAAAAAAAAGTTACTGTGCAGATGTAATTGCGGCCTAAGAAGAGCGGGGTGAGATCATGTGAGAGAAACAACCTTGCAGACATCAAGGTCAGTGCAGAGGAGGGTGAGGAGGTGCTCCAGGTGCCAGAGCTGAGGGTCTCCTTCAGCCCGTGGTGTGGCCCATGGTGAGGCAGCTGTGCCCCTGCAGCCCATGGAGGTCCATGGGAATGCAGAGATCCACCAGCATGCTGGAGCAGGTGGATGCCTAGGGAAGGTTGTGAGCCTGTGGAAGACCCGTGGAGAGAGGGGGCCTGCTCCCATGCTGGAGCAGCCTGTCCTTAGAGGACTGCACATCTGGAAGAGTGACCCAGGCTGTAGCAGTTTTGGGAGGAGTGTTGCCCGTGGGATGGACTCACATTGCAGCAATTTGCAGAGAGCTGTTGATCGTGAGATGGACTCACATTGGGGAAGTTCATGGATAACTGTCTCCTGTGGGAGGGACCCCACTGTGCAGCAGGGGAATGACTCCTCCCCCTGAGCAGCAGGAGAAGCCTTGGGTGGTGAACTGACCATAACCCCCATTCCCTGTCTCCCTGTGCCGACGGGGTAGGAGATACAGCTGGGAAGGAGCGGGGGGAAGGGAGAAGGTGTTTTTAAGGGGTTATTTTCTCATTATCCTGCTCTGATTTTGTCAGTAATAAATTCACTTTGCATCTCTAAGTTGGGCCTGTTCTGCCCCTGATGGCATTTGATGCATGATCTCTCCCAGTCCTTACCTCAACCATGAACCCTTAGGTATTGTTTTTTTTTTTATCCCCAGTCCAGCTCTGGAGGGAAGTAAGAGAGTGGCTTTGGTGGGTGCCTGGCATCTAGCCAGTGTCAACACACTACCATGTTATAGTTATGAATCCTGAAGAGAATGTACTGAAAACTGTTAGTCCCATACAAAGTGAAAGATAATAGTCCCTAGACAGATGAAAGTTTACAGGAAAGAGAAAAGAACCCCACTCCATAACAAGAATGAAGTCAGAAACAAAACTTTCTAAGGGTTAGATAATATTAGGGTAATAATACATCTCAGTTAGAAGGTAGTGTGGTGTGCAATATCTAGCTTCCAGTGTGTATAGCGGTCTTTGTACAAATCCTCAGTATGTTTTCTTCCTCCTTGGTTGAAAGATGTTGTCCATGACCAAGGGGAAATAATCAGTCAAGGGTGAGCAGAGCTGTGCTGGGAGCAAAAGAGCATAGGTGGGAGAAGGGGTAAAGCCTGGGCTTCACTGGGAACTTTGACTGTCCTGGCAGGTGAAAATGGAACAGTTGCTTTGTGGGTTTTGTGCCTAAGAGTGCATTTGAGAATGCATCTATCATTTTTTTTCTCAAAGGGGTACCTTCAGTATTCACAAACTATTGTGTCATTTTTTCATCTGAAAGTCCTCTGCAAGTGCCATCTGAATCTGCTGAGAAGTCTGGCCACTCAAAACATGAATTTTCCAGAGAATTTGCTGAAAAGAATAAAAAAAGGAAGAAGGCCCATCTCTAATGACTCTAATGACAAAATCATTTGTCTGCAAGGACTTCTCACAGATGACACAAGAATTTACTGTTGATGTCTTTGGGTTAGATCCTTGCATGATACAAATTGGAATATATCTTTGTGTAACTCAGTCTTTCTCTTTCAATTGATGCTTCAGAGATTTTCTGTGAAGTGCCTCCATTTGCACAAAAAAGTAGTGAGGCTGTGGCCATGCCAAAATGTACCAGCAGGATACAGGCTGGGATCTTCAGCGGGTGGCAGTCAGTGTATCTCCATGATTTAAATGGTTTATATAGATATAAATGATATATAGAATGCATATGCATTTCAGCAAGGACAAAGGAAGGGTTCATCATTCCTTTGCAAGGACTCCCAGCCAGGTATTTCTCCTTCTCATCTGTTCCTTTCTCCAAAACAGTCTACAAAACCCAATCTATGACATTCGGCATCTACTGGATGACAAGCACGGTAGCAGAAAATCCTCAGCAAGCCTAAGATTTACTGGGTAGGTAAAGGAGGACTGTAAAGAAGTGCCCTTTCCAGGATTCTGATGGGAAGCATAAACAGGCAAAAGTGTTCTTTGCTTGCATGCTGACTTTTCAGTATGGATTTTCACTCAAAGACCTTCTGAGCACGAGGCAGCATAAATGAAAATATACCAACGTACTGGTAGAAATGCACATGCCCCTTAGCTGTTATTCAAAAATATCTCTGTACAATGAGAAGGGATCAGACCTTACTACGCAAAATACATATGAAATGTGCAAGTATACCAGTTAACATCTCTTGGTCTGGAAAGGTAAACGAATATGTTACATTTTATTGTCCAGAAAACCAAACACTGTCCCCTAGCAGGTTGGACCATAACTTTTGTTGCATTGGGCTCCGCAGGAATCCTGAGCTTGAAGCAAGCTATGAGAATTGTTTCTCAGCAAGTCCCAGGTTTACAGTAAACAAAGTGAAGCGACAGAAAGAAAAAGCGCAACTGTCACAGCAAGATGGACATTGTTTTCAAGAGAGAAAGGTAGCTTTCTCTGTTCCAGGGCTTTTGCTTTATTCTCATCTGTGCTGTAGTGCAAAATGGTAGACTCAAGATAAAAGGCAGCATTCAGTGCCATAAGAGCTCCTTTACCTTTACCTTTGTTAGCAGCCAGTGATGAATTTCCAGAGCCTTTCCAAACAGAAAGGTTTGGGCTAGATCTACTTAGAAAATTGTGGCAGTGCTACCTTAGTCCCTTTCATGTGCATTTATAAAAACCATAATCTGGGATTCATACTGCTGGTCTGGTAAGTAAGACATCCTTAAGAAGCCCTCCTATTAGACGTCTAACTTTTCAAGTTGAACAACATCCTCAATAGCAATAAATTTCCAGTGTCTCACCCAAGCCTGTGATGGGTCATGCTTGACTGGAGGTCTGTCTGTTTTGTGGTGCTGGAATAATTCTGCCAAGGAAGAGTATAATTCTGGAGGGCCAAGACTTGTGAGCTTCACAAAATGTCTTAAAAATATCTGGAGTTAATTCCCTTTTCTTGCGCAAGATGAACAGGCAGCATAGTAGATTTTGTACTGTTAATAAAAGTCAGCTCTGCTAAGAGGGTGTGATGTCTGCAAATTCTTAAATATTAACAGGACCACCATCTTTGCATTTGAAAAAAAAAAGCACACACATTTTGCAGATCTATTTATTGGAAGAACTGCTTAACTAACTTTGAACTGTGCACTTTGACCTGAATACATTTCAGACAGAGCAAAGCAGTAAAGCACAAAGCAGGCTTGTAAAGCAGCACCACAATCCCAATTGTATCATGCGCAACTCTAAAATAAGCAGATTTTTCTTTTATAAGTCACTTATATTATTTGAATGTTAATCAGGAAAGTGAGTCTTCATGGAAGAAATTGCTTTTTCTATGCATTGTGAAGAAAAAATTTCCTAGAACATGGGCAGGGCAAGAACTAAAATCCCTGATGATTGTTATTTGTTATGAAATATAATGCTTTGTACTTCTTTGGAGGAGGGATTTTCTTGCCACAAAGACTGTACTATTTCAACAGTTATTTTAATAAAAGCATGTCCAAATGCATTTGTTTAGCCATTTTCTCTCCTCTTTTATGGAGCAGGAAATTTCAGAATATATGGTTTTTGAAACGCCCATGTGGAAATTGCGCTGAAAAGGCGTGCTTTGAAGTAATGGCATACTTACATTTTGTCCTACTGAAATGCTGAAATAACAATTTGAAACACAAGGTTTACTTCCATATGTTGATTCAACACAATCTTTTTCTTAAACATTTTGTCTACCATCACAAAAATCAGAACATCAGTAACCTTAGAAAATACCAGCACTGTACCCCAAAATACAAAATTTCTGTGTGATCCCATCATCACTAGGAAACTGTTCCAGTGGAAAATATTAGCCATTGTCATTGTTCATTAAAAAATCCTTCCTATTGGCTTTAACTCTTTATTACTTGCCAGGAGAGGAAATTTTTCTACATTACGTATTTTTTTTCATTATGGAGTAGAGACACCACAGTTCTTGCTTCAGTTGTGTGCAGAGAAAATTGAAAATGGAAAAACATCCAGAATCTGCTGACGTTCTGGAATCTATTGGGGAAGTCTGACCTTTTGCATGCAGGATGAATATATCACACAGAAATTTCAGATCGGTGCCAACCCCAGCACTGATTTTTTTCAGTTCAACTGCTGGTTGGCCATGAGCTACACCAAAGCTGCCAAATTCATTTCTCAAACAGGCCCAAGTGATTGGACCTGACTCCATGCCACTGCAAAGATGTGAGGTATGCACACAACTGATTTGATCATGTCTCCTCCCTAGAATCTCGCCTGGCATTAGGCAGCTTATGACTATAAAATATTTATTATATTGTCAGAGGATAGAGTCAGATCTAAATGATGTTTTCTATAGCAGAACCCAACACTGTAAGCTGTTTGATAAGCAGTGAGGGTTTCCTTGGCACTTCAAGGAATGGAGCTTCTCAGCCCAGTGTCGTCTTCTTTTGCAAAATTCCCATTCATCTACACAAGGTTGCCAAGCCATGAGAAAGTATTTGCTGTGCGTTCTACAAATTGGAAAGAGAGGCTCACCAGGCAGGAGAGCCACCATCATTGGCCAGACAGTGCAGGGACAGCCAGGTCTGGGAACAGGCACCAGAGATGCTCTGGATGGTCACTGTCACTGCAGCCGCAGTAGGAGGGGAAGGGACGCTGCTAGGACTGAAAACATTCTGAACCAAGATAGAAAGCCACCTCAACCTCTGGAGAAAGGATGCTACCACAATCTCTGGCTGAGGGCTGGGAAGAAAAATGTTTTCTGTGGCTGTCAGGGTGTGATAGTACTTTTGATCCTGGGCAAGTCAGAGATCACATAGAAATTAAAAAAATCCCACAACAACCAACAAACCCAAAACAAACAAACCCACAAAAAACCAAAACTCCACCCCCACATAAAATTAAGGATCAGATTGTTCCTATTTTAAGTTTGTTGATTCATCCAGCCATGTTCTTCCAAGAAGATTCCTGCACGAAGAGATTGGGGTGTCTAAGAGCTAAGGGCTTCGGGTCTGGAATTTCTTAGTTAAAATTTTGGCTCTTTAACTTCCTTGTGCAGTTTCCAGCTGGCTAATTCATGTCTCAGTGCCTCAGATGGTTCATCAGCAAGTCAGAGTGACAGCAGTGTCCCCATAGAAGTAGTGATTGGGGAATAAAACCATGTTCCTAAATATGTAGATTATTAACAATGAAAAAGAGTAAACACAAAGGAGAAAAATATGTGTATTTTAATGATGTAGTAGCTATGTAAAGCATTGTGATCTTGGCTAGCTAGGAAATATAACTCCTAGTGACTTTGTGAGGTTTTAAATTAGTTGCAAGTTGACAGCTGTTGGTTATAGTCATCTGGGTATTTCTATATCTGAAGATTATGGTAAATTATTTGTATTTGATGCCTGTATTAAGTGGTATTTAAGGAGTGGGTTGGTTGTAATGTGCAACAAAAAGGGTAGAGTTTGTTCTGTCCATGGGGATATAATTCCAAATTTGTGGCCAGCTATTCTGAGGGGCTTTACAAAGCCATAAACAACTTAAAAACTGCAGTTGAAGAGATATTATTCTTGGTCATTGCTATGTGAAAGTTCATTGAAGGGTTGTGAGCACTTTCCCTTATTCCTGAAGAAAGACCCCTGCTCTCCTCATAGACACAAATCTTGTCTAACCTCAACAACACTTTGGGATGGCTTGTACCTTTGGGCCAGACATTTGCATGCAAGGTGTCTGGTTTTGTTTTTGTGTTGGCCTCCAGGGATGCTGTATATGGCTTTGTTTCCTTGTATGACATTTCCCACAATGTAAAAAATTACCTTAAAAAAGAAGAATGGTTTTGTTTTGCCATGAAGATAGGTATAAATATTAAAAGCAGGCACAGATAATAAACATTTAAAACTGAACTTTGAATTATTCTTTGTTTTGGAATACACTCTTCCAGCATGTGTGGATTCAGAGATATAAGACTTTCCCTTGGGACTGAAAACCAGGAGTATTTCCATAGGTCATCTGACCACACAGCATGGTGTATGCTGTTGAAATGCTTGCCCACACTAAGCTCTTGGAAAAGGTCTCCCTCTCTCTCTGACACAGACTGCAGTTGTTTTAGAAGAACTAAGCTCTGGAATTCCTGGGGTGATTTCTGTTGGAAGGAAGTGATGGGCTGACTGACACCTGAGCACAGGGTCATAATTTAACACACTTGCAGGTGCTTCCCACTTTGAGGAAATGTCAGGAAAGCACATGGGCTTTGCTTGTGTGTGTGTGCATTTGTTTGTCCTGAATTGCTGTTGTGATGAGTCTGGCTCCTTGTCAAGCAAATCTTCTCATCCTAACACTGAGCTGCTATTGCAAAGCCTTTTCTTAGTTTGCACAGGGGAAGTTCCGACAGGTAACCATTTTGCTACTTGCCACAGCCCCTTCAGAGGGAATGCCTCTAAAGTTTTTTTTGCTGTGGGTTCATCTACAACAGGACCCTTGGTCTTCAGGCGTGGTTTAAGGCCCAGCCATTCTGGGGAAAAGTACTTGGTTATAAGACTAGGTTACTGTAGCACAAGGGTAAAATGTCTTTTTTATAGCTTTCCTAAACTTGAATGTTTTGATTTGGACTTGGAAGAACTACCTATATTTCTCAGTGTTATCATGAAATTGAAGGTACGGCAGTGTGTACCACTATATAGGTGCTACAAAGCAACATAGATGGGGTAAATTGGTATAAGCTCTTTACAAACAGTTGTGTTTTTCTTTCTCCAGACAGAGCTGAAGACAAAAGAAATTAACAAAAGGTTCTTATGTAATTTTGTAGATTATTCCACTCCCCCTACTTTTAAGAAGAGGTGATTCCAGAGGAAAAAACCCTGTGTTCTTATGGTATGTCTGATAGGACTGATTTTGAGATCATGAGTGGTGTTATTTAAAAATATACTTCCCACTCACCTCTGTAAGTATTTATTTACTATAATTCCTCACACATAAGAGAAGCAAGTCTGTTCCAGTGTCCAGTCCACATACTGTGTCCATTCTAAGCCAGTCTCTGCTTTTGTTTTACACACAAGTTTACAAGAGAGAAAAAGATGGGAACACTGTTCGCAATTTTGCTGGCCAAGAAAACACTCCCATAATTCCCATAATTAGTCTCCAAACTTTGTTTACCTAAGAAACCTGCTTTATTTTCCAAACTGTATGAATCAGAAGCCCTGAGTGTCATGGCTTAGTAATACTATTTCCCAATTAGGTGCCTTCTCCCTCCGTGCTGAGACTCAAAACCACACAGTGCTCACTGGCTTCTCCTTTCCACACTTCCACCTGCAGATGGCCAGAGAGGAGAACTGGAGACACAAAAGCAAAAATCACGGGCTGAGACAAGAACAATTTACAGGAAACTGCAATGAGATAAGAAAACAGTAGCAGCAACAACGTCAATAATAAAGGCAAAAAAAAGGTGGAGAGCTCAACCCAACGGCAGCCACACCACCCAAGCCTATTCCTCCAGTCAGGACCAATGTTACCTCACCACTCCATCTGACAGTCTTGCTCTGCTGGAAAAGGAGCACCCTTTGTTCTCAGATGTGAGAGAGAGTCCCTTTCCCAGCTCCTAGCAATAATGTAAAATGCTAAGGAATATCATTAGCATTATAGCCACAGCCAGACAGCTCCAGGCTCTGCTCCCTCACAGATGATCTGGACCAAAACCAGTACACTAAATCAACAAGACTTTTGACATAACCTTTGGGAGAAAACCACTGCAAAAGTACACGTGAAGATTCACTGGGTGATAAAAAATTCTTATTGTATGTCAGCTTAGCTTTAACAAGGGACTGTGTTTTCATGTTAAAACAGGAGACAGGAATGAGAGACTATCTGTTGCAGTTTATGGCCTCTGCTATAAGATTCCACTGTAACTTTTGGGAAGTTAGCTCTATTCTTCACCTTAAAATGTAGAAAACTTGACAATAAGACACCTTTCCCCCATATATGGAATATAGAGAAATATTTGCCCATAATTGCCTTTCAGGACATAAGAGAAGACTTCTGTATTTACCTTTTCTGAGCTCCTTTAAAGACATTTCTGCCTTGCCTGTAAACACCACTGCTGTCACTGTAGGCAGCACATGCTGAAGTTTTTTAAGAGAGGCTGTATTTTAGAACAGTTAGGTTCTTTTGGGATTTGACAGTATTAGACTGCTTTATTCTAATAACTTACAATTGCATAACCTGTGAATT
Organism: Promerops cafer; assembly: GCA_013398275.1. Taxonomy (NCBI): domain Eukaryota; kingdom Metazoa; phylum Chordata; class Aves; order Passeriformes; family Nectariniidae; genus Promerops; species Promerops cafer. Next base: position 507,672 of record VZSE01006887.1, on the reverse strand, counting down.
AGGAAAACATCCAGAGGTTTTCAGACTCTGCTGATGAATTTAATCACAATTTAAAAGCTTTGTCAGATGAGTACAAAAAGGACAGTGCTGTGTAACACTCTTCTGCCCACTCAGTACAGTTAGTCTGAGTTCAAGTATTGTACTTGAATTAGCAGTTCGAAACACTTGAACTTTCCTGTTCCACCTAAAACCAACCTCGGGTTGTTGATGGTCCAAAGGACCCCTCCTGGCAAGGTACCTACTAGTGAAAGAGGAAAAAAAAAAAGAGAAGAAAAGAAAGAGCGAAAGGCTTTTAACTTGTGCCGCACACGATAATGATAGAGTGCCTTCAAAGAGCACTGGGGTTTTTGAAAATCACAGTAGTGCAAAGAGGTCACCCATAGATATTTGAATTATTAACATATGTTTAACCATTAAAGAAAGATGTATTGATAGAATATCAATGTGATTAATTATTTAGTTACACAAAGTACGGCTTAGAAAACAAATTAAGTATTCCCCACAGCTTGAGAAAGACAAACCTTGAATAAATGCATCATAAAAGGGTTTGTTACCACAAGGCCTGGTAATAACAGATGATCTTAGTGTATCATGGAAAATGTGTTTATGTTGGTTGTGTTTATTTTGGTTACAAGATGAGCCTTCATCAGTTGATCTGTTGTGAGATGGAATGTAGAAAACCACAAAGAAACAACTTTGTCCTTGAAGGGAAATGTGGCAGCTTTTCAGCTTGTGGTTTTCAAACAAATAGGTTTTTGAAGGAAGTGTGTACAGCTGTTTGAGGAAGAAAATCCACCTAGTAAATACCTCACACATGCTGTTTTCTATGTCTCTAGTAAGCACCTCTAACTATATTGCTAATGCAGATCCTATGGTAAGATCAGGACATCTCTCTCCTAGTCTTTGTTGACAGGAGAAAAATGCTGTGCTCTTGGAACCTGTTGCTCACTTTTTTTTGTCAGCTGTGGCAAATAAAATCTTGAATCATTGCATATCTACTTTGTAATACACTTGTGGCTGAAATTCCTCCAGATTTTGGTTCCAGTGTATGATTATTGCATAGTTTCTTCAGTCATCGGTCAGCTATTCAAGAAATCCAAACAGATTTTTGATATTAAATCTGCAGGAGTACAAGATAAGTACTTTTTTCCTATGTATGTGATATTAGAAACATTCAATTAGTAAGCATAGCTCTGGGAAAACCTCCTAAGGCTTGCTTTTATTTTATTTATAGTTTGTGGGCACTTGTCTGAGTTAAGGTGCCTGACACTCAGCAATGTGTTTCATCAACAGTCAGGCTTCATGCGCTTCTCTGCCTTCAATGGTGGAGGACTTGCCACGGCAGGTGAGGTTTGTGTTGGCGTTTTCCATGCCTAGAGACAGACAGGGTAATGACTGCCGACATGTGCATATCCATTTCTCCCTTGGCTGAGACAAACTGAAGTAGCATGTCGTCTTCCCCAGGCACTGGAGAGGAATCTCTCCCTTAGCTGTAGCCCTGAGGGCATCCTCATGATGACTGGGAACCAAATGGCTGTCCATAGCCACCAAGGGGTGAGAGTAAGGAAAGAGTCCGAAGCCAGCTAGAGTGTCTGTGGCACAAGTGAGAACCAGGAAAGTTTGGGTACCTCTGATTATAACCTCAGGAGTGAGATGAACTGGAACACGAGTACTGAACAACAGACACTTTGTTTGTGATGACACCAAGATGGGAAAAATACTCTCAACTCTCTTTATGTCACTGTACTTTTCTGTTGCCAGAAAATATACTTCTGTTTTAGTGCAAAGGTATTACAAGATACTACTGAACACAGTCAACTTGAAAATTCAAAGGGAAAGTTGGTATGCATGTGGAGCAAAGAAAAAGAGGAAAACGCAGGAATAAAAAAAAGAAAAAAATTAATTGTCGCCAAGAATTGTGCAAGCAATTCTCATTGTGCTGGAAATTAAACAGCTAAACAGTGATACATCACATTACACCCTATCTCTATTGTATCTGAAGAACAATATCTGAGACATTTTTGTTGCTTTATTTGGTTTTCTTTGTTGAGTGAAGATTTTCAGCTTGCCATTGATGTGCGTAGTATTCCACCTATGTATTAGTATTGAAGCACAGCAATCATATAGTAATTCATACTGCAGTTCATTGCTCCATTTTGGCAATTGCAGTTGTCTGGCAAATGTGGGGTAGCACACTCTGGGCTTCCTAGGAAAATCAGGCTCCAGGTCCTCTTGGAAGCAGATGTCCCATGCATCTCACTCAGGAGAAGATGGTCACAAAAGGTGTTTGGCTACAATTCAAACTGTTACCATGTCACAAATGAAAAATTTGTCTTTAACCCAATGGGGCAGAGGCAACTCTCTGTTCAGGTCACTTGGTCCAGGGCTGTCATAGACCTTGTCCTTCTGACTTTCTTGGGGTGAAGTGACAAGAGAACAAAGGCAATATTTATTCCATGGTTCTGGGGTGTGGAACATAGAGATACTGTGGAAGTGGGCTTCTATTGTTTTTGAGGGACAGCTCTCTGTCCCTTGTTTCAGAATTTTAGGGAACTTGCTCAATAATTTAGTTCTAACAGGCTGTAGGGACTTCACACGTGTAGGTCTTCTGCCAGTTAATAATACTTAGTACGTATATTACTCTGCATCTGCAAGCACTTTACAAACATTAACTAATTAAGCCTCACTACACTCTGGGGAGGTAAGTATAAGTAAGTTATTATTGTTATGTAAGGAAGGCTCTTGGCAGTCCTCTTAGTGGAAGTCTCAGGGGAAATCCTAATCCTCCACACTGCAGCCCTTTCTGATCTTCAGTCCTGCTTGTGAGTTACATCTACAGAGTGAATTCAGAAATGAAGCCACACTTCCACTCCTTGTGCATCCATAAGGAAATTTTACATACCCTGCAACTGCTTACTTGCCTCTTGCACCAACTTTCGGTGCCAGCAGAGACAGCTTTAGGGATTGCATAAGTCTTCTGTGCCTCTTCTCCTAGGTCTCTTTCCTTCCATAGAATCATTCTTCTTGAAAGGCTGCAGTGATCACAAGTGTAATGATGATTTTCTTGGAGTAGTCAGACAGCTTGGGAAAAAAACCCAAATAAACAACACCTATAAGAACACGGTATGGGGAAAATCACATGAATTTGTACTTAGAAAATGGAAGTTCCTACTTTAGAACCTCATCCCAGCTAATGGTAAATATTCTGCTGATGTCAGTCATGCAGAAATGGCCTGAACAAAATGATTAGGAATCCCTAATTTTTCAGCAATGCATGGACTTTCAGCATGGAATTTCCAGGAAAGATAGAGGAAACTGTGTGCCCAAATCCTGCACATTCAAGTTGATAGCATTTTATTGAGAAAACAATCCCCAAATGCAGTATCAGTAAAGCAACATTGACTAATACTGGTTTTTCTTCCAGCTTCCAGAAGAACATTTCTGCAAAACTTGGGCCAGATTTTTTGAATTGCACAGAGGTTTCTGGCAATGCCTCATGCAGGGGTGCTGTGCAGGGAGGTCTGAAAACACTCTCAGCTGTGACCAGCTAAGACTTTGGGAAGTGCATGTCAGAAGCAGGAAAGCATACCCCACAGGTCACATAATGAACTTCTGACAGGGGAACACTCTCTATGGCTCTGATGAAAACTGGCTGATGACTCCATTGAAAAAACACATTCAAATCTCTGCTCAGCAGAGCTCCGTGTGAGGATTTGGGGCTTAACATTTGTAGTCATAACAGTGCTGTAATGTACCACATTAAAAAGGCACTTTGAAACTCTGACAAGGGCAGTGAGAGAAAGCAGGATGGCAGCTGCTCTGTCAGTCACTTTCTTTTCTGTGGGAACCAGCTGGCTGTTATTATCACTTATTATTTATCATTTAAGCTAGACTTGTTACAAAAAAAAAATAAAAGAAACAACAGCCTAAAAAAGACTCCATGGCCAGAAAAAAAAGTGAAAGTGGTCTGTGGGGACTTTGGAAGTGGTCTGTGGGGACTTTCTGTGGTTTGATACATATTTAGGCTGATGGTTTTTCAATACACCACTTCCTCCTCCAGCTACCTTAGCTGCCATATTAAAGTGATCAAGTTGACCACAGATTTACTAAACAGAAATATGCAGTTCACTTAGTCTTTAAACCACATAAATACTGAGAAGGGATTTCTCCCGTTCCAGCATTCATCTTGAAACTACTGCTTAATATTAAATCATTAGACCTCAGGCAATTTTTTTTTTTTTCACAGCCTACAAGCAGGCACTTAAAATCACAGTCATCTCCCACTAGAAGTGAAATGAGTATGTCCTGTGCAGTAGAACACAAAGGGCAAGTTTCTAGTAAGGCTGAAGAACCTTGAAAAGGTTAGCTAGTTGAATAAAGGTGCAACATGCTTGAAGATAATTTGACTTTTTGGAGATCCTTGTTTTTCAACAGCTGCTTGTGGCTACTTAAGTAGGTGTTTTCAAGGGAACAAGCCTACGTGCACTTCACTGAGGCACATACTGACTTCTGGGCTTTAACTCTGCACATAGTGTTGTATTTGCTACTGCTTGAAGGAGATGTACAGCTGCACATTTGTGTGTGTCTCTGTGCATTTATTTACCTAGGTGTTGTCTGCAGGGGAAACCAAAGAGAAACACTCTTTATTAAAGACTCATACATATGAAATTTTCTAGATGTTAAAAAAAATATGTAAAGACACACTTGACTGCCATTCCCACTAAGAAACCAAGTAGCAGGGCACTTGCATAACCATCAGCAGGCACCATCCTAGGCTTTACCCCAGGCACTTCAGGCATGGAGCATGCTCCTTGCAAAGACCACCCCACTCCTTGCTACCCTCTGCCAGGCCTCTCCTTAAGACTCCTCTCCATTGTGCCCCCTATAAAAGACATGACAGGATTGAGCAAACAATTGGTACAATAAACCACTGTTTATTGTGCTTATCTGTGTTGGCTTGCCAGGACATTCTGCTCTTCTCATCTGCTCATTACATCCACCTGCTATCTACTGTGTTATGACTTAAATCAGGCCTTGAATAGATGTGTGTGGAAAGATGGAAATCAATTTGTTGTGCAGTAGTACAATCTCTAACAGTATCTATGGACAGCACTGCAGAACAGCCAAATGATAACAATCAATATGTCAGAGAATTAGAGAAACAAAGTGAGAAAATAAGTAATAGGCCTTTTTGCTTTAGCTGAGGTCCCAAAAGTACTTGGAGCATATATCTCATTGCCAGGGAGTGACAATTAGCCACAAGCAAAGGTTAACCCAGGTAGGTCGGATGAGCACAGATTTTGAGGCTCCTTCAAGGTGTATTAAAGTGCTGTTGTTTGGATGGTTTTGGGAGCAACACAGGAGAAAGCCTTTTTCCATGTGCAGTGGGGAATGAGATGCTCCCACGTGTTGCTGTGTGCCCCAAGGTGCTATGAGAGCACCTTGTATTGTCTTGCAAGCGTGTGGCTCAGCAGAGTTTGTCAAGGATACCCACACCAGTCAGTAGAAGTTCACCACAGATGTCTTAGTGGCATTTGAAAATTCTTTCAGCTGTAGTTTTTGCTGCCTTTTTGTAAGTTCTGTCCCAAAGAACATAAGGGCAGCAGTCTGCCCTTACTCTCCTGGACTTCAGGAAAATTAAGAAAGGAGATCCACAGAAGTCTTTTTGCATTAGAAAAATATGTAATTTTTCTCCTGCCAAAATATTTCTTTAGGAGCCTGGTTCACTATGTAATCTTTTATCAACTTTTTCACTTTTGTTTCCTAGGTACAATCAAGTGCAAGTTTATACCTGCTCCTGCACCTCTTCCTATACGTACACCATACTTGAACACCAGATGTTTTTTGCATTGTTCAACTACCTGCAAAGTCATTCTTTATTCCTTGTTCTGATAAACAAAAAGCAATTTTGTTGCTCCTCCTGCTTCAGGAGAGCTTTAAACAGTCACAATTTTTGACCTGAAAGTCAAATTGTATTCTTACATGCTTGTGGATGATTTCTGTAAGTATTGCATATACATTTCTGAGTGTAGAATTTGACCCATCAACATCTTTCACCATGAGCCAGCATGAGAGAAAATGAGTTTGTGTTGCAAGAGAAATTTATCTCAACACAGAGTGGGAGTATATTACACATACACCATTGATTTTTGTGATTCAATGTTTTCACTAAGAGGATGGTAATAATCTGCACAATTAATCTTTTTCTGAAAATCACTCTTCAAGCAAGATTTAAATATTGATGGGTGGACAGTGGGAATATTTGATTTGTAATGTCTTTGTTTCCCTTTGGAAATGTGCTTCTGCCAGGACTTTGCAGTCAGGCAGCATGCATACAAGGAAGGGAAGCACAGTTCAAGCAAGTACTTGAATTTGAAGGATTTCCAAAACTGGCTGTTTTATTCACACTCAGAAGCCATCATCTTTCAATATCTTCTTCACATAAAACAGGAGTTTCAGACTTAAGTTTTAGGAGAAATGGGTGTGTTTTCATGATGGACATGATGGTGATGATGGGAGAAAATAGTAGGTTGAGATGAACCCTCCAAGGTAACCAATTAACAATGAGTGGGAGATATGAAGGTCCTGCAAAACACCCATACTAAAGTGTAGGTCTCATTTCCCCTTCAAGGCCAAATTCACAGGAAAAATGAGGTTTTTACAATCGTTGCCTGCAAACCTTCAGCTGAAGTTACAGTACTTGATCTTTGTGCCAGCATGGAATCCTTTGATTTCAGTGCTGATACAGAGCTGGGGGCTGTTGCTCGGCTGTGATGATAATGATGTTCTTCCAGAGCACAGCCACTGCACTTACTTTGCTGATTTTATTCAAAGATTTCTTCTTTTAAGGAGAAGAGACAATATTTTAACGTGGGAGCACTAAACAAGCAAAAGACCATATTTTGACTGCATCAGGTGAATTTTCACAAATTATCCAGCAACTTCTTTTGGACTTGCTTTGGAGAGTTAAGTCCTGGGAACTGCGTCCTCCTCCTCACACTCAGCAGCCCTGAGCCCACTGTGTCAGGCATCTGTAATGCCTTTCCTACCTACAGATTTTGTGTTAAATATCGAGACAACAGTGACAGGGAAAACAGTGTTTCGATGTATGTGAATTATGGTATTTGAGAGTTACAGTAAACTGTTATTTTAAACAAAGTAGCTCAAAACATGGTGTGACAGTAAGAACAGGGAGATTTAAGTGCCCTCGATGAGCTGAGCAGCACACTACTCACAAAGCTAATGTCTTCTCGGTGTTATGCCAGCCGAGCTCCCTGACATTCTTAAAGCCCAGGTTGTTTGTAGGGTTATTATTAGAGATTTCTCGCTTTCAGAAGCCAAGGGAGAAAAATAGTAACTGAGGCAAATGCTGCAAGGCCCTCAGACTGTGTTTTTGTTTGTGATTTATGATTCAGATGCAGACATCCTGTTCTGGTAGAAATAGCCTTGCTGGTGCGTTTGACACCGTGTTTCAAAAGGTACTTATTAAAGAGAAAGTGGAAACAAGAAGGGGATAGTTGAGCTTCTGAGGACTGACAAATAAATCAGCCTGTCTGTGGTGTGAGCCACTCTCCTGTTCCCCTGAGGACAAAGCTCTTAGTGGATTTCAGCTCCTGTGATGACAATGATGTTATGTTTCAAGCTTCTAACTGCACTGTAAATAACATGATGCTATTTACATAACCCCCAAATTGTCTTTGGGTAGAAATACAAAAGTGGAGAAAATGCATTCAGTTAGAAACAACTCCTACTATTCATTGTAAAATGGACAATGATTGCAAGCAGTATAACTACCGTCATTGCTACTCTCCCCTGTTACTGTTTATGTATTAGTTCATTTGATTTCCACCTTTTTGTTCTCTATAATGAAGGTTTAAGCCTGTTCTGGCCTTGTTATTTATATGCTAGTTGCCTGCCTCCAAACATGAAAAAAACCCACTTATTTAAACCAGATGTAAAAGTTTTGCCCAGATCTTCACTCAGCCTTCCAGCAGCATGAGTCAAATAAGCAGACTAGAGGTGATAACAAAGAACAATATCCGATAGCAGTCACAGAAATCCTGTAAGCTGATGGAGAGTGTAGAGTTCATTTTTAGCATACTGGTTTTCTATAAATACACTGAAGTGGGGTAGGAGTTCTTTAGGGCAGACTGTTTATCTGTGCTGAAAGGGAAAACTGGAAAGTTGAAAATCAGCTTGGGTAGTGACAAAAATATCCAACTGTATTATTTAACTCTTTATTAAATTTGTTGCAATTCGGATCACTTCTGATGACACTAGATAACATCCTGAATGCACTATGACCTCTGATACGTAGTTTAAACACCAGCTGTATGGTGTCCAAAGGATGGAGGAAAAGATTTGAAACATTTTTCCATGTCTGAATTCCTGCTATGCAGTGTAGTATGCAATGAACCTGAAATAACAGAACTACAAAGGGAAAAAACATTGCTATGGCAACAAACCATTTCTAATTTAAGTGAACGTGGTGTAAGAAAAGAAGCAACAGTGTGATTTAAACAGAAACAGTCTTTACAAAATAAGAAATGCAATAATTAATTAAAAACTAAACATTAATTTAGCCCTCTACCTGTAATAATTTAGCATAGCAACCTGTAACTCTCTTTTCTCTGGTATTTTCTGAACTTTCAGAAACCTAGAACAACATTTTCTGGCTTTAGAAACTAAGACAGGAGTTAATTGAGTCCATCTCAGGAGAGACACAGAAGTCCCTAAACAAAATTAGGTACAGAATATGCATGATTCAGGATGTAAGGTCAAGACTAATTATAGCTGGTGTTATGCACCAAATTAGGAGCCCAGATTAGGAGTCATTATTGCCAGAAGCTATCTCCACATTCAGTGAAGTCTAGTAGAGTAGTATGCCCATTACATGTTTCGCTGAATTGTCAAGAGCGTATTTTTAAAGCCATGGTCTCTCTGATTTTCAGGGAGCACAACAGGACTGATTTCCTAGTCAGCTATCTCAATTAGAAGAGGAACCAAGATCAAAGGCCTTAATTCACTCTGGTGATTGATAGGAAGTATAAAACTGTATTCCAATGCAAATTAATACCTCTCATTTATCATCCTCCAAGCTGCAATGATGATTTCCCTGACTTTGCGTTAACTACAAGCAACAATGTCTGCTTTTTCTATAGCCTTACTGCAAGATAATGCTTTGGTGAAAGGATAAAATTAAGAATCTTCATTTGATAACCAAGAACTTTCTTCTTGTTAGTAAAATGGAAGAAGATAAAAAACCCCTCCTTTTCTCTCCCCAAACTTCTTTACGGGCAGATGGCTTGGCTGCTCTGTTGGGTTTTTCTTGTTGTTATTAAATTTTTTTATCACTTGTTTAAAATTTTTTTTTCAAAGGATAGACCACTCTCTTAGAAAAATACAATGATAAAAGTGTTTTGTACTTTTGTGTAATGCTTTGTCTTCCTTATGATTATCTCACTTCTTGGCAGCCCTCAGAAACAAGTCCTTAGGGTGTGTGTGTGTAGGAATGTACTGATTTGTCAAGAAGAGACGTGGTATGCTCTGTACTAAGCAATGATGCTGCCTGCACTGCCTGAAGGAATGGATTCTGCTGCTTCTAGCCCTGCAGGAGACAAGTGGAAAGTTTTGGGAAAGTGCACTTGGGACATGTAGGTGACCCTCATCTTGAATGCATTGCCTCTTAGTGATCAAAGATCTGAAAAGGCTTAGCAAGCAATGGATGACACCTTTTCAGCTCTACTCAGCTACTTCAAAAGCCTCTGCTTTGCTGTTAAGGCAAACCAGATGATTCAAAGAGTTACTTTTGATTAAAAAAAGTGATAACTTAGCTGGCCAATCAATTTCAAATAGGCTCTGCAGTAAATAAATGGCAACTTGTTTATTTTCTGTTGCCACAAAACACAATTTGATTTGACTGCAGGAAAGCAGTGGCTTTTTCTACAGTATTTGGTTACATTCTTTCAATTGAAGATAACTGGGGGAGAGCAGAATCCTGAAAAATGTTGAAATACTATGATTTCTTCATGTTAAACTTGAACATGTTTAATACTTACTAAAAGATTAAATGGCATTTGAAATCAAATTGAGTGATTCAAGCTTGCAGAATAAGGCTTAATCTTTGGTTGTTTTTCTTCTGCAGAATAAAATGATCTCTGTAGTCAACATGGGTTTTTAAAGTATGTTTACTGACCTTTTTTGGTAAAACTGTCTTCATTACCTCTCTCTCACTATGTTTTGGGCCTGAGTTTTGTGTTTTTTGTTTGCTTTTGTAGGAGAATGTTTCAACATACTTGCAGTAATTTTGTTTGCCTCACAACTGGACACTCCAAGAAGACGTAATTACTGCGTGACTCCTGTGACAGACTTTCTTAAGTAAATATACTGTTTTGAAACAAACGAGATTTTTATGCAGAGTATTTAACTTATGTAATATCATCGGGTTTTGGAGTAAGAAGGGACTAGTCATTCCCTGATCAGACCTTCTGTAATTATCCTAAAATTCCATTCAGTCATTCCTTCATTATGCCCAATCACTTATGAGTAAAGGTGGAATAAACCCTTTTAAACAGATACCAAATCTTGATAAAAAGAGATTGCTGTGAGGTTATCTAAAACATATTCTAAGTTTCCCATTATACAAGTTTTGGCCATTAATACAAATTTACATTTTTAATTGTTGGATATAAATTCTTCATTTGTCTTCAGGTGGTGGTCTTGTTTCCCAGCACCATTTGTTGTATCTGTCGGTAATATCTTTCCTGTTATTTCTAATTTCTCCAAACCATGAGCCATTATGGATTTATCTGGAACATCTTCATTCTTCCCACATCTCCATGGATTGATGTCTTTCAGATTACACAAAAAAGAAGAAAATTCTTTGCAAAGTCCTTTAATGGCAGATCTCAGATTTATTGTGATTTGTGACTCATTCGTTAAAGAGATGCTGCATTGATGCATTGTGTTTGCATGGGGTAGAATTTTGAGGAATGTCTGGCTTCACAGGAAGTTATCAGGCTGCCTTTATTAATCAGATGTGTTCCAAGTTTATTGGAATCACATGCTTGCTCCGTAATCATCTTGAATTACAATTTTATTTTCAAGGCCTTGAAGACTGTAAAATATAGAATCTCTTTGCATGTTTCTGCCTTCATGAGAGGAAGACAGAAAAAAAAAGTGCATTTTAAAAGAAACACAAGTCTGATTTATTTTAAAGGTTTTGGTACTGGTGTCAGTGGTATTAAGTGGAGATTTTGAGGGTCCAGTATATTAACTCTACTCTGGATAGATTGGGATTTTTCAGAAATAATTACATTTCTGTAGAATATATTTTGTATACTTGCCTTGCAGAAAGATATGGACTTGAAATGCGCAGAGGAACCCTACAGAAAAAGAAATTTACTGTAAAACGTCTCCCACCAGAGATGGTTTCAAGCTGAAATATATCACAGTGTATCTGTATTGCTCCCACTGATGGTAATTTGTAATGCAATTCTCATGGTAGAGAAATCTTTTGAAGACAAGCTTTGTTTGAGAGGAACATTCCTCAACATTTGTTTGAGAGGAACATTCTTAAGCTGAGGGGAATGGATGATAGGAATGGTGACTATTACAAAGAGAAACATTTAAGGCACTCAAGGAATTTATGAATTACGAAGAAAAATGGTCAGTTAGAAATACTGTTATTGTGTTGACATCCCTGAAACTAAAGGTGAAATTTTCTCATTCAGTCCATTACCTAAGAATTTTAATAGGGTATCTGGCTTGCATAATGGCTCTGCCTTTATCATTCTGCCTTAGGAGTGAAAAAAAGAAAATATTTTAATTAGCTAATTATAGAAGATGGGCAAGACTATGAGTGGAAGATGACCCTTAAACTGTTTCTTCTGGTGTCTATCTCAAAATTCATGTCCTATCTTCCAAGCCAGTAAATACCCATCTCTCTCTCAAACTGGGAGTAAGGGTGATGAACAGCACATCCTTCTTTGTCTGGGATCCAGGTTCAATGTTGTGTACCATCTTATTCCGCAAAAGCATATTCCGTAATTAAATGTTGGGCATGCAGTCTCCAAACTATGTGGTTCAGGCCTTCTTTAAAACAGTGAAGGGCCTTGAAGGGGTAGCATAGGACATAAAAGGCTGAGAGTAATTAATGTAGGGATGACAGACACAATAGGAAGAAATTTGATCAAAGTGAATATAGCACGTTCCATTGCAAACTCACAACCGTGTTTCTAGCTCAAGACACTTCTGTTCTTTACAAAAGAACTGATAAATAACATGGGTAACACACATAAAAGAGTATGCTGTGTTGTCTAGGAGAAAAAGGAATTGTGAGAAGTAGTCCCTGTGTGGTTTCAACATTCAGCATTCCATCGCATTCAGAGAGCACTCAAGTATCAGCAGAGGTCACTTGGCCTGACAGCTGCAGTCAATGAGAAGATTTCCTCCAACGCTACAGGTAAAGACCCCTACATATTACTATATGGTTCTCCTTAGGATTCTTTTTCACATTGTGAACACTCATCACATTGTGAAAGGCACATCAGAGATACTGTAATGTTCAGCAAAAAGTCACAGGTTTATACAAGCTTGTTCACCTAGATTGAGGGTTGCAACTGACTGAACAGAAATGCAGAATATCTCTAGGTCTAGTAAAATATGGTTTGAAAATTGTCCCTGAAAATTACATCTGAGAATTTTTGTGGATTCAAGATATTTTTATTGCCTAGTGATTTAATACACCTGTGGGAATGAGTGGAGTCTTTTTGGAGGTTCTTCTGTCATGGTCTGTTTTAAAAACACTAGTGGCATATTTATATTTTTCCCTTTCCCATTATTCCATTTCCATTATCTCAAATTCTCAAATTGCTTAGCTCAAATTCAGCAAAATAGCCTATCTAACCAGCACAGTTCTCATCATTTCATCATTTGATCCATCCATGACAGTTGACTGTCCTGAAAAAGCTGTATTTGTGACAATGTCTCTGGACTTTGTTCTTTATCTCAGACCTCTGCCTTGTTCTCTTTGGAGCAGATGATTAGAGTTACTTCCACTTAAATGATCTCTTAAAAGCCACATGACCCAGTCCTTAAAACCAAACCACTTTTGACCCTCAAGTGTGATGTGGCATGGTAATTTGTTCCTCCCTTCAGGAAGTTGTGACCAAGGGTAATATAGTTGTCCAAGAAGCCATCTTAAAATAGATATTCAGTTTTAAGCAGGGGGAAAATTCTGCAAAAAGATTTTTAAAATTACAAAAGGTGTCATTTTTCTGAGTGCTTGATTAGGCACTAAATTTTCAAGTGTTCTTTTGAGTCTGGGGTCATCTTACTGTACTGTTAGCCTCCCTGTTCTCTTTATGGGACTTCATTTAAACCTAACTGAAATTTCTTCTCCTTTGAGTGCTTGGACTTGTAACTAAACTTGTTGAACACAGCAGGGAGTTGTAATAAAAGCACCAAATTGAAGAGCTCTTGTGCTGTGTCTGAAGTGTCTGCTAGGGAGTATTTCAATTCTCACACTTTCTGGTCACATTCCCTGACAATCCAGTTATTGAATTAAATCACTTTATGAATACATATTCATGGATCAAACAGCTCAATAGCTAATCCAACTTATAATATTCCTAAATTACTTCAATCAAGTCCAAATCTGTTACATAAACGATTTCCACCTCTGACGTATTTTGTCTTATGTGTAAGATTTCGAAAAGGATCATTTTTCTTCTATTACAGTACATCATATTAAATCATCTTGATGTGCCCATTAAATGAAGATTATACATATTACGTGGAATTGCCTTGGATTGCTCACTCATTGAAGGTATCTGTCACAAACAAGAAAATGCACAGACACACACACAGAGCCATGGGAACTACCTCTTGTGGTAAGTCCTCTACAGGGAAGGAGGGAAATATAGCGTGATACTGTCTATGGTGATGTGTGTCATGCCTCTGTCACCAAAAATATGGCATCACAGACCTCTGAAGAGTCAAGTGGGCTAGGAGTCACAGTTGGGAGATTAGTTCTCAGCTGCTTGTTAAACTACCTCTTATAAAATAACCCTCACCAGGTATCGTGCCTGAAATCATAGGGGTAAATCCTGGAGTAATTCAAATCAATGGCAAAATTCTCATAAACCTTGAAGAGGCCAGGATTTCACAGGAGGGGTTTTAATTTGTCAGAAAACAGTAGTGCCTACAAAATCACTTCTGGGTATATCTCTTTGGGCTGTTTCAACCCTTTGATACTCCCAGCATTTTGATAAAAAATCAGCGATTAGAAAACCTGAGTGGATTAGAGGATGAAGGAGCATTTACTGTAATAGTTCCCTAAATATTTTGTGTTCCAAATGTGAAAATTGCTCATCGAAGGACTTTTGAAAATCTTAAATTTTTTACTGTTGCTATTCAATGACTGGCCACAAATTATTATTTTTTTTTTTTAAAGAGCATAACAATTAAAAAATTAAAGATAAGCATGTACTAGAAAGGATACATTCAGAAGAACAGGTAGCTAGAGCAGTGTGTTGGGCCTCACCATGACACAGATCAAGTGAAGCAGGTTAATTTACTGCTCAGGGAGTGGGAAAATGTGAAGAATGAGAAAAAATAGGAAGTTTGAACACAGAGGAAGAGAAAGTCAGCTGGGTCAGCAAGTGCTATCTTGCCTGCTTACATCTCCAGCTCTGTGACTCAGCAGCAAAGATGTTTGTGCCTTGGTGGATGCCAAAAAAGCCCATAGTTCCTATGGTCACCTGTTACTAACACTTTGGGTGAGCTATTGATTTCCTGTATGCAAATGCAAGAGGCTATTGGGAAAAGAATGTAAATAAAGATACATAGAAGCAAAAAAGGAAAACAGCAGAAAATCCTACTGGTGTAGCACATGCCTCAGTTATAGCTGCCCATTTCCTTGTATGTAGCCATGTACAGTCTTCTGTTTAAAATGCAGTTACTGTGTTATTGATTTCCTAGATATGTTTTTAAAAGCATTTAGGATTGGGCAATTAGTTACTGCTTAATGTAGAATGTCAAACAGAGCTATCGACCCAACTAATTGATCGATTTGTTCATTATTTCCTTCACATGGCTTGATGTGGACCTCGTCCAAAAGAACAAAGGAAAGAAAAGTTAGTTGGATTTTGTGATACGTATTATACAACAGGAAATTAAGGAAAGATGTTTTAATGTTGAAAGGAGAGAGTTTGGGGATAAAAGCAATTTTCCAGTAGTTGCTATTTTGTTGAAACAACCACTGAAAGCAGAATTTCACAACAGGGCAACAGAACAAATTAAAATACTGAGCTGTGTACTCAGTGAAGCGTATTTATTGCAACCAGGACAAAGCCTACATCTTTAACTATATGTTATGACAACATATTGATATATCATTAATTACTTCATTCTGAAGTAAAACATAGAATAATAATTATTAAATTAAAGAATCAGCTCTGAACCAGAAGCCCAAAATGGTGGACTTCAACTGGAACTAGCAAAAGTTTGGGGAAAGTATGTGTGAAAGAAAGAAAAGAAATGTTCTGGAAACTCTTTTGGCCCCTTCATTTCTGAAATGAAGGGCTGCTTCTTCAGTCACATGAATAGAAGGACAGGGCCAACTGAAGCACCATCTCGCAGGGCCACTGATACACAGAGATAGGGAAGGATGCCTGAAGATTGTAGGGTCCAAATACCTGCTGAGGCAGAGTCAGCTACAGTAGACTGCTCAGAATCACCTCCAGTTCGATTTGAATTTTGCCAAGGATGGAGCTTTCTGGTCAAATTACTCTCACTTTTTTACTTGCCTCCTCTTGTACCAGCCTCCAGGAGAGATGTTTTACAGGTTGCTCAGTGCTGCATTTCTCCCTCACTGTAAACTACATATGCAGCTAAAACATCCTGGGACCTCTCTTTGAGGTGCAGAAACTATTCCCTGTCTTCTGCTGTACTCAGGCAGCTAGGACATACATATCTAAATTCAGGAAAATTTCAGCTGGACCTTGCTTTCTGTCCCAGTCTCCATTTTAAATCAAACAAACAAACAAACAAATAAAAGACAAACAAACTTCACAAAATCACAAACCCCCATTGTTCTGAAAAAAATATGTTGCACAGTTTCTCACTGGGCCACATTGCTTTCTGCACGTGTTGACAGATTAAGGGAATAACCACAACAACCATTGCACGTCCCAGGGTCCTTTTATTCTGAAGATTTGTTGTTCCCAAAACATTAGAGATAGGCAAATGTTTTACTAGAAGGCCAAACAAAATATGCAAGAAAATGATTAATTAAATAATGATGAATATAGCTCATGAACTGTAACTCATTAAAAATGATTACAGCAAACTCTAACTAAAAACATTCTACAAACAATCACTTAAAACAAATCTGTAGCACAAGAAGCAATTCAAAGACACTGAAACCACAACAACATATTTAAACAGCTGGAGAAAACACAGGAGGTGCCAAAGATTATTCTGTTAACTGCATGCTGTCACTGGAATAAAAATGAATATAAAGGGATGAGAAACACCCAGGTTAGATGCATGGCATTAAATTGAACATTGGGGATTTAATTCTGTTTTCATTTTACTGGTGCAAAACTGATGTGGCCAGTGGTGTTTGCCCACTGCAAGTAATTTTAATGCAGGGATAAATACAGGGCAGAGTAAGAAAGGCTAGAAAATCTGGGTTATTTAAAAATACTCAAGGGAAAGAGGCCTCTCAAATTCAACTTGGAGAATTTCAGGTGAAACCAAAGGATTTTCTGAACCATTAGATATCAACTTCAAGAATTTGTGAAGGACAGATAAATTTTTGAAGGACAAGAAAAGTCAAATGAAGTACCTCCTATTAATGGAAGTACAATAGTATGACCTGGGGAACTACAAACTCATCAGGATAACTAATACATGGAAAATGCTAAAACATGTGATTGCACAGTCAATTCATTAGCACCTAGAGGAGAATGAATGAGATAAAGTACTTTCAACATTGATTTGCCAAGAACATATCCCATCGCACTAACCTTCGAGGAGGTAACTAGCCAAGGAAGCAAAGAAAAGCAGAAATTTTATATATGGACTTTATTAAGACTTTTCATGGTGTTGGGCCTGATGTGGTTTTTAGTAAGTAGACTGTAGTATAGAAGATATCACCACATTGGGGACAGCTGATTGTTCTATAACACAAAGACTTGTGAATAAAGAAAAAAGACAATAATAATATTAATTGATATTAGCCATTTTCCAGCTTACTCTAGGGAACCTTACACATCTCTGTGGAGCTTGCTTAATTCACCATTTTCATTAGTGGCTTGGATTAAAGAATGCTCCTAGAATTCCTGGATGATGCTGAGCCAGGATGAGTGACAGTGAAGAATCAATGATAAAAATTCTTAATATACTGAACCAATGGACTGAAATTAAAGATGTAAACCAAAGGAAAAAAGTGTGAAGTATTTTGATGAGGAAGCAGGAAGTGTAGAAATGAAGAGACTAAGTAGCAAGCTTCAATATCACAGAAGAGGGATTATGAGTTACAGCTGATGTCAAACTCAGCCTGAGTCAGCACTTTGATGTTGCTGGGAGAAAAGGGCAAGTCACATTTTGCAATACACTGGCAGAAGGTCATGTGTGAGATGTTGGATGGAACTACTGTTTTCTGTGCATCATCTGGTAGATCTCAGCTAGATAAACACACATCATTTAAGGCATTATTTCCTGGAAATTTATGAGAGGGATTTAAGAGATATTAGAGGAGACACATGAGAAGATGAAGAGGTCTGCAAGACATTAACACTGTGCAAAAGTTGAAGCAACTATTATTTTCTTGGGCTGACAAAGTGTAACTGAAGAAGTGAATCTGGTAGAGATGTTTCACAATATGAATGTTTGCTAAAAATATTTGTTCACTACCCATTGGCTTTACTTGAAACAAAGAGGATTTTACTTCTTTGAAAAATTGTAACAATTCAAACTGTAAGACGTAAAGGGAAACACCGAGCACCTTAGCAGCTGAGATGCCTTAGTGGAAGATACTAAGTGACTGTTGTCTGTGATGGTCCAGGCCATAGCCCAGGGAAAATGGACTCCAAGAAGTCAGTCATTTATTCCCCAAGGGTTGCTACAGGCATTCTATTTTTGAAAAGGAGCACCTGAAAAAATTCCATTTCACACTGTATCTGACTGCCCCCTGAGGAGCCTAGTGAAGCCTCACTACAATTCTGCTGCCACAAGCCAATTCTTGAGAGATCAGGAAGCTTCCTGGGAATATGGTAGGCAGCCACAGGCAGTGACAGCATTGAACAGAGCAAGATCTGGCATCAAACGCATTTGCTGTTTGCATGGCCTCTCCCTGCCATGCCCATCCTACCGATCCTTTAACCATCAGATAAATGTTACCTGATTAGTAAATAAAAATTATAAAATAGGATAGCACTTTGATATTTTTATTCAGCTTCTGTTTTGTCATCTGTCATATAAATACATCCAGTGGCCAAATCAGAAGAAGCACGAGTCATTCTGAATGCAATATAGCATGGTGTAGTATGGTATAGGGAGGGTATGCCCCTCATGGTGCTGAGAACACAGATTTTACTAAGTAATTTAGTTACAGCTGCAGCTTTTCCAGCTGCATGCTGAATGATGGAAGAAGCCTGTGTGTTCACAAAATGTGGTGGCTTTTCAATACTAGGTGATTGTATGGCAAGACGTGCATTCCACCCACAACATACTTTTCCCTGTGCACTTGTGTGGTGCACTTCTTCAGTTAATTGCACACCTGCTTATACCATGCAGGAGAGGAAGTACAAAATACATTTTGATTCATTTGAACTTAATAAGTTCTTTTATTGAAATTGCCCACAATATTTTCTTTGATTTTTCAAGACATTTGAAGGAATAGCTATTTGCATGAGGGAAATATTTGAAGATTAGTTTCTCTGTGTTTCACACATCAAATGTGAAGGTATTAAGAAGGCAAGAGAAAAGAGCATGCTAGAATGATGTATCTCAGAACAAATGAAAATGAACAATGCTCTCCAGTTACAGTTTCATCTCCTTTTGTATAGACAGTTATGATATTAAGAATCATACATCACTCATCATGTTTCTCCAGCATTAAATGAAGATGACTGTGATAATTTTTGCCATTTCCTCCCAGAGTAAAGTAAAGATACATGCTAATAATGCTACCAATGGAAAAATAACCCATTTAGCTGAGTGCTGTTTAAGAGATTGTATTCACAACTTCTTTCATTTCACACAAATTAAACCAGTAATGATCCTTGATGGCTGATCAAGTATCTGCTGTGTTCTGCCATTTGTAGGGAGATTGCAGCCTGGCTTTGAACTACTTTGTCAGTGATTTTCACTTTCTATACCTTGAACTGATAAAAATGGTTGATAAATACTGATCTATTTCACACTGAGACTGAATTTCTAAAAATATAAAACTAAGGAAAAACGCCTTAGTAGAGGTCATAAATCCCAAAGATCTGATACACTAGCCAAGGTAATACCTAGCAGTCCACAACAGGGTTGTTGGCATTGCTGGCTTTGTAAAAACCAGTTACAGATTTTAGTAGAAGAACAGGAAGTTCCTGCTCCTATGCTTATTTTTCCAGCTCCGACACCAGGCATGCTGTGGTTCAGTGCATCTTGGTAAGACCCCAGAGAGCAAAAGGAGAAGAAATGCAAAGGGTCCTTTGTTTTGTCTCAGGTCATTGGAGAACTGCAATAAAATTTGATTTTAAAAGATGAAGCAAACAGAATCCAAAGCAACCGGAACAATAGACCTCTGAAAGACCAAAACAGTGCTACAACATCCTATCCTAAAGAGGAAGTAGTGTGGTTCAAATCTGGCCCTGGGTGCATAAAATTGGCAGCACCTCCTACTCTGTGCATGATTTGTATCCCTCAGGATGCATTTTTTTCCAAGTTCTCCTGTGTCATGCTGCTTTGAGCCATCAGCCCACGCTGGACTCCCGGCACACACAGACTCTGAGGTCAGTGCAAGACTGCAGTCTGCAGTAGGACTCTTACCAGTGGAGTCTTGTCCAGCACCTCAGCACTCACGATGTTTCCTGAGTCTGGAGGATGACCTGTCTTGTTCACCAAAGGGCTTGTGGACAGTCCTACTGGGACTGACGAGCAAAGATTTTGAGCAGCTTAAGGGATTTAAACAAGTTACATTTTTTAGTGACATTACAGGTGTAAAGGTTCCCTCCCTTAATGTAAGCGCATTGAAAAAATCAGTTCTTTTGAGAAGAAAATAAGTGTGACATGATATATGGGTCTTTCTTTGTTTTCTATGTCAGTTGTGGGCTCATGCACTGTTTGGAACTGGTTTAAGGAAATAATTCATAGCCATTCTAATGGCTAACTGTCTGTACTGCAGTGAGGGGGGAGGTCACCTCTGCCATTCTTCTTACTGCCTGTGGGAAACTGGAGTGATCATAGTAAGTATAAAAATGTCTCCATGCTGACTTTGTTTTGGTCTTTTGTGTCTCTTTTATATTCCACAACAGCTGAAATGTTAAGATCTATTTCAGGATATTAAATGAAACAAATAATACAATTTCATCACCCAGTCACCTTTGAGCATACCACATTACCTAATAAACAAGAAGATGGGATTAGAGCAGTGGGTTTCTGTAAGTGCAGTAAGGCATAATAATATCTGAGGAAACATGGGAAGGGGGAAATGAATTCAGATATAATATATTAATAGGGACTAGGGATTCATAAATTTGAAGCAGATTACTATGAAGAGACTTAAACCTCAGTGATACAGTTGAAACCTATTTCATTAACTTCTGGCAGAAATTCACATATCCTTCAGAAAGGTGAGGGTTGAAAGATTTCAGTGCTTGGATCAGGAGAGCTGAGAATGAGATAATTTGGGGCAGATGGGAAAGCGTTGCTTTTATATTAGACTCAGCCTCTGGGATGTGTCTCTGTTTTCCTTCAAACATTCGCAACAGATTCAAATACCCGTGGTGTGGGTGGGTCTGCAGAATGAACCCCTCAGGCTCTGGGATGCTCTCCTCCTACAAGGTTTCCATGCATGATTGTTCACCTTACACTGACACCAGGTAGGTGATGAAATGCAGGCCAGGGATTGTCCCTGCCAGTCCAAGGGTCAGTGGGGCGTATGGCCATTTATTTAGACGCACCACTGAAATGATCCTGACAAAGTTTTGGGGAAAAAGAAAGAAGAAATTGTTATGTCTTCCCATTTGTTTATCAGAGGAAGCTAAACTAGTACCATAGAGAAGTCCCACCAGTATCCAGATATTCAGGCTGAAGACTGTTGGGGTGGGAAGGGAGTTGAGAAAAATCCAAATTAAATGGGGAAAGTCATTTGAGCACTTGTAGAAATGCTAAGGGAAGTCCATGCCAACAACTGGCACTTCCTTATATCTTTGCCAGTGACACAGACAGTGGGATTGAGTGTGCTTCATCAAATGTGATGTGTGGTGTGGTTGACACACCAGAGGGAAGGGATGCCATCCAGAGGGATCTTGACAGGCTTGAGAGTTGGGTCTGTGCAAGTCTCATGAAGTTCCACAAGGCCAAGTGCAGGATCCTGCAGCAGGGTCAGGGTAATTCCCAGCACAGGCTGGGGAGAGAGTGGATCAAGACTAGCCCAGAAGAGAACTTAGGGCTGTTTGTGGATGAAAAGCTCAGTATGACCCGGCAATGTGCACTTGCATCCCAGAAAGCCAACTGTGTCCTGGGATGCATCCAAAGCAGAGTGGCCAGCAGGGTGAGGGGGCGGATTCTGCCCCTCTGCTCTGCTCTGCTGAGAACCCACCTGGAACCCTGTGTTCAACTCTGGGGTCCCCAGCATAAGTAATACATGGACCTGTTAGAACTAGTCCAGAGGAGGCCACCAAGCTTTATCAGAGGGCTGGAGCACCTCTTCTGTGAAGACAGGATGAGAGAGTTGGGACTGTTCCACCCGGAGAAGAGAAGGCTCTGGGAAGACCTAAGAGTTGCCTTCCAGTATGTAAGGAGGATTTGCAAGAAGGTTGGGGTGGGACTTCTCACATGGGCAAGTAGTGAAGGGAAGGGGAGCACAAGAGGAAATGGCCTTAAACTGAAGGAAGGTATGTTTGGATTAGATACTAGGAAGTAATTCTAAGTAAGTACTGTGAGGGTGGTGAGCCACTGGAACAGATTGCCCAGAGAGGCTGGGGACTTCCCATCCCTGGAAATGTTCAGGACCAGTCTGGATGGGGGCTCTGAGTCACCTGATCTACTGGGAGGTGTCCCTGTCCGTGGCAGGGGGGCTGGAACTTCATGATCTTTAAGGTGCCATCCCACTCAAACCATTCTATGACTCTATGACTCCTTTCCCCACATTCACCTGAGCCTCGGGCTGGTCCCTACCTGCCCTCAAAGCCCCTCTAAGCCCTTGACTACAGCAAGCACTCCACTTGGAGCTGCTTGCAGCAAAACTAGGTAGGAGAAGCATTTTTAAAGACACCACTCAATTTCAGAGCTATATATAGTGCACCAGCTTGTGTGCAAAAGCAGACTGGAAGAGAGGGATACAGAAAAGTCGGGAGAAGGCGACTTGAAAATCGCTAGTGAGTGTTAATTCTTTTGGTGTGAAAATTTGTGTATGGGTGCAATCTATCTGTTTACGTATACAGGTGTAATTGCACACACACCCCTTTTCCTAATACAACCTAAATTTTTAAAAATCAGAAATGAACTCTTAACATTTTCTGCCCGAAGTAGCCTCTGGGATGTATTTCTTGGTCTGAGAGAAAGAAAAAAAATTGAATTTTTCTGAAGGCACTATACTAATTCCTTATCTGTTTTAGTAGAATTTTCATTTATTTGGATATAAAAAATGGGCACGTCTTCTACCTAAAGATAATCTTGCTTCAAGATATATTAGCTGCGAATGGAAATTCCTATATATATTTTTCTGTAAAACATAACACTTTATAAGAGATATGTAAGTTATTTAAGTTTCTTTTGTGTAGCTGTATAAAATAATTTACTAAATGTCTGATATTGGATGGAAGTTTTGCTACTGACTCCAAAAAAAAAGTATTTTATCCAGTGATTCTTCTTGTTTATTCATTTCATTAGGCCTAAGTTTTTTTGTTAATAGCAAAGACTAAAATGCTTTGAGGTTTACTGCAGTCCTACAGTGTTTAAATAAATGTTGAAATCATAGTTATTGTCTGTCAAATAGCAAAGAACTTTCTTCTATAAGATTTAACATATGTGAATATAATATATATATAACATATGGTATGTGTCAATACATGGCATCTGACCAGCAACTTTCTTGTAACTTCAACTTCCTTTTCAGAAAATGCAGTAAATTAGTTTGCTTCCATGACCTTAATTTGTACCATTAATCTTTAAATATATTTGAATCTGGGAAATGGCAGACAATAAGAAGCATATGCCAATTGGCATCAGTAGAGGAATTTTCTCTTAAGGAATGAGAGAGCACAGATAATCAAGAGGCCTCTCTATATACAAATTCTGTTTTATGTATGTACATGTATGTATGTACATGGACACAGATATACATAAAGTTAAGGCATGTAAACGTAAAATACCTTTTGTATTAAAAAAACGGTAGATGCATGGAGGGAACATCAATGATGAGGAAAAAAAAGCCAGATGCTTGAAATTCAGGTGAAAAGATCATACATTATTTTCACAGTTACCTCATTAGATTTTGCTGCAAGGTCAGTTGCTGCTCTCTCTCTGCCTGTCTGCCCAAACTCGGAGGTCTTCGATGATCTTGGTTTGAGTGCTCAGGTGCCACCCCACATTTTGTAATAACAAATGAAAGGAAAGTACCAGTTCTCCATCTCTCTCCAGGAAGGCTGATTTTTTTAGACTAGTATCTTCTTGAGAAATCTCATGGAGAAACTAATAGGGACTATTAATAGGGACTACACTATTTTGAGGAAGATATAACTACCTGGTTGTATTGAAGTAAAAACCATTCCTTTGGAAAAAAGTATCTGTCAAATAAAGTTGATGAATTGCCTGTGAGTGGGAAACCTTGGCAAAAAGGGATACATTCCATTTAGAAAATACACTGATCTATTTAGAAAACAAACTGACCCTGGAAGGATCAACAGATCAGCACCCTGAATCAATCTTGCCCCATGACTTAAGTCACCCAGTATTTCAGGAAA
Source organism: Promerops cafer (assembly GCA_013398275.1). Classification (NCBI taxonomy): domain Eukaryota; kingdom Metazoa; phylum Chordata; class Aves; order Passeriformes; family Nectariniidae; genus Promerops; species Promerops cafer. Next base: position 483,484 of record VZSE01006887.1, on the reverse strand, counting down.
CATATGATATTAGTTCCTCCAGCTTCTAAGTCCCAACAACCCACAATGGAGGGGAAAGTTGCTTTTCTGGACATACCATTTCCTATGCAAATGTCAGCCTTCATCTTTGTCAGTAAAGTCTTAGGCTGCATTTAGGGAGTAGTTGACCTGGAGGCAGACCAGCTCCTATGTATCTGGAATAAACCTACATATCTGACTCTCACTAAGACTTCAGGCAGATGTGATTCTCACATTTTTATGAATGTGTTATATTCTGGTAGTCCCTGTAAAAAAACTTTCTGGGAGATAGATCTGTGTTTTAGTGCCAATGATGTGGTTGGTGTTAGTGCCAGTCTTGAGAAAGGTAGGACACACAACAGAAAATACAGATGTTGTCTGCACTTCTTTATTCTCAACCAAAGAAGGTCAGGCCAGGACTACAACATGGCTTTGGAGCAAAAGTAATTTATGTAAGCCCCTGGATTGTGTTTCACGTAAATCCTTTCTTTTTTCCTTCTTTCTTTACCTTCAATGAACATGACCAAATTAACAAAATCTGTGTGGGAGCTTACATTTCAGCCAGAATCTTCAGGCAGTACTAAATCTGGCTCTCTGCTTAAGCAGGAGGCAGATGTGTTCCCCTTGTCTCTAAACTCTTGTCCTAGAAAATGCAAATGAGAACCCAAATCAGGTGTCCAGGCCCATCTGCTCCATTTTGCCTCTGACTATTGCTTATCTAAATTAAATTTTCAGTCACCAGCTGGAAATATTCTCTCAAGGATGCAGCAGAGGGTCTGAAGGCAGGAGAGTGGAAGGAGCAGTTGGGGCAAGGCTCACAATGAAGACCCTCCACTTCTTGCCACACTCATGTTCCTGTCTCTGACCCTGCACAGAGGAAATGTGGGCAGAGGAGCACTCCTATCAAATCATAGACTTTGTTCAACAGCAGAAGTGAGAAACAAACTATGTGGAAGGCTGTTTTCAGTTTAGGACCTGACAAGTTTAACCACTGAACTGTGATCCTCTGGGTCATGGTGCCTTCAGCTTAGCTCATCATCTTATACTGGTGACTAGGTCCAGAGTCCTCACTTGTCATATTTTCTCTCTATATTGCTGCAGCGAAAGGTTCAGGTAAAGTTACACTTTTCAGTGCAGGACCTTCTGAACTTGTTAACTTGTAATTTTAATCACTCTGACAACCAGTGTGTGGGAGAACTGCTGCAATGACCTCTATTCTGCCCCTGTTGCATGAATTAACCTACTTACTCAATCACCAAAACACATGTAAATCATTAGGGCTTGACTATTAAATTACAAGAACTATGATATGTCAGTTAGGACAATTTCTTTCTTTTATGTTTTAAAAGTTTTTTTTTCCTTTTTCTACTCTGCTCTTGTCATAACTCACTTGGGTACTGTGGCCAGCTCTAAATCCCCCAGCATAAGGTTGTGGACCTGCTGAAGTGAGTCCAGAGAAGGCTCACAAGGATGATCAGAGGACTGGAGCAACTCTCTTGTGAAGGCAGACTGAGACAGTTTGGGTTGGAAAAAGCCTGGAAAAGAGAAGGCTCTGAGGTGACCTTAGAGCAGCCTTCCAGTACATAAAGGGGGATGCAAGAAAGCTGGAGAGGGACTTCTGACAAGGGCATGTAGTGATAGAACAAGGGGGAGTGGCCTTAAACTGAAAGAGGGTAGGTTTAGATTAGAAGAAATCTAATCTAAGTAAGAAATAATTTAGGATTAAATTCTTTACTGTGAGGGTGGTGAGGCCCTGGCACAGGTTGCCCAGAGAAGTTGTGGATCCCCCATCCCTGGAGCTGTTCGATGCCAGATTGGATGAGACTCTGAGCAACCTGAGCTAGTGGGACACGTTCCTGCCCATGGTGGTGGAAATTAGAACTGGATGATCTTTAAGGTCCCTTTCAATCCAAACCATTCTGTGGTTCTGATTCTGTGATTTCAGCTCAAAACCAGTTCATTTAATTTCAACACATTTCTTTTCAAGAAGAAGTAAACTTAAATGGAAATAAATTGCCTTCAATGAAATGCAGCTTGCAAGAGCTGACAGTTCCTAGAGTGTCTCTCAGCTCTTGCTTGTGTTTTCCTAACTCTGGGAACCCCCTGCTCAGCTCATTCTAGTGTTCAGGCCCCAGAAATTACTGTGGCCACCTCTGTTGTTGCTGCTGTCATTGCTGTCACTCCTGTTGCCCTTTACCTCTCTGACTGACATATGCACTCATAAAAAGATATATATAATTAAATATATATATAATTAAATATTATATATATATGAATATATATGTAATTATATATATATAAAATATATAATATTTATACACTANAATTAAATATATATATAATTAAATATTATATATATATGAATATATATGTAATTATATATATATAAAATATATAATATTTATACACTAAAGGATTTATACTAGTTTAGTCTTCCATATGCACAGACTTCCAGCTGCACATCCTGAGTGAACACAGCCTTGCTATTTCTATGAACAGTACTGAGAAGGCATTGCAATCTTCTGCAACCTTCCTAGGGCATCTTGTATGTTTTGTAGCTTTTAAACTTTCAGCTCTTTTACAGACAAATTTTTTATTGCCTTGTCATTCAGACTTGATGGGGATGACCTCAGCTGTAGCTAGAGAAAACAGATGAGTGTCCCACATCTGTGGGGTGAATTGTATTTGCAGACCTGTTGCCTTCCCTTTCTATTCTGAAATAAAACAGACATCTGTTTCCAATGTTGCTTATACCTGCTGCTAAATGCAAACAAAAAAACAATTGAAATGAGTCAACACAGGACATTTTCAGTGCACAGTTACCGAATTTTTATAGTCTACTGCAAGCTAAGTTTTTGTGGATACATTTGTGATAGAAACTCTGACTAAATTGCTGCAATGGGCAAAATATTCCACATTTTGTAAAGTCCCCAGGTGAAATTCTGTATCACAGAAGAAAGGTGGAGAAAGCTATACAATTAAAAAACCTTTCAAAAACCTGAAAACCCAAAGTTCTCTTTTCATGACTCAGAATGGAAATACTAAGAAGGACTACAGCTAAAGGAGGTATTTTATGTAAATATGTCAATTCAACATAGAAAGAGATTGGTGTCACTCAATTGTATACTACAACAACATGAAATGTGCAAATAGCTCTAGTTAGTATGTGATTAATCACCCACTAAAAGTTTTATTGACTTATAACACTAATAACACTGTGCAATATGGAATCTTCCTTGTTTTAATAGCACGTTTAAATTGTTCCACTGCACTGTTATTTGAGAAGCTGTGGTAAGCAAGACAATATTCAGAAAAGTTTATTGACATTTGGGAATAACACACTTGTTCAGCTAATGGGGCATCTCAGAAAACTGAAATTCAGGTAATGGAGACTTCACAGTAAATGTGATTAAATCAAATACAAAAAAAAATCTGTACCTGAGAAATAGGAACATTATTTTCAGACTTGTGTTTGTGTTTTTTGTTAGAGAAATTCTTGTTTCTCCATGAAGTTGGAAATCTTATGTAAATGGCTATATACACTTTTACACATTAGATTTGAATAATCCTAGTTGAAAGTGAGTGTCACCATGCTATAATATGACATTTGAAAGTAGGTTTGTGATGTTACACAAAGTTTGGGGGACACTTTTGTAAATAAGCGCAATATTTTTGTATGAAGATTTTTGTCAATGCCAATAAGCTTTTAATAAGAACATGGCAAAGAATTTAGTTAGACTGTGAAAGGCCTTCTTCTTTAGCAAGGACACAGTGAAGTGACCTCCTCTTTGTGGCCTGATTTACTGCAGCAGTTCAGGATGTGTCTTACACTGAGCACAACAATCCCACCCAAGCCAGAGTGAACTAGACCATGTGCTGAAAAGTAGGCAGTCTTAAGTCTGGAGTCAGAAAGGCTTCAGCTGCTGAAGAATTACTTTGGAAAGCTTTAGCCATTTAAGGTGCAAGTCTCAGGACACTTGGAAGCCATTTTCAAATAAACTTCTCCTGGCTGTAAGTAATTTTGTTATTCCTTTAAAATAATTTGTATTATTAGGAAATAACTTTGAGTTATTCAAACAGAGGTCAGGTGGAATTACTTTTGCTGACATGAGTATTCAGTAAGCAACACTTTCCTTATCTTTTCAAAAATGTAGCATAAACTGTTCAAAATATTGTTTTAAATGTTTGCCTTGCAAAGTAATGAACTCTTGAAACAAAGTTGCTAATAGCTGTCTCATACTGTAAGTAATGAGTCCTACCCTGGGAGGATGAAGGAAAGACAGTCAGCAGAGCATGGGACTAATGTCAGAGGTCAACTCTACTTCATTAATGGCCAGCCAGACACAAGTGCAGTTGAAAAAAAAGGGCAAATGCAAGGTAAATGCACCAGGGAATGGTTTGTAAAAGACGTGTTGCTCCTATAGATTTTAAGCCACAGTGGAGATCTCTGTTGAACAGTGTGTGAATTTTTGTGGGATCACAAAAAAATCCCAATTCTTTACCAATCTTTCTGTTTCTCCTTTCACCTCCTCCTCCTTTCAGCTTTATTGCTGTGTAGGCTTTAGGTGAGTGATCTTTGAGGGAAATGAGATACCAGACTGGAAACAAAAGTCCAACAGCAATCTGATGTACTCTTGACCTTCTGTTAAGGTTGTTTAAATTGGTGCCATAAATAAGTGAAGAGTTCACGGTAACACTTTTCATCCAAAAAAAGGGTTTGAAATGGATCTGCAGAGAAGTAAATTGTTCTCTCTCTAACCATTTACTTTCCTTCTTTCTTGTTCACTTGCATCTTGTTTTTTTTCGTTTTTTTTTCCTGGCACCGGCACTCAGCTGTTACCCAAAACTGCCCTTGGGGCTGGCTGAAAGGATATGTTCCCATGTCCTTCCCACTCTTCCCCACAAGAACTTTACCACTCATGGCTTCAGGGACTGCCCCTGCTCTGAAACTGCTGCTGACCCTTTATTAGTTTGGAGTAGTGTGTTAAACAGACTGCATCACAAGTATAAATTTAAGTGTTTATGCGCCTGGAAGAAGATATGTAAGGCCTATTTCCTTTCTCTGCTTTTCTCCACACCAAATGAAATCTAACTTTACCAATAAGGGATAAAATTTTGTCATGGAACTCCTGCTAACTCTTCATACAACCTCTACTGTAATGACTGGTAATGATCGTAAAGTGAAAAAAACTCCAATGGGCTTATAAAAATCTATCTAGTGCCACAATGTTCAAGATTATAAATACAGGTGTTTTGAAGCATCTTTTTCTAATTTGGGACTCTCAAATATGCTATTATCAGAGGGTATTTGTCTGTAACACATTACTGGAAAATTTTTATAATTTGCTCACTTTAGGAAGTGCTCAGCATTTCAAAGATAGTTTGTTCTCATAGAAAGACATGAACAATCTGATATATGAACAGCAGCTCAAGGGACAATAACATTTGTTTCCTTTTTCACAGGTAAGAATACAGCCTAAAAGGAAAATATCTGATACAAATCTGGATAGCTGCAGCAGTTCTTGCAATTTTCTCAGGACTGAGGAGGAAATGCAATTTTAATGGTGGCTACCATCTACCAGGAACCTACATATGCATATTTCCAAATACAGTCATCTATCCCTGTGAGGGTTGAAATGGTGGCTGTGGATGGCCAAAATTTTTCTCATGGGCAATTTTTTAGTTCTGTCAGTTCTTCTTGTTTTACTGTGAATTACATAATATTTCGCTTCCGGGTGCTCAGAGATCTGGGAAATTATGGCAACAGCAGGGTCTCTGCTTCACAAATCCTTATGAGACCCAGCCAAGGCGTACAGAAAGACCCAATCTTTATTTTTAAAATCTCACAGATTTTAAAAAAATCTCTTAATATTTAGAGAGTTCTAGAGCTTCCTCATTATTAATTTGAGTTGATGGACTCCTTCATTTTATGATACTTTGGATACTTTGGATGTCTGTGCTCCTTCATTTTGTTTCTTCATTCTATCTTGGGTATTGTCCCTTTCAATTTATAATTAAAGTCAGCCCGCAGCTCTCTTGTGCTCTGATCACATCCTCCACTCAGCCCTGGTGAGCCTTGTCTGGAGTGCTGTGTCTAGTTCTGGGCTCCTCAGGCAAGACAGGCATGGAGCTCCTGGAGTGTGTCCAGTGGAGGACAGCAAAGATGATTAAGGGACTGGAGCACGCCTCTTACAAGGAACAGCTGAGGGAGCTGGGCCTGTTCAGCCTCGAGCACAGATGACTGAGAGGGGACCTCATCAGTGTCTGTGAGTGTCTGAAGGGAGGGTGCCAAGAGGATGAAGCCAGGCTCTATGCTCAGTGGTGCTGAGCAATAGGACAAGAGGCAACAGACAGAAACTGATGCACAGGAAGTTCCATCTGAATATGAAGAACAACTTCTTCACTATGTAAGTGATGGAGCACTGGAATAGATTGTCCAGAAAGTTTGTGAAGCCTTCCTCACTGGAGATACTCAAGAATTGAATGAACATGATGCTGTGCCGTGTGCTCTGGGATGGCCCTGCTTAAGAAGGGAGGCTGGAGCTGATGACCCATTGTGGTCCCTTCCAATCTGACCTGTTTTGATTCTGTGTAAAGAAGCTATATTGGAAAATCCATACTTTCTAGTGGTGATCTTATTTTAATTTTGGAGACAGATACTGCAAGAGATCAGCATACATGCTGTGCACTTAACAGTTAAGGAATAGCCCTTGGGGGACACATAAGTCTGAGAAACACAGATAATGGTGAAATGTACAGTTGGCTGTTAACAAGTCAGTTAAAAAGTCCTTTACCTTGAGATTTGTATCCTTAGCTGAAGGCTGGCAAATATTATTTATTTTCCGTTGAAATTCCCATGACTGCAGTCAGCTGGGGGAACACAACTTAACTGAATCAATTTAATTCAATGCAGATTCACAGCAAACTTTTTGTGTTTCTGAAACTCCCCAGCTTGCCTCTGCCTATAGGCTAAGTGCAGGTGAGGTGATGCAGTGCCCAGGAAGTCTTGTGTATCATTGTGGGAGTGTCCAGGCAGGGATTTCAGGGAGCCCTGCTGTGTGAGGCCGGTGGGTAGACACCATCTGCATATACACATGGCTGGCATTCCCGGCAGAGCGCCTGTCCGGCCAGCGGGACTCCAGGCATTTCCTGCAGTACTCACCAAGTGCGCATGACTTTCAGTAGTCTGTAGAACCTGGTCCTGCAGATGCAGGAAAAACAATTTAGGACTATCTTTGTTCATCGTTAAGAGAACTGGGATATCCCTTCTGTGTAGCCCAAGACAATTAACAATACTGGTCCCACATGCTCAGGTTTGACTGGTGCTCTGATCAAGTACAAGAATTCACAGCCCAATCCAGGACCATTGAGTGGAGACTCCCATCATCATTCAGACACTGACAGTTCAAGGGCTACAGTTCTTCATGAGAACATCTTCCTCTGCAAAGATCCCAATAAATCAAATAGAAGTTTGTTTGTTTTCTTGCTTCTTCTAGCGAACACTCTCTCTATGTATATAATCTCTACACAGATTTAACAAAAACCACAATGCATTGTGTGTAAAGAGGCAAATCCTCCTAAAGTCTGTGCACTGTTTAATACTTTGTATCTCAGTTATAATGACTCCAAATAATGTATCATATGTTATATGCTTATTTCAAAACATGCCTATAATAAAAGCATATTTTTCAATACCTCTTTATTGTGGGTGTCATTACATATAATTTGTGGAGGCTTTTCCCCCCTGCATTTGTACTGTACTAAGTGAATTGTTATGACATGAAAAGTTAAAAAAAAATTACACAGTCAGCAAGATTTTGTTTTTTCAAGACCTGTTAAATTGTTCAGCTCAGTGCTTCTGAGGCTTTGTAGATTACCTGGGTCTCATAAAGTCTTCTAGACAACACTTCAAAGATCAAATAAGTTCTCAGACAATCTTCTTGGTCTGTCTGATCTCCCCCTCTTCCCTCTTCTCATTGAAGGACCCTGACTTCAATAAGCAACAGAGCAGACCCAGACAGTTTTCTGTCTGGAAGTACTTGAATTACTTAGGCAATTTGCCTAAGTGAGTGGTTTACCCTCATGATAATGTGTTTTCATGTAGAGAGTGAAATGAGAGGGCTTAAGGAGCATGTTATACATTAAATGTATGAAGGTCAAAGCCATCATCCTCTGTGCTGCAGAGTGCTGCCTGATTGTAGTGAGTCTGTATTAAAAACACATTAAAGAAGTAGCTTCTGTCTGGTGAACACTACAGAACTGTTAAACTTTTCTAATGATTTGTTTTATTGATTTTTATTGGCAGAAATACAAGAAAACAAAGTTATATTGCTTTCAAACTTGGTTTCACAGACTTTACCCACTGTTGGTTATTTAAGAGATTCTCAAACCTAAATAAAATTAGAGTGTGAATTATGTCATGCTGTCAAAAACAGGGCATCTTTCTCTATTTTGAAAGAACCTGCCATGGCTTACAGATCTTTTAGTGGGACTTCAGCTAACAGATAAGAATTATGCTGTATGAAGAAGTTAAACCCACATTTCTCCATAGGGGATAAAAGTTATGAAATTAACTACGGATACCTATGTCATCCAAAGGAGGTTCTTAATGTCAGCCATTTTGTTAGTCATGAAAAGCACCTGCAACTTCAAATCTGGGAGACTTCCTAGCTTAAATGTCATCAGATTGCTTTAAAAAAGGTGCTTAAATGTAGATATGCCTGCTTAAAAATCAGCAGCCACCTCTGCAAACTTGACCCTTTTGGAAGTAGGTGAAAGAGAGCACAGTGAGTTTTGCCCTCTGAGGAGCAGTGCAGGAAAAAAGAAACACAGCTTGGTACCTAAGTCTCTCGATTTTGCATTTCTTGAGATGTTCTTGATGATATGCTAGCTTTCAAACCATATTTACAGCTAGGGACACTGTTTCAGATAGGGTTGGCCATGCTTCACTGAAGTGATAAGTCCAGGTTATTTCTTTTTTATACAAGCAATCCTGAAGTGCTAAGCAGTCAGGGAGAGAGATGCTAGATCTGCTGTGACTGATCAGAAGGACTGGATTGGAATATGCTTTCTGTAGCAGCTGGGTCCTAAATATCTCCAACTTCTTCTACTCTGTCCATCTGAAAGATGTGGATAATTTCTCATAAAGTTAAATAAGGATTGTCCCAACTTTATCCTTACATTTTTCTATCCACAGCTTTCAGATACTAGCTTGTCTGCAAATTATTGCTGTCATTTTTAAAACATGTGAACAGCTAAAGCGTTTCCAAACTGGCATGCAATCTGTTCTGGCTGATGTGGTGTAAAAGGTGTTGTGGAAAGGACAATGTTTTTATTTTTAAAAATTATGTTTCTGCAAATATTCCTTGGAAAGACCCAGACCTTTATACCTAAGGGACAAAACATGACTTCCAGTACAGGATGACATGCCAGACCCTTTAAATCTCTTGTCTCTCTGGGATTCTGATATGCCCCTCAAAATAATTTTAAAGTTCTGTGAAGCTGTTCAGTCTAAGACTGTTTTTTCTTTGCTGTCTATAGGTGGCAATGGCATGCTTTTGACAATGTTATCGCTTGTAATCAAGTCTTCAATTCAAATAGTCTTGCAACTATTCAATTCAGTGGAATGGGACTGAAATACAATACATGACAGAGGCTTTTTTTTTAAACTACTTGGCTCTTTTCTTAAAAGCAAGGGCGCATCCTTGGCTGCCCTTCCATAATTCTGCACTGCACAATAGCAGTGGTGCACAAACCCATCATAAAAAAGTAGCTTATGCAGTCATCTTTCCTTTCTGGCAGCAGACAGAAAACATGATAGATTTGTGTTGCTTTGTGTTTCAGCTTTCCATGGAAGGGCCATTTCCGGATGACATGGAAATCAGGCAGTATGCACCAGACTTTTCTGTTGGCATGGCTCATTGAAGAGGCTGTGGTCTCCAGAGACTGGAAGGATTGAAGAGCATTGAGCCATTTTATGTCCTTCAAGATGCCTGGGAGGAGAGCTTTGAAGAGCCAAAACAAATTTCATTACCCAGACTCTGAGTTGTTTTATAATGCACAGAGTTTTCTTGCCCAGAAACATGCCACTGGCCTTCCACATTTATATTTCCAAGTGTGTAAGACAGGCAGAAAATAGAAAAGAGCCTTAACAGAGCACACAGCGTCTGAAGTGTAGAGTTTGACTTAAGACAAATTACAAATAAAATACCTAATGAGTAACCTCAAAAACATTTTGATGGAAGTCAATGCAGTAGAAATTACTGTGGGTTAAGGTATGTCCCTGCTCTTTCTAGAATGCTGACCACAGCAGGATAGACCTCTCTGGTGACAGCCTAAATTACAAGAGGGCCAAAATGGTTAGTCAAGAGTCACAGGGGATTACCTAATGAAATCAATCTTGAAATGTTGGCATGGTTTGGAGTGATTGCAGATTTCTTTCTAATTTCCTGCCAGGCTGACATGAGACAGTGTGAGCCTCCAAAGTGTAGTTTCTGAAAAGTTTTATTAGCAAATGTACAGATTTTTTTGGTAGTATGGTGTTTCCTGTGTGCTCTTCAGAGAGTATTCAGACTTAAAAATGAAAATGACCTATTCTACTTCAAAGATTTTGAAAGAATATTATATAACGGACCATCAAAAGAGAACTTTGTGTTTCTGTTTTTAGGGAGCAGTAATAAAATATTTCCATAGCAGAGCCTTTCCTCAGTTTTAATTTGATGTCAGTATTTCAGAAATGATTTATCTAGTTGTTATGTCTCAATGACAATGATGCTGTCCCCCAGAAAGTATGGGAAAAATACTGGCAGTTTCACAAGTGTGTTAACACAATTCTTCCTCTCTTCACAGGAGAAAAATGTGAGGAATGAAATAGGTGCCTGCACCTTCCCTATGGGACATGCACCAGGGACATAGTTTGAAAGTGGATGTGGAGGAGATGCTCTGAGGGATGAAAATGGGGCTCTTGGCAAATGTGTAGATGTTGTAGACTGACAGCCACAGACTGAGGGTGAACTTGCAGAAAGGAGCCTTTTGAAACAGGTCTGTGCTGTGATTCTGTGTCTCTGAATGCAACGTTGCTGACTCCCTTGTGACAGAAAATTGCTGGGACTATAATTTGCATGTTCAGCATCTACAAAGAATTGACAGAAAAGTGCAGCACGAGCCTGCATCTGTGCTATTACGCCAGCTGTATGTGTTTACCCCATGCGCTTACGTACTAAACTGCTCACAAGAGTCACAAATACAATGAAAGTTAAAATAATGAACTCTGATTCATCATAGTTCATCCTGACTGAATTGGAGCAAGAATATGTAGTTACTTCTTAAATTATACCTCTTGAGCTTAGACAGCTACTCTATGAGTCTGAAACTGCCACTTAGAGCTTCATTGAAAAACTGAGCCTAAGTAATGACATTTTCAGCAGCAAGGCGAACAAAATTCAAGTAAATGTGACTGAGGAGCCCATCTACAGATGAAGACTGGCCACTGTGGGCCCTGGAGCCATGGGAGTAGAACTAGACTGAGCTTCACATTCCCGTTCTATTCTTCTTGTGTGGGGACAAAGCTCATTTTCTGCCTGGGGAAACCAGGCACTGAACATTGCATGCATTCCCAAGTCAAAGATTTGAGACAGATCTGAGGGTTTTCTGTGTCCCCAGGCAGATGTTTTAAATTGGTGTTTGCCAATAGCAGATGCTGAACATTAGTATTTGCACCTGTATTACAGAAAAAGCAACTCCTTAGAGAGCTATAGAAATTCTAGGTGAGTTTTCACTGTCATAATCTAAAAATATTTAGCTGAAGATGTCTCCTACTTGGAGGAGACAAATATTGAGAGGACTTGAAGCCATAAGTTGTTGCAAGTACTGACAAGACAAAGAAAACAGTCTCTTATTTTGATTTCTTTGTATCTTAGCTAATGTTTGAATTATGGTCGCATATTTCCCTATTTATTTTCTTTTTAAATTTCAAACTTTCCACTCATTCAAATAAGTAAACAATAAAATTTCTCTATGATGAGCCCAAGCTGTGTATTAAGACACAGATAGCTGTTAACCAAGGATTTATTATCAGACTGTAAGGTTGTACTGCATGAAGTACCAGAGAGGATTTGCCATAGATGGAAGATTTGCAATTAATGATCAACATGCTGGAAGAGAAAACATATCAACAAACTTACAACATGTAATTGGGAGGCACGGCTACCAAATAGAGGGCTGGAATAGGATGAAAATAAAAGCAGGGGGATTAAACAAACAAACAAACAAACAAACAAACAAACAAACAAAAAAAATCCAACCTGGATAATTTGAAGAAATTAGTTCTATAAAAAGACAGGCTGGAGTATAGTATAGAAGAGTGCAAGGCAGCCTTACAGATACAGGAGAGAGATGGAACAGCCAGGTAGTATAGCAGAAATGGTATAGGTGTTAGGGTGCATGGAAAGCCAAATGTGAGTCACTATTGCTGTGCTGTTGTGAGCATGGCAGACACCATAAAAAAGAGTTTTTGTAGACCTAAGACAAAACATATGAAATAATCCTTCTATTCCACACAGCTTTAATCAGGGTACTGTGTCTCATTTGCACATGACACTTCGAGAAAGCTGTGGACTAATTAAAATGAGGCAATAAGAGGAAAACAAAAATGTTCAGAGCTTTCAAAAAATTTGAAATGTGAGAACTTGAAGAAAATTTAGATTTTTAGCTTCAAAAGAGATAGGGTGAATGCAGGGCCATGATAAGTCTTAAAAAATACTAAATGGTCCTGCAAAGCCTCCTGTTTTTCTGTCTGAGGACAGTGACACAGTGGCATCAACTCTTCGAAAAGATTGCATTGTCTTTGTCCAGCCATGAGTTTTTAAGATTAGGTAAGAATGAGTGCTGATCCTGCTTTGGGTCAAGTGCATGTACAAGATGTCTTCTTGAGAGCTTCTTCAGGTCACCTTTTTGACACACACAGACAGTTTGGAATATGAAGCTGTGATCTCATGGAAAGGGAGAGAAGCTATGCATTTTTCTTCCTAGCACTTGGGAGCTGGATGTACAGTTCTTCTGGGTTCCTTTCACATCCCAGCCTCCTTGTTTTGATGATCTAAATTACTGTTTGGCATGAAAAAAGTTATTTTTGTACCCTCGCTAAAACCGGTCAGACTGAAATACAGGGAAAATAGAGTGTAGGGCATAGAAAACTTTCACTCTTCTGTAAAAGAGAATGTTTTTTATTTACCAGTATATGAATTTGGAGCAATATAGTGTGAGTACAGATTAAGTTTCTTCTGAGTGTTCTTAAAATTGCTAGATTAAAAAACACTGATCCTAGAAAATAAAGGACTAAAAGACAAGAGGAAAAGAATTGTTAGGACTTTTAAAAATGAAGGAGCATTTTGTGATACAGTTATTTATGCTATTCCTGTGTACACAGTTACAAAAGAAAAGCGTGAATATAGAGATTTACTAAGGCAAGCTACAATGACTAGGATGTGTGCATTGACTGCAAACTCCTGTCCCATGATTCTGAGAGATACAGTTCTGTGTTTTATTCAGAGAGAGTAGAGTTTTATTCTGAGATGTAATACTGTGTTTTATTTATAGGTAGTAGATAGATGTGTACCATGTCACTTGGTTAGTCCTGTCGTTCACTTGTCATTTTCCTTGCTTTCTCTCAGCAAGCTCTTTTCATGCCCAAGTCACTTTAGTATTCCCTTTAGGCATGTGAGCTTGGCAAGTCTTGCTAAAAGTAGTGAAGAGTGGAGGTTAAGAAATGTTCCAGTTCTTCCTCTTTCCAGAGCCTATGGTTTTTTCTCTTCAGGTCAGAGAATTGTCAGGAGCTTGGTGTCCATGACCATAGCACAGGGATGAAACAGCTTCTTTGTGTTTCTGCTAACCTCTTTAGGGTAGTAAGGACACCAAAAGGGAAAAGACAGCTCTCAAATCCCAGAGCCACATAGTAAAGTTAAATTTTCTTGTAGTGTGCATCCTGCCCCATTCTTTTCCCCTGGAAAAGACTGGTACATTTTCAGGGCCTATTTCCCTCTAAATGAGCTGTTGATGAAGCCATGTTTATGCCATGTAACACCTCCAGAACAATATCTATAATGAATTAAGATATGACAAGACAGATTTCTCTTTGCATAACACCTTAGCATTCACTTGGGACTTTTGAAGTCTCTGCTTCCTGGAATTATCAACCCAGATCACTTTGTGTGTCTTGGATGTATTTTTGTTAAAACTGCATGACTTAATTAAAATGAGATATATATTCAGATTATCCACTCAAGTTAGCTCAGTGAGACCAAGGAAGTGTTATGTAAAAGATGGTTTTTTGATGCAATTTTTGGTTGAAGGCAAGATATGAACAATATCCTTAGTGAAAGTTCACAGACATCTTTGCTTTCATTTCTGTGACAAGAGCTTTACATACCTAGTCTCTCAGAGAAAACCACAAGCAAATCAATGGTATTTACATTCCTGCCTTGTAAATATAAGAATACATGCTGTTATCATTTCCAAATGAAGGATGAGTATTGGGACCCCATTCATTATGTTGCCACTTTTATTAATTTTGTTCTTCCTATCACTAGGTTCGAAATGCCTATAGCAATTTAGGGTATTTATATATATATGTTTCCACTAGCATAAGTTGTGGTCAGTGTTCATTATCTATCATTGCTCTTGTCAATAGTTTCCAAATCAATGTTTCTACTGCATGCAAAATCACAAGTTTTACATTGGACTCATTGCACTAAGACCATGAAGGAGTCAGTAAAGAAACTCAGTGTTCCACTGGAGTTCCATGCTGCCTCTGTACTTCACTCTTTGGTGGGGTCTTCAACCCAGCAGGGACGTACAAGGTGCATCCCAAACCACAGGAAGAAATCTCTCATGTGTGAGCAGGGGGAGCTCTGGCCCTAGTACAGTGGAAGCCATGGGGGAAATTCAAGGCAAGAACAGAATTGAAGACATCATGTCTGATCACTCTGACCCTCTGGTGCTGATCAAAGAAATAACAAAAGACATTACTAGTGTAAGAAGACTAATCAGAAGATTGGGTTTCTAAAAGGGACCGAGACAAAGAGGTTGGTGTAGAAAATTTTGTACGAACATAGTGACCTATAAATACTAGCAACCTAGTGTAATAAAATGGCTTTGCTTTGCTAGCATAGTGGAGTCCATGTCTGTCAATCCTCACAAGGAGCTATCAAGGACTACAGACTGCGCTGAGCTGTACAATTCTTTGGGCTAAATGCAAACAAGCTCATGCAAATGCAAATCTCTGTCAGCTGAAATTGTATGTCTTAACAAATTTCACCAGGAAGTCCTATACACTCTAGCCTTCTCATCTGATTCCTGCTGATTACCTATCTCCAAATAAAGCTCCTCAGCAGTTTCTATAGGAATCCTCATTTACCTGTATTCCAGAGGTTTTCAACTTTTCCTATGAGTGTGCCAAACAAATTCAACCTTGATATTAGGGCACTAGGGGACATGTCTTGTTGATAAACTATCCCAAAATTAGCTTCAGGCTAGCAGGTAGATTTTCCTGTGTATGTCTATGAGTGCTGCAAATTTACTCTTGAATCACAGGACAAATGTATGTCAAGGCTACAAAAGGAATGTGTGATATTCAGGAAGCAGCTCATCAGCTTGTTCTCCGCAGTGGTGTAGAGCATGGCTCCCCTCCAAAACCACAGTAATTCTGCCTTTACTTACATGAGGAATTAACTGACCATTCCCTCACTCAAGCACATGCCTAAACCACCTGAAACTCATGAAAAGATCCCCACTCTTACAGATTTCCTTTCCCTGGTTCATCAGCTGCCCAGAGGGGACAGGTTTTTTACCTGTGTTTTTTCCCTGCTTTGTGCTTTTGAAAGAGATTTTGCTCCCTGTGAGCCCTCATGACTTCTATCCACCACAGCCTGCATACACAGGTAAGGTAAGTGCTAACTGAGGCAGCATCTGCAAATGGTGCTACATTCTCAAAGGTAGTGCATTGATTTCCATTCTTTTCCTTAATTGTCAGTGCTTGGTAACAACAGGAATTAATGCTGCCATTCAAAGAATGCTCTTGGGACTGCTGTGGGCAGACTCCAACTGTCTTAGCTCTCAAAGACTCTTCATAACTTAGCCCTGGAGTGGTTGTTTCCCAACACTAAATTTTTTTGTGTGACCTCCCTAAATGAGATTGGAGCTTAATTAAAGACGTTTAATGAATGCATAATGGGAGTTTTCTCATTTCTGTGTGGATATACGTGTACATAGGAGCAGCAGAAAAAGATGGAAAGGGAGAAGGATAGCTTGAAGTTTGTGTTTGCAAACAAAAATGGTGTAAAAATTGCTTCTTTCAAGGACTAAGTACATGGATAAGGGAACACACACACACACAGACACATACACACACACACAACTCTGCTATTCCAGAAATCAGATTTATGTTCAGTTTAGCTCAGAGCTCTAGCTCAGCAATATATCAGGCACCAAAACCAGCAGCAGTACAGACAACTCTACCTCAAAAAGTTCAGGAGTTCTGGTTTTACTTTAGCCTTTTCTCAGATCAGAAAATGTATGTAATACCCATTATATGATAATATAATCTATAGGCTCAGTGTGCTCTTCTGGGCAGAAAAGACCAGAACATAGCCAGTGATACAGCCAGCCCTTTTGGAACAAACCACTGTAGGATGCAGGCGTCTGCAGACTGTCCAAAAATCCTTAAACAAAGATGCAAGCAGGTGAAGTTCTTTATCGGTTGCTTTTACTTTAAAAGAGAGGGTAAACAATTTTTGTTCAGTCTGTCAGCTCTTAGAGCAAAGCAAGACAAACCGTCTCCAGTACACCTTTGAGGCCAGATGGAAGCCTTACTGCCCATTCCACCTGAAGCCCTGAGCAGCAGTCCTGGGGAAAGATGAGGATACTCATGAATGGAGACTCTGTCTCTTGCTCTTGCCTGTCATATATTGGGCAAGAAGCATCTGCACTACACAGGACAGCACTACAGCTTCACACTTTGACACTTACACTCCATCCCATAAAAGCCTACTATTTAGGATTTATGTGAGTAAAGAGAAATTCATCTGGTGTGAAACATTAGCCAAATCCTCATTTATTTCTTTCCAAGTTTTACGTAAATGCGGATGATCTGATGTGCCAAGAAGGACAGACTCAATCTGTTGTACTACACATATGTGTGCACTCTAAATTACTTTCAAACCTCAGAAGTAAGACTGAATTTCAGACTTGCATGACATGGATCTACACATAGATAAGAACATACAAAGAGTACTACTTTACTCTCTTATTTTACTCTTAGCTCATCTGAGCCACCTGCCTTGCATTGTCAGAGTATTCAAACTCCTCCTGAGAGGAGTCCTGAGCTGTCCTGAGGGGCAGCTCTGTCAGGGCTATAGCCCATCCACTGGACAGTCATGAGACAAAATCACTATGTGGTTTGGATTCCAAAGAAGAGAGAATCTATTTTAGACTTTTAGGTACACACATAGATTATGCTCATTAAAGCATTTTGAGGCAACTTAGATGAAATGCCTCAGACGTCAATGCAGACTCTTCTCTCTGTCTGTTGTTCTGTGTCTGTAAGTGGATTAAATTTCCTACTGAGCCAAGAGGGAAAAAAAAAGAAATGGGAGGATAACCAGAGTAATTTGGCTTTAGCACAGACACAGTCTTTGTCAGATGAAAAGACAACAAACAGGCAAGAAAATGCCTCTGTGGGAATTCAGTCTCCCAGAGTATCTGTGAAAATAATGTCATTGACTGCCCATCCTTCTGACCATGCTCACTACTTCAGACACTGTGTCACTGACTGTGGGAGCCACATTGTACCTTCTAGGCATCCCTGTAAGGTGACTGCATAGCTGGGGACACCTTGCAAAGCTCATCTTGAAGTCTGCTATTAGTCCAGATAGACCAGGACAATAGGAGACCTAAGATTTTTTTTTTTGGTCCTTATTCTTGAAAATTTGAAATTCAGATTTGGAGATATATTGGGCCCTATTGTTTATTTGCTATATGTCCTACCAGGGTGAATCAGGGATGTGGTTGTACAGAAGGAAATATAAACATAATCTGTAATTGTACCTTTTGTTATCGTTGTCTGTAACAAGTCTGTTCTTCCTAAGGATTTGGGTGAGTTTTCCCTACTCCCTTTCATCTGAAGTTAATACATTAGAAGCTTTTCCCTCATTATACTGAATCATTAATGCTGAAACCCTCATAAAACATACATAGGGGATTTTGTGCTCCACATGTAAACATTTCATAAAGCCATTTATGAAGAAAAGCTAATCACATCTCAAGTGCAAACCACAGACTGAAATGCATCCATGTATACTGGAAAGATCCCAAACCTTGAAGAAGACTACTAGAAACCTCTGTAATCAAACCAAGACCCTGAATATATGCTCAGAATACATGGGTGATAATATGATTTAGATTTGAAGCCTACACTTTCATGTTTTTTCAGGCTTTTCTAACACTGTTTATCACTTTGCAATGGAAATTGTGGAGTAAGAGGTAAGAGAGAGATAAAATTAGCTCTTTTTTCTTTAAATGATACTACTAGCTGCTCGCCTGGTAGTTGGAAGGAGTAGAGATAAGTGCTTCAATGCTTTTTAAAACTTCTACTGTTCTGGGTAGAACTTTAACACTGTCACATGGTTTAGTAGAAAGTTTTGCTTTTTGACATTAGTAAAGCAAAATGTTACTGTGTGAGAAAGTTCAACTGCAATACCTTTGGTTCAACCACATCAATATACAGGTCAGGAAATTACGTACAGGGAAATTACCAACTATGCGAGAATAATGGTAGTCTGTTTCTGAGCAATTTCAGATGTTGTTTCAGAATTTTTATGAAAGTCATGAGGGCATGACAATGGCAGCTTAAATGTGGAACTCTTCACACCCTTCTCGAATCCAAAAAAGTGAATTATAAAAATGAATCCTGGAAATCAGTAACATAAATAGTTTCTTGTTGTGAGATCCCACATATCCAGTTCTGGAGTGCACAGTGCAAGAAAGACATGGGCCTATTAGAGTGGTACAAAGAAGGGCCATGAAGATGGTCAGAGGGCTGGAACACCAATTCTGTGAATACATTATGAGAGAGGTGGGATTGATCTTCCTGGAGAAGAGAAGGCCCTGGAGAGACCTCATAGCAACCTGCCAGCACTCAAAGGGAACTCCTAAAAATGAGGGCATGGACAAATAGTGATAGGACAAGGGGGAAGTTTTAAACTAAAAGAAGGGAGATTTAGACTAGAAGTTAGAAATAAATGAGTTACTGTGAGGGTGGTAAGGCACAGGAACAGGTTGACCAGAGAAGTTGCAGATGCCCCATCCCTGGAAGTATGCAAGGCCAGGCTGGATTTGGCCCTGAGCAACCTGGTCTAGTGGGAGGTGTCCCTGCCCATGACAGAGGGGTTGGAGCTGGGTGATTTTAAGGTCCCTTCCAACCCAAGACTTTCTATAGTTCCATTGTGAAAGTCGATACTTCTTGTCTCTTGGACTGACTCCCCAAGTCAGCCACATGCAGCAGATACTATGTTCTGCCAGAGTGCACATGAGTGAGCAAATATTTTCATTTTCATATCTTTTTATTTTCAGAGACATGAATTTTAGGAAAAAAAATCAAAACAAAAACCAAAACCAGGGTCCCCACAAACTGCCTGTGACCAGTTCTGTTGAGGGAGAAGACAATTCAAGCAGTCAAACCATGTCTTTCCTGCAGCAGAACCCAGGCAGCTGATTACTCTTAAGCAAGATCATGACTGAGAGACCTCTCCAGCCTAGGGGATGCAATTAGGTAAGTTTAATTTCATCCCACTTGATTGTGTGAAGTCTTTAAATGACAATTGTATATGAGAAGTCCTCCCATTATATTCTGTACAGAGATTAGCATTTCTGACCAAGAAAGAATATTTGAGGATAAATCACTGCAAAAGGTTTTATTACTTTTGGGGATGAACAAGAGGCTGATAACTGTGTTCTAATGTCATCAGTATAGATTTCTCATGGTTACATTATCATCAGGGGAGCAACTTTGAGACCATTTTCCTGATCAAAAGGAAAATTTTAAATTGTAAAAATATTATAGCTCATTAAATAAGGATGCGTGTCATTTTAGTATAACCAAACTTAGTTCATTTTGAAGCCAGAGCTGTCATTTGGTGTAAAATCATCTCAAAACAGTAAGAGTACAAGAAAAAGAAAAAAAAAAATTTAAAGCTCTTTGTCAATGTCTTTTATATCTCAGTTGTGCAAGTGAACCATTAAAAGCACATGCCCTACTTACATATATGCAAATAAGGAAGTTACCAAGACATATCACTTTCATTAAAGTTGACATCATTCTGGGATTTTGTGAGACCTAGCAGCTTGTGCATGGCAAACATCATCTTTCAGCTGCTCTTTGCATCTACACTTATACTCCATTTTTTGGGTCTAGTCCTCCAAACTGCTGCATATATGTGTAGAGTGTGTGTGTCTGTGTGTGTCTGTGAGCATGTTGATTTGTGCTTATTTTTGCATGTCTCCATCAGACCTAAACTGGAAGATGTCTGCCCAGTACTATCAGATTTAGAAAGTGAATGACATTGCACAATGCTTACCGGTGCAAAATAAAAAATAGCCCAAATTTAAACCAAAAGGGTCTTCCACTAGTAATACTGCTTCATGCAAGCCTATGCCTTTTCATTCAGAGGATCAAAATAACTTTTCAAATATAATAAACCAGTGTCTGTTTTACATGGGAACTTGTGTACATAACATTGACATATAAAGAACACTCAGAGGAAGAGTGCCTCAAGAACTTGCTGTGTACATAATGAAAATTAGACCATATTAATAATTCTCTCAAAGAGCCTGCTTTGTTTTGGAATGTGCCTCTGTGCATATTCCTTTGCTGTGACTGAAACAAATACTTTCTTTCCTACCACCTTGGTTTATTTATCTACAACCCCTGTGCTAGCTAGGTTTATACTTTGATATGGAGTTGCTTGCCTATTTTTACAGTCTCGCCTAGTTTTCCAGCTTTTCCTCTACTCTGTTCAACACTTATTCTCCACAGAGAATGGCTTAGAGTACACTCTCCAAGGGATGCAGTTATAGAAAACTTACAGAAAAGAACTGACTGGCGACCTTCCTTTTCTGAATAGAGGCATGAGAGTCTGACAGGTTGGAATTAGAAATATCAACACACCTGTAGCTATAGCAGTCATGTCTATGGTGCACTCTAACTACACATTTATATACTAGAAATATTTATGTTTATACAATATGTGTTTATTCTACATGTTTATTTCTACTTTATGTTTTTCTCCTAAATACATTTATATTTACATATGAGATTTTTTTTTTTTTTTGTCTCATCCAGTTAGAATTCCTTACTTTGTAAACACTTAGTATAGCTCCCAGTTTTCACCACTGGTGTTGAGAATTACTGAAATTTTTAAAATTATTTGGCTCTAATATTTGACCCAAGAAATGAAGAAGCAGAAACATTTCCTCTGGATTATTCAGACAAGCAGCACCCTCAATTTCATAGTTATTTTTAACATTCTTTTTCCCTTCTGCATTCTCTTTCCCTTCATTTTGCTGCCTTTAGTTCTAGTTCCTCTCTACTGCACGACTGATAAACTGATGCCTGTGATTCTGTCTAAGGTCCCATTCCATTACATGCTTATCTTTCAGGAAGAGCAGATGTTCCCATATGTGCCCTATCTTTTTCCTCTGATGCTTTTGCTTTGCAAACAGATGATTGTATTTCCATTGCCCTCTGTGTCTGGAGAAAAAGATACAGCACTAAGGAGTCTTTCTGTGTTACTAATCAATGGGGTTTGTAGGCAACAGGGCTGATCCCTTTCCTACATTGTCTCTGTTACTATAATGCCCAGGTATTTTCCCTTGACCTTTGTTCTTTGTCTCCTCTCCCCTGCTCTAATCTTAATTTCCTCTGGGATTTCTTTTCAGCTTCTCAGTCTGATGAAGTAACACGAACTTGCAAAAGTTCACAAAAGGCATGATCCCACTTTGCTGTTTTTTCCCCCCATTTTTTGTCACTGCCTCCTATCAATGCATGCTGCTGCAGGAAGGCTCTGGGCAGCACCTTGAGGATAAACCACAGGTGTCATATGAGCACAGGCAGATCTGTGTGCTTGTGGGTGTGTGGGTAGGGGGAGGGCCTGACACAGCTTTTGGAGGTGAATACAAGGACAGCTTCCTGGGGATACACATGCAGTCATAATATGGCACTGCTCTCCCTGCCAGCAGTGTTTGGAGGTCCAGAGCTCTCCATATCCAAAAGTCCCTGTCCCTCCCTGTGCTCCATAAAGCTATTACTGCTATTCTGCTTGTATCCTACGAGGTCTTTCAGTCAGAAATCCAATTTTTTGCTAAGCAAGCTCAGATTAAACCACATCCCAGGTATCTCTTCTCCTTCAGCATACAGGCACTAAGCACTGAAAAGTCTCCTGATGGGGACTGTCTCAACCACAACACATTTATTCACCAGTTAGTAGAGGCAGTGCTGGGAGACTTGTGTAAGAAAATTTGACCGTAATTGTAAGATGTTTTAGGCCTTTGGCTCAGCGACTTAAATGCATTGGCCAGCTGGTGGTGTAGAATAAAACTGCTCTATGTCTGCAGAGCAATTCACGGGATGCAGGGGATCTAAAGCCTGCCTTATGTACATTACAGGAGCTTTATTTTGTATTGCCTGGGCTGAACCTCTAGGTTGGACACCTATTACTGACTGTCTCCTCTTTTTGCTCATCTGCTTGATGACAGTGCCCTGCCATGAGAACCAAACTGCAGTAAACAAGGGCAAACAGGAAATTTGCTTCAAACACACATCCCATCTGAAATATTTTGAGATTATGAACTCATCTAGCAAACTATGGCAATGTGAGAAATGAAGCCCACTCCTCAAAATTTTAAGAGTTTAATAAGGGATAATAAGGGACGGATCAATAAAGCAAAAGTAACAGCGCTGGGTGTATGGCAACAGCCAGAGGCACACTCAATTCTTTAGTAAGCAGTCTTTTATACTGTTGTAGTTGCATTACTTCCCCAAATGA
Organism: Promerops cafer; assembly: GCA_013398275.1. NCBI lineage: Eukaryota > Metazoa > Chordata > Aves > Passeriformes > Nectariniidae > Promerops > Promerops cafer. The sequence goes on along the minus strand of VZSE01006887.1, from coordinate 460,394 downwards.
CTTTGCACATTTCTCAGAGCCCCTTTATCACAACTCCACATCAGGTTTCCACAACATTGCTTAAGTCCACAGCTACACTCTCCGAGGGTCCATCAGGGAGGTAGTCTGGGTTGGTCTTCTGATACCACTTTAGACTTGGTACTCTCCTTTTATGGCATCTTGCTCTCTGCCTGAGCTATCTTGGTTATGCATTTTGCAAGAGCAGTCATATCTTGTGATACACCTTTTTCAAGCACGCTTACATCTTGTGATAGCTTTGCTTCATGCACAATTTTCATTCTACTGTCCACAAAGCAATTACAATATGCACTATATCTACAGAAGTGGTTACAATTTGTAATAATTTGTGATAGCAAATACATAATAGAGAAAGCCAACTGTTACATAGCAAATTGTAACAAGCAACAAAAGTTTTCTTGGGGTACATATAATTGGGGGTCTAAATACTCTTTCAGATCTATCCTTAGCTGCTATATCTCACTGCCATTATTTACTACAGAAACCTTTTGTTCTCATATTTATTCCATAAAGCATTTCCAGATACAGACGCTGCACAAAATAAAGTGGTATTGGAGATTTCTTTAATAAATATACCATAAGACCAATATTATTCCTGCCTAGACTATTATGAGACATTAGGCCTTTTATGACATTTCCATAACACAACATCTTCTGCTCTTTGTGTTACGGTACAGAATACGCATAGATGGCAGAGCCTTATTTAGTATTCAACTACTTCACCCAGCATCCCCTCCCACAAAGAATATTGCAGAATTAGATTGGGGTCAGAGCAGGGCACTGAAAACATTCAAGCACATGAGAAATCTAGTTAGGGAAATGGATTTAAAAGGCTGGGATTGTTTATTTGTCAAAGGCTGTGAATAAGAGGAGACATGATAAGAGCATACAAAATAATTAATTGTTAAAGAGAAAGCAGAGCAGAAACCTCTATCTTTCCTGTCTCATAACATGTGTGACACTGAAGCATTCAAAGAAAGCAAAAAGTGGCAAATTCAGAACTGATAAAAGGAAATATTATCCCATCAAAATGTAATTAGACTGGAAGCAATTACCACTGACTGCCCTGCTGGCCAAGAATGCACTTCAAAGTTAAAGTACAAAATTAAAAGAGAGTGTGTTCTTTGTGTAATAAGATACATAATAGTAACGTGAAAAGGGGAAGAAAAGGTGTCCAAAAATCTTAAGTATTTCCGAGACGCAAATCAGTTTACCAGCAGGAGTAGATTGAGATGGGCTCTGTGTTTCCTATCTGCTTTTCACTTGGTTGCATTAACCTTCCTGAAAGCACATGGGTTGGCCTCTCAATGCATCCATCTGGAGTCACATATGGAAAACAAAACACAGGACACCTGAAATTAATACAACAGGCTGTGAACTTCAGTGCTGAGAGACCTGTGGTTACTACTGTCTTTGCTTGCTTAGCTGTAGTTTGGTAACTGTCAGTGCATGGAGCGCAGCATCCTGAATTGCCCCTGTTCAATTTTCGAAAGCTTATCTGGATGCACTCTGAGAAAATATGAGGCAAAATGGTGTCATACCTATCAGTTACCACTTCATGAATATTTCGTAGCCACAGGAAAGGTCATTTCCACTCTCCCTGCTCTTATCTTTTGGAAAAGAAACAGATCTGGGTTTTACAGTTTGAGATTCTTCACTACAAGGATCCCTCATAACAACCTCTCCAGCCTTAGGTCCATAGCCTTCCCCACCTTGTGGAAATGTAGCAGTGGTTACAGAGGAGAAAAAAAAATCCCTAAAGCCATACCAGAAAATAAAGGTTGCAGTTATCTTGGCATGGAACTTAAATATATAATCAGATCAGAATCCTACAGGCAAGAAGTTATAATCTAGTTACCCCTATAGTTGCTTTGCACACAGTAATTTGTTCTAGTAACACCTTACATAAACATTTTACTTAAAGTTGTCCAATACTGCTGTCCTTACAGGTTTTTCCAACATTTTCCTAGCTATTTTTTCACTAGTTGTCTGATTTCTAGGCAGCCTCAGGAGGAGATGTGGGAAGAGAAAAGCATGCCTTGAGAGTAGGGGGGTAAATTTTTGTGGTTTAGAAAAGAAAGTGTGAATATGAGAGTAAATGACCTATGGGAGCAACTGAGTTCCTCAGGAAGATTTGTCCATTGTCAAGATAAACATTCTCTTTTTGGCAAAGCGAATGTAAGCGTATATATATCTGAACAGGAATCACACATTTCTCTGTGTGTGAAAAAGGCATTTATGATCTGGACTGTGGATTTTGGATAAGAGAGCAATTCAGTGGTGCTCTCAATGCAGTGCTTTGGGAGAAGACAGAGAGGTAAGCAATGATTTACACCTGCACAGTGCACATTAAGAGTCCAGTGGACTCACTTTCAATAAAAATTTTATTATTATCATGTACATTGCCTAGTGACCACAGCACAATTTAAATAGGTATCTCAGAACAGAGGAGTGAAATAATACAGTAAATAATCCTTTGCTTCTTCCAGTGTGGATGCATGAAACATGTTGAGATAACTGAAACTTACAGAGACTTCTGAATTTTTCCCTCAGTCACTGTTGAGGGATTAGTCATTTTAGAAAGGGGAAGGTCTTAACATATTTTAGATCATTCCTTATATTGTAATTATGTATGTGTTACATATTAATGATTACTACAGAAAAACTTTGATCTGCACCAGAATAATTAATAGTTACTCAAATACTTACTTTTTTTCCCCCTAAATATGATTCCGGTCTTTTTAATCTGCCTCTCAGTGTGCAGCAGGTTTTGGTGATTAAGTATTTGTTTTATACACTTTGTTAATTAAAAACTTCATGAAGTCATAATTGCTTTTATAATATAAGTCAGCATATATGTTAAAAATCACAACAGACAAAATTAGAACTATTTGATTTAGAATATTTATAGATACTTGTTTTCTACTTCAATTTTAACTGGAATTTTCTTTTTCATGCCAGAAACAGAAAAGCCACTTCATTCTTTTGACTGGCTCTGAATGAAATACAAGCAAGCCAGGGAAAATTGATTTCACTAAACCATATGGTACAGTTGAAATAGAGTAATTTTCCAAGTCAGTCTAAGTATTTTGGGCTGAAATTCAGGAGTTGTCAAAGTATGGGATCAAATGAGGATAAGAATTAGTGTGTTAGGCAAGTATTTCTTAGAATCTCAGCTCCTCCTTTTTAGAGTAGAATAAAACAGAATAGAAGAATTTCATTTAGAAGAGGCATACAACAGTGATCTAGTCCAACTGCCTGACCAATTAAGGGCCAAACAAAAGCCAAAGCACATTATTACGTACACTGTCCATGTGCCTGTTAAACACTCTCAGGTTTGAGGCATTGACCACCACTTTAACAAATCTGTTCCAGGGTTTAGCCACTGCATGGGTAAAGAAATGTTCCCTAACATTCTGTCGGAACCTTCCCTGGCACAGTTTGAACCATTCCCATGTGTTCTGGTCACTGGATCCCAGGGAAAAGAGACCAGCACTTCCCTCTCCAGGTCCCCTCCACAGGGAGCTGTACAGAGCAGTGAGGTCACCCCTGAGCCTCCTTCTCTCCAAACCAGACAAACCCAGAGCCCTCAGCCGCTCCTCACAGGATGTGCCTTCCAGCCCTTCCTCCTGCTCTGCTCTCCTCCTCTGGACCATTCAAGGACCTTCCCACCCTTCTCAGACTGTGGGGCCCAGCACTGCACACAGGACTCAGGGTGAGGCTGCACCATGGCTGAATGCAGCAGGATGATCCCAGTCACAGCTGGTGATGCTGTGTCTGATGTACCCGGGATGGGGTTTGCCCTCCTGGCTGCCCGGGCTCACACTGCTGGCTCACCCTGAGCTGCTGCCCACCAGCACCCGCAGATCCCTTTCTGCAGGGCTGCTCTACACACACTCCTCTCCCAAATTATACTTGCGCCCAGCTTTACTGCATCCCAGGGGCAGAATCTGTATTTGTTCTTGTTAAATTTCATGCCACTGATAATTACCCAGTGCTCCAATCTATTTCAGATCCCTCTGCAAGGTTCTTGTGCCTCAAGAGAGTCAAAAGTACCTCCCAGTTTGGTATCATCAGTAAATTTGCCAATGGTGCGTTAAACTCCTGCATCCTGACTGTTGATAGACATGTTGAATGGAAATTCCACTACAACTGAACCTTGAGGAACACCACTGGTGACTGGTCAGCAGCCAGATGTAACCCCATGCACAACAGACTTTTGAACTCTGCCCTTGGGCAAGTCCTTCACTCAGCACACTGTGTACCTGTTCAGCTGGACAGCTTATGCAGAAGGATGCTGTTAAGAACAGCATCAAAAGCCTTATTAACATCAAGAAAAACTATGCCTAGCACCTCCTGTTCATTCACCAAACACGTAACCTTACATTGAAAGATGTGAAATTACTTAAAAAGGACTTCCCATTTGTGACTCCACAAATTTGTTGACTGTGTCTGATGATTGTATTATTCTTTAAGTTATCTTCTCCATACTTTGCAGGCATTGAGGTTAGACTAACAGGTAATAGGGTTATTGTTTTTTTAAAAAGTTCAAATAAGTGAGAAGAGAATGTACTTACAGTCTGTCATTTATGATAAATAGATATCACAGATTGTTTCCAAAAGTGGTATTGACATATTTTCTTAGCAGTGAATGACAAGCTCTTCTGTGTGAGTGTGCACAAAATTTTGCGGAAAAAACCCTGAAATGATTGTAGTTCAGATTTTGAATGAATCAGGCAATGCTACTGCATTCTGTGTATTGGGTAATCTGCTCTGCTGTTCCACCTGAATGAATCTGAGCTTCACCATTCCCATCCAATTTATTAACATTTATTGTCATTAATAAGTAGACATCATCTATGGGGTAGTTTTTCCCCCAGTTCTGAGAAAGTCTAATTTTCTTAGAATACCATAGTTCATACAAACAAACACAATTATATTTTACTTTTTTAACCCAACGCTTTATTGATCATCTCTTGAAAGAAGAAAAAGAGGGAGAGAATTCATATTCATAGCAATTTTTCTCACACTCGGCTTCTTTGTAAAACAAAATCAAATTGTTAAGGCACCTTGTAGTATTCTTTAAAGAAATCTTGCCACTATATTTTCATACTCACCCAGAGAGATTCTGGAACATTTTATCAGTTCAATGAGAACTGAGAAGCTAAGCAATATAAAAGACACAGTGTTCTTTCAGTCAAATTCTTCCTGCTTTGATAACACTATCCTTTATGAAAATAAAAGGTCATCAGTTTCTGCTAATTCAAGGTCTTGGACTAGCTGCGTAATTCAGATTTCAGTTTGAAAGAGAGGTCTCCATTGGTATACGCAGATAAACTGGGAGAGGTGCTGACTTCGATAACTTTAGGAAAAATTTATACCTTGAATAAAGTCAGAAGTGACATGAAAAGCAGCTCAGACCTTTAATAGGATATCTCTGACAATGAAATATTGCCTAAAACAATGACATATCATAATTAGGTGCAACATGTGCTATAACGCACTGTTAGCAGCTGTTACATACCAGCTGTACACAGAGAAAGAGATGCTATGGATTATCAATGAAACACTTTCAAATACTCAATGGGATGGCTTCACCTCAGATTTGTAACAGTCAGTTCCGTCAGGGACAACCAGGGTTTTTCATCAGACCTTCCTGGAATAAGGGATGTGAGTAAATTTCTGTTATGTCAATGTTTCACCTGGAAATGTGCCTTTTTCCTTAGAGATACATCTTTTTCTAAGTAGCAAGCACTGAAGTTATCTGAAGCGGAAGGACACTTCTGTTTTGTTGCACAGTAAGTCTTCAATACCACTGAAACAACAACCAAAAAAATATATATATACATTTGGTATCTATCTGAAATGTGGTTTTGTTTGTATTTTTCTTTGTTTAGTTGGTTTTGTTTAGGGTGGGTTATCTGTTTTTTCTTTCAAATATACTCTCTATATTATAGGTTTAGCCCATCATCAGAAAAAAATTATCCAGTGGCTCCATTCTTACATGTTTTTCACTTCCACTTTCCTGGTGAACTTCTTCAGTCTCTTGCAGATCTCCTAATTTTGTCCATGAAGTATGGATTATCCTAGGTCAGATCTCTGCTTAAAGGGTAAAAAAAAGAAAACTTCTTTTTGAGTCTTTGTTTGTGGAATTACGTGAGACAACAATAAGTACTTCAAATGTGAATTGTACAATCAGAAGGGCAAAGCTTCAATTTAACTCAAGGATGATTAAAAATATCATTGAGGCAGCATACACCCTTTACTTTAAAGGAAATTAAAACAAGATGGGCATCCTTCCCAGCAGGTTTCCTCATCTCCAAAGCCCTTCATGACTCTGCCCTTTTCTCTTGTGAAGTCTTGTCCCTGCCCAAATCCTTTTCTACCCCAGACCTGACATCCCTACTTTGTCACCTGAAGAACTGTGAGTGCTGTCTGCTCCAGTGACACAATCCAACACTACTTCAACACTGAGGGTGTCACTTATCAGCATGAAGGAGCTCACCTCCTTCACGACTCTCCTTACCCACCACCTGCATCAGTGGGGAGACCCACCAATGAGAGAAAGACTGCTGACAGTTTGCAAAACTGGAGGTTTTGCACACCTACCAATAAGCAGAAAATGTCTGTACACAGTGGATTGCAACCTTCCCTCCCTCCTGTGACAGCATTTGTTTTCCACAGCTTTGCAGAGTTCTTGGCACAGCAAGATCCCATCCTACAGGATGCTTGTAAATACAAAGCGGGTGTGAAGGAAATTCTCGTATAAACTTATCACTGGGCTAACTAGTCCACAAAGAAAGATGAGAGGAAGCTCTATTATTCATGTCCAGTTTTACCTCATCATTTTTTTTCTGCCCATGTCTGATCTTTGGTGAAGGCAGAGGCCTTTTCCAGACTGAAGAATAATCTTTGTAATCGTCATACAGCTCCTGGGTTCAGGGTCACATTGTGGACCTCCTGTGGGAATAAGATCAGGGCTGTCAAGAAGGAGCACTCAAGGAAGCCATTGCCATTTTCCCGTTACTTGCTTTGAAAGCAGATTTGGCTGGCTGACTGACCTTCCAGCACTAGAGAGATTTAGTTTGCTTCACACACAGTTCTAGTATTTCTATTTTTCCTACATGGTGTGATTCAAGTGCCAGTGTAGATTGTGAAGCCTTCTATAAGATTATTAAGATATAAGATTCTATGATATTCATAGGGGTAAGCAGATTAAATCCTTTGAGGGCAACCATGATAAACAGAGTCAGGGTTTATAAGTGAAACAAGTCTGGGACTTTAGTTCAGTCTTAGTAAAGGAGTAGTCACATCCAAAAAAAAATTACTTGAAATTAGCTGTAGTCTCTAATCCTGGAAGCCAAAAAGAAAGAAGAGTGACAAAACCTGAAGTTCAGAGAAATTGGGTGGTAAAAAATGCCCAGCATCTGGTCTCATCTCTACAGCTTTGTCAGCCCTGAACCCATAAAACCAGCAAAGATGAACTTAAATTTTGAATCAATACTGTTTCATAACAGGAAAAAAAAAACATGTAACACAACTGATATTTAGAGCAAGAGTGTAATCACATTTCTTCAAATGTGGCCAGATAGAAAAGTAGTGATGTTTGTTTATAGAAACCAATCACTCTTTCAAATTTGTTCTTTTTACAAATAATATAAATTAACACAATTATGAAATAGCCATGAATGACAGACTACAGTTGCAGAGCAAGTGAGCCTTTGAACAACAACATATTAACTTTTTAGTCTAAAAAGCATGTCCTATATTTCCCTTGAACATAGGGTACAGGATATGTAACATAATTTTGGGTTTTTGGGAGTCCTTGATCTTATTAAGCAGGAGGCATTTTGCACTTCTATTGTCTTATAATGTGCTTTAGTGTTTTGGTAACCATCATGTGAAATATAAGAACTTGGGCCTAAGAAACTGGCCCGCTTTAAATAAAGATCAAGGCAAGAACAGACAGTTGATCTGAATGGTTCATTTAACCCTAAATACGCAATCTGAAAAGTTCAAGCTTAATTTTAAAATTATTTTATTTTGCTTCACTGTAGCTAATTCACATACAATGCCATTTAAGTAGTTCAGTTTATGGTGACATAACACTAACAATACATGGCAGCCAAAAAGGAAAAGTTGGGTTATTTTTTCCTTTGTGAGTATAAAGGGTCTCACAGAAGAAATGAGGCTAAAAAATCATGTCTGCAGATATTTTTGTTTCTTAGATCAGATTTGCAAAAGGTCTTAATTTGAAAACCTCATCACTCTTTTTATTGAGAGGCATTGGATCATCCCTGTGTAAAATTGTAGCATCAGGGATTTGGCATGAAACTTCCTGCAGTTCTCTCCTCCCCACCCCTTTTTGTGGGGTAATGTGTAATGTAATGTGCTACTATTACAAAAACTGTCCAGATTTTCTTCCAGCATTTTGTTAAGGCAATTTCCCAAGCTGCATACTTCTGTGATTGTCAAGTGGCATGCTAGCAACCAGCTGACTGCAGCAGTAATAATAAAATAACAGATACGTTAAGAAAAAGGATCACGAATTGAACAAACAGTTTTCCTTGATCTGAAACAAAATATTTAGATCAATTTTGGATACTTCAATGCTATTTAGACAACATTGCTAGCTAAAGTTTGAAACAAAATATTGTTCTAGAGTGAAAAATTTAAACATCTCACTTTGAAAATGTTAAAACTGTGTTCTGGAAAGCACCTCTTTGCTTTCAGCTTGAGCTACCTAACAAACTAGATAGAAATTCAAGAATTGTTTTAGACATTTCAAACCTCTGCATTTTGGCAGACTTAATTCCAACCCTAATATTTCAGACAACCAGAATCATCTGTGTAAGTGCAGCAACATCCAAGTTTACACTCTGTAAATCCCCCTCAGATTTTGCGGTCAGCTTTTTTGATGTCAACGGTCAAATTCAAGTTTTCTTTTTCTTCTTGTTTTCCTCATAGTATGAGTGAAAGAATGCATGGTAATGTAATTTGAATGTCAGTTAATGTACTCAGGCAGGAAATTGCTTTATGTCTTCAACAATTAGATTAAATATATATTGTCAGCGCTATGAGGGTGGAGCTCTCATTCTAAATACGTCTCAGTGAAAACTGCTGGAAGTAGAAGTTCTTAGCCTTGATTGTTTGTTTTCCTTAACCAAGCGTACTTGTGCTTCTCTGAGGAATTTCCTGTCAGTATCTCTGGACACAGCAGATAACTCACAGGTCTTATGCTGGTGCAGGCAGCAGGAACCTTCCACACTTGTCCACACCACTGTCAGTTTCCTCAGGGTGCCCCCACTGCACAACCTAATCACTTCCCTGTGTGAGCATGACAGGCAGAAGATACAGCACAGATCTCACAAAGTCTAATGTATCTGCTTGAATCCTTTCAGGAAAAAAGTCCAAATCATAGGATCATAGAATCAGAGAATGTTAAAGTGTTAGAACACACCTTGAAGATCATCTAGCCCCAAACCCTCTTGCCATGCGCAGAGACTCCTTTCCCTGGAACAGGTTTCTCAAGGTCTTATCTTACCTGGACTTGAACACTGCTGGAGTCTGGGCATCCACAACCTCCCTGAACAACCTGTTCCAGTGTCTCACCATCCTCACAGTAAAAAATTTCTTCCTAATGCTTAAACTAAATTTGTCCTCTTTCGGTAAGTACTCATTACTTCTTCTTTTTATCACTATTTCACAGTGATTGTGGGCATTAAAACTAATTTCAGAAATTATGGGCCATTGCAGTGGTATTGGTCAGCTTCTGAAGTGCATTGTTTTGTCCCCTTCAAGGTCATTAGGACTTTGACCTGCCCTTGGCAGCAGTTGGCTAAAAACTATTGCAGTTTGCTAGGGTGGCAAATAGTTAGACACGCTTAGATTTCTAGTATGTGTCTAGCCTATACATCCCCTCTAGCTGGGGCTAACAAAAAGTTTATTTAACTCCATGAAGTCAGCTGATTAGTTTCTAAGCAAGGAGTTTGTATGCTGGATGGACTGATGCTAGATGAAGCTGATGTGCTTCATCTACTTGTTGCTTTCATTGAGTGATATGCCAGTTTTTGCCAGCATTTTCAGAAAACATACATGCTAATATATGAGTATATGTACTCATTGAGAAGTTGTGGTTTTGATTGGAACAGAAGTGACATAATTTTGCTTACACTAAATCACAAAGTTGTGAATAATGCATTTTTCTATCATTCTTCTGTCCTTTCCTTCTATTCTTATTCCTGTATCTTCTTTTGTCTTTCCCCCCTCCATTCTGTATATAGGAAAGGCCTGGATACTTTATCTATATAATTGTGTTTGTTTACAAGACAGGTGTTTGCTTGGGAAGGCAGCAAAGCTTTCCTTGAAATGGAGAATGTAAACCCCCTCCATCTGAATTATTGTAATTTTGAAATTAAGGGGCTCTCAGGCAAAGATGTGGGGATAGGAATAACAGTTCTTTACTAGTATGTATAATAAAGCAAACAAACAACAACAACTATGGTATTAACAATAAACAGACCCAGAACCAGTCGCCTTTTGGCCGCGGGCGCTTTCCCTTTGGTGCAGTTCTGGGCTCGGCCAGCAGGGGCGCTGGGCAGGGCAGGTGCGGGCAGGGCAGGTGCGGTGATTCCCCCGCGGCTGCAGGGGGCGCTGTGGCGCGGGCTCAGGGAGCACGTGGCAATGGCGGCTGGGCCGAGGCGGGAAGGGATGGAGGAGAGGCTTGTCTTCATAAACCCTGCGGCAGCCGATCTCGGTGCCTCTAGCAGGACTCTTCGGAAGCAGCAGGCTGGAATAGCAGGTATGAGCAAAGTCCTGGAGTGGTGGACAAAATGTATCAGAGACTCCGCAGCTGTAGCTGGAACTGCGGGGCGTCCTGGCAGCCAAGGGGTGTGGAGCCAGGGCAGAAGAAGTAGCAGAAGAGGAGCAGAAGCAGAACTGGGCTGGGCTCCAGCTGTGGCAGCCGACTCCCTCCTAGTAAGCAGCTACTCCACTGTCCTCCTCTGATGCCAAGAGGGAGAGAGCCCGAGGCTGCTTCTTGCCTCATCTTTTACCTGCCGCACTCTCGCGGTGTCTCTGCCCCCTCCCCCTAGAGTTCCCCTTCCCTGCCTGTCCCAAGCACTCGGCCACCAGCGCTTCTTTAGCAACTCAACGGGAAGAAATTTTGCAGAGAAAACCCAACCCCCAACAATCATATATATACATAGGGAAGTAAAAGTGAGATGGCTTATAAATGTTAAATTCTTTCTTAGTGCAAGGATGAATTTTCAGATATTAGCCACTTGTGTAACTCAAGAACAACCCAAAAATATTCACCCTGACTGTCCTTTATGATAGGTATTTTCTCTGATCCTGGCATATCTTTGTCCTCCTGTTACCAGAAAACATAAAAATTACATTTTCCATAGCTTCAGACCTTGTAAACAACCCTATTAGAAGACATGGTGCATCCTGAGGCAACAAATGTAGTCAATCCCATGTCAGACTTTGAACTTCAGTAAACTCACTCAAGTCACTGATAACTTACCACAGGTGGGCTTGTAACTCAGTGTAATGCCTTGGGCCACTACAAGAATATTCTGTCAGGCAACTCAATGAAGCAATGTACCACCCTAAGAAAGTTCTGTGCTAAACCTTTCTGAAATATAGGTCTCATGTCAGGACAGGAAAGCTGCCAGATACAAGAAAATCCTCTAATACTCAGGTGATCTTTTCAAAAATTTTTTTCAAGCTCCAGTTAATAACTGTATTTTGAAAGAAAACACAGATGGATTTCTTTCTTGCTTCAAAATACTATATGCCTCAGATATACATTTGACTAGAGCAGATAAAATCGAGACTGAAATTAATTTTTATTATCTCCTTCCACTCTGGTCCATCAACTTGTTTGAAACAATCAATTATTTTAAGACATAATGCACTTCTTTCTGCAATTACATGGAGTAATTTTTCTTTCAAGTCATTAATACATGGAATAGCCAGGGTTTTTTTTACAAAAGAAGTAGCAGGAACGGCTTCTAGAGTTATGTTATCCTGAAAAGGAAGGCCAAAGAAGCTGACCTAACAAACAAGTCCAGCAAACTGGTAACAAAGGATGAGAAAAAGGTTGAGGTACTCAACAGATTTTTACTTCAGTCTTTAATGGCAACCTCTCTTCCCACACCTCTCAGGAAGATTGAGAGCAGGATGGGGACTGAGGGAACAAACGTTAAGTTTTAGTTAAAATGAAGTTCTGGCCCCCCTGAGGAACATGAATGTACCTAAATCTATGGCACCTGAGGAGAAGTATTCCAAAAGCCTGAGGGAATTGGTTTATGTGGTTGCCAAGCCACTCTCCATGATATTTGAAAGGCACAGAAGTCCAGGGACCTGAAAAAGGGGAAACACTGTACCCTTCTTTAAAAAGAGTAGAAACTACGACTCTGGGAGCTACTAGCCTGTCAGCCTCCCCTTTGTGCCTGGGAGAATCATAGAAAAGATCCTCCTAAGAAGCTGTGCTAAGGCACATGGAGGAGAGAGAGGGGATTCAAGACAGCAGGGCTTCAGCAAGGGCATTCAGAGGGTAGTGATAAGTGGGGTCCCTCAGGGGTCCATACTGGGACCACTGTTATTTAACATCTTTATTAATGATGTAGACAAAGGGATCAAGAGCACCCTCAGCAGATTTGTGGATGACACCAAGCTGAGTGGTGCTGTTGACACTCCTGAAGAGCAGGATGCCATCCAGAGGGACCTGGACAAGCTCAAGAACTGGGTCCATGGGAATCTCCTGAGGTCTTACAAGACCAAGTGCAGGGTGCTGCACCTGGGTCAAGGCAAACCCCAGTACCAGCACAGGCTGGGGATGCACAGATGGAGAGCAGCCCTGTGAGAAGGACCTGGGGGTGCTGGTGGGTGAGAGGCTGGACATGACCCAGCCATGGGCACTCCCAGCCCAGAAAGCCAAACGTGTCCTGGGCTGCAGCCAGAGCAGCGTGGGCAGCAGGGAAGGGAGGGGATTCTGCCCCTCTGCTCTGCTCTGGTGAGACCCACCTGGAACCCTGCATCCAGCTCTGGGGTCCCAGCACAGGAAGGACATCAATCTGTTGGAGTGAGTCCAGAGAAGAGTCACTAAGATAATCAGAGGGGTGGAGAAACACTCCTGTGAGAAAAGGCTGAGAGAGTTTTTTCCCAGCCTGGAAAAGGCTTTGGGTTGATGTTATTGTGACCTTCCGGTACCTGCAGGGAGCATACAAGAAAGATGGAGAGAGACCTTTTACAACAACATGTAGTGACAGCACAAGGGGAAATTGATTGAAACTGAAAGAGAGTAGCTTTTGATTAGATATTAGACAAAAACTCTGCTGTGAGGGTGGTGAGGCATAGGAACAGGTTTCCCGGAGAAGTTGTGGATGTCCCATGCCTGTAAGTGTTTAAGGCCAAGCTGGATGGAGCTTTGTGCAACCTGGTCTAGTGGAAAATGTCATTGCAATATGGGCAGGGGGAGGGGATTGGAACTACACGGTCTCTAAGGTCGCTTCCAACCCAAATAATTTTGTAATTCAGGAATTCTGTGATCTATGTTTAATGTGGGTTGTGTTGATTTTGGATTGTTCTGATTTCTTAATCAAAATGTAATGATGTATCAGACCAAATGTTTTACAGAAGTCTAAATGCATCATATTAACACTATGACATTTAACAATCAAACCTGCAACCCCAGCAGAAGACAGATCATGTTAGGTTTACATGTATTTTTATAATAAGCTTATGCTGATTGTACTACAGGCCACTACTCTGAATTCCCACAACAATGATTAAACATGTATAAATGACCCTGAATATCATAATTGATTTTTGTTTGCTAGCATGCAAAAGGAAAGCTGAGGAGAATGTATTTCCCACAGGTATCCTTCCACTCAGTGCATGTACCTTTTCCCCTCATTAGTAACTCTCTTGCATGAGGTTTTAAGAAGCATATTTTTAAAAGGCCTACAATTTAGCCCACAGAGACTTGGGAAGGAGACTGAAGGGGCCTTATAAGTAGAATAGCCAGGTGTCTACGTGTTAGTGTTTATATGTACAAATTAATGCTTTCAGATTAGAGGTGTTTTTTAAAGAAGACAAATCTAGAATGTTTGGGGGTTTTTTAAACACAAGATATGTTGAATAAATTTTTTGATATCCAGATAGATTTGGGGGCTGATCTTTACACCTTCATAGGTAAGTGTGGCAGGGTATCTTTGTCCTTTTTTGGACAGTAGAATATTAACAACACAAAAAGGGTATTTTCATAGCAACATGACGCACAACCTGCTACATTCAGGAAACAATTTACAACAACCAAAGGCAGGTAAAGGTTTATATTTCCATATAACCTTTCCTGAAGGAATGATAGTAAGAATGCAACACTTAAAAACAAGGGCACTGTTAAGACATTCATTATCAGTTCTGAACAGGATTAATTTTAATGATAATTCCACTTGCCTACACAGTGTTCTTAGATGTGAAAAAACCCCATGGGATTAAGCCAAATAGTGTCATGGTAACTGAAAGAGAGGGAAATAATTCTAAAACAGTTTCCAATAAGCAAGAGCAGCTACCATTCCATCAATTGCCTTCAATAGAACGTGACATCTGTTTTTCATTTGTTGTTTCTAGGCTTGAAGAAAAGCAGGATAATTGGAAATAGTATGATGTTCTGGGAACATATTGAATGAAAAGGCTCTTAGTGCTTTTAAAATATTGGTCCATTTATCTTTAAAAACATCTAGCATGTACCTTCTTTGACCATTTATAAATTGGACAAGTTAGCTGGAAAATTTTCTGGACTCAAATATGCTCAAGCAGTGGAAGATCAAAGCAAGCTTCTTCTTTTAAGAAGAACTACCATTTGAACTGAGATGTGGACACCTATTTTTGGAAACTGAGAAGATGAGAATGAACTAATTGTATGAAATTATGTGATTACTTCATATTGGGGATAAAGTAAGCCAAAGAAGAAACATGGAACAGTACTGGAGTTTTCTACCTCTTTTATTCAAGCACACCACTGTGTCTGACACACGAATTTAAGGCAATACTCTTAACTGTATGGCTAAGAAACAAGCACACCAAAAGCCAGTTGTGGAACTTGAAGGGGGAGAAAAAAAATGGAAAAATCACTCATAGTTTTTACCAGCAAGGGTGGTTACCAGTGAAACAGCATATCATTGAATTTTCTCACACCTTAAGTTTTTAATAAACTATTTGGAACATTTCTAAGAAGTTGATCATGGACTGTAGAGTGTGCTCTACCCAGTATTAGAAAACCTTGTTTGGTCATTCAGGCTAGACAATGCACACACAAATAAAAGCTCTTTTGTGCTACGAATCCATGAGATGTTTCTACAGCAACTTAGCAGGTAAGAGGTTGATTTTAGGCACTTACAGTTTTGCAGTAGGACCTTACAAGTTAGTTTATGGTTAAAAGCTTGGACATTTGGTAAGAGTGAAAAAAATGGAAGAAACACTGATTTTACTTTCTTTATCTTGAATATTATTTCACTGTGTCTTCATAACAAAGAAGAGGAAAAAAATTAGTAGAGAATAATAGAAACTTAAAGCACACCTGATGTTTCCTAAATAAGAATTTTGAAAGGATAATACTGTATGAAAGACTCGTTGATATATTCTTTGAGAAGTACAATCTAGATAAATTTCATGCAATGGTCACCTCCGCAGCTTCTTGAAACATCATGTTTCAAGGTCTGATAAGTGCCAGTACAAAGGGTGTTGCTTCACCCTCTTGTAATTTTTTGTAAAAAGGCCATGGCACCCAAAACGCTTAAGTCAAGAACCAATAAGGAGTCATAAATGAACTTCTTTCAGTTTATAAGATTAAATCAAACCAAAATGCCCCCAAAACCCATGCCAAGAACACATCACCAAGGCAAAAACCTCACAGATCAATTCCCAAACCATTTAAACTAAAAGTCAACTGCAAAATGGCTCATTTTGTGTACAATGTGCTCTTTTCTCTCTTCATACTGACAAAAATGTAGCTATAAATTATTGTTAGCATCTATTCTTCCACTCCTGTTCGCTCAGGTAATCTCTGGGGCAACACTAGAATGGCCCAATAACTGTAGATAATGTGCTAGATGCAATTTCCAATTTGAAAGCCTACTGTTGGAGCACTTTTCCAAAAAGGACCTAAGATTCAAAATAATTTTATTTCAGGCTGCATTCTGTATTTGAAATTAAATGCTGACAGTGTCTTATGCATAGTTTGGCACCTGATTTTAGTGTTACAATAGTGCATCCTGATATCTTTGACCTTGTCTACTGCTGAATTGTGTGGTGACATGACTCATGTCTTTTGAATTCCCTGGCCCAGGATCAGGTTGCTCATGTGTGTAATCCATGCTGTTCCCAGATATTCTCCAGGTAGGGATGACAGGGAAACTGCTGCTCAGCGTAGGCTCACTGTCCTGCCTGCTGAGGAGACTGTTTTGATAGCAGCTATGTTTACCAGCTTTTCAGCAGCCAGGAAATTCTTAACATTAGGGCAGTTCAGGTACAGTCGTATTTTATTAGTGTGCACGAGAGCAAAAATAAACTGCAAAACATAAAAATGATTGAGTGTGGGGGTCTTTGTTTATAGAGACATTTCAAAAATAAAGCTCACTTATTCTTGTGACTATTTGTCACAGCAAGGCCAGCCTTANTTTTTTTTTTTTTTTTTTTTCAAATTTTATTTTTGCTTACTTCTCAGCCAGTTTCAGGCTTTATTACCTTCACTTATTGTCCTGCATAGCAACTTCATACACTGAAAAGACAGCTAATAAGCAGTGACCATCACTAATGAGAGGCAAACACTGAGGAATTTCATTCTTGATGATTGACCATCAAGGACATGTTGGTTTTGTCACCCTTATGCTCATGTCAGACTCTGTGAATCTGCCCTGCTTGGCTAGGGCAGGTGAAAATTAGTGAGCATGAGGCAGCCTACATATGGGCCAGGTTCTCGAGGAAACCATCCCTCCAGCCCAATGTCCACTGGCCCACTGCCCCTCTTGCAGCTCTCATTGCCCACTCGATTGCCTCCAGGAGTCAAAAAAACAACATGGGGAAGGTGTATAGACCTTTTCAAGCCCTGCTGCTTCAGGTCCCAAGGATGCTGGTGTTGGACAAGGGGAGAACTTCGGTTTGGAGAGCAGAAGCTACAGGTGCAGCAGTAGTCTGTATTGCTGTATTGATTAGAGGACCAACATCACTGTGTAGACATAATACTTGACATAGAGATAGTCGTTGCCAGCTGTGGAAATCTTCTTACGTAGCTGGAGATTATGTAGTAGGGCTGGAAATTAAAGAGGAAACTGATTTATTCTCACTGTTCATTATTGCAATTCAGAGCAATTTATTTAAGGTCACTATCTCCCATTCTAAGGGAAAATGCAAACATTAATCTTCATATACTGTATCTTGGAAACCAGTGTTCTGGATAATTAGTTTGCTATCCTCTTTGTGTGTGCAGTCTTTTTATATTCAGCAAGAAGGACAGTAGTCTAATCATCTGTGCTGTACATATGGGCTTGAGTACACAGCACAGTTTAAACAAACAGGAGATGATTGCTGTCTTCAAATTGATGATACCTTCAGTATTCTTTTAGGGTCAGTTTTCATTTATTTCAAATAGTGCTTCTATTATTAGGTCTAAACCCACAATAGTACAACAGAAAACTCATATCTCTTGCTTGGGTTGTCCAGAAGGGCTTGTGGCAAGACTAAGATGGAGATGAGTACAGGCTATTCGCTGAGTGTTTGCCTTGGTTTAGGACAGATTTTGCTGTCCCTGTTAGTCAGAGCACCTCTAGCTTACCTGTCCCATGCACTTCCCTTATGGTGCATTTCAACGTGCAGCTACATTTTGACTATGGTGTGCATGTCCCATGTACCATGATCCTGAAGACCTAACCTTTGCTTCATGAGGGCATTTAGATTCATCAAGCAGGAGCCCATCCTACTCTATATAGAACTGAAATAAACACCACCAGAGACAACGAGGTAAGCAAAAAGCACTTCTTTTTGTCACTGTGAAAATATTCATCCTCCTAGATTATATCAACCTGTGTGACCTCTCCCACTGCCTAAGAAACATAGAGAAGAGATGATGTCCCACAATACCAAGAAAGACTAAAAGCTCAGGTTTTGCCAGTTCTGATGAACCTAGAGGATGTCACTAATATTTTCAATGTGATGGATAGAGAGATTTTTCTTCTTTTACATTATTTGGAATTTCTTTTCTGCCTTAGAGGTCAGACTAGAGGCAATAGGTTTTGCTCTGCTGGTGATGAGTGAGGTGGAAGTCAAGCCACCCAAGGACAGAGACACACCCAGAGAGGTTGAGGACATCAGCATCTTAATGATGTTACATGTTAATTCCTGATTTCCCAAGTAGCTGCTAAATAATCACATGATGCTTCAACAGCATTAGTGAATAATATTTAAAAGACACTGAAGAGACAAATCAGGTGCAGGTGGTAGATAAGAGCACCAGTTAATGGCACAATTCCTGGACAGTCTTCATATGGTCTTCATAAAGAACCTTACCCTGCAAAATTCTTCTTCCATGATGAATTTCATATCAAAGACAAAAAATAGTTAATGCATCAGGATCAGACCCTCAAAAGTCTATGCAAGACTTATGTGACCTTGAGCTCAACACTGAATCTTTCCAATGGTTCCCTGTCCAAGCCTGGTCAAGGTGGCTCCTTGAGTTTGCCTGAGCCAAATGAACTGGGGCATTTGTAACACCAGGTCTTCCTAGAGGTCACATTTCACTTTTTAACCTTGGCCCTGCTGGTAAGCGAGTTTCATGCAGAGATCACAGCTCAGTTGCTCCTCGTAGAGCCCTGCAGTTGTGGTTTCCCTCTGGGCTCTGAAAGACAGGCCACCTTTCAATGCTTCATTCCTCCCTACTGGCTGTTCTTGCATGGTTTGTGGTTTATTCTCTAAATGTCTGTGAGAAGATTAATAGCGTTACTGCTAATGGGCTCCTAGTAGTAACTCAATATCCACAAGGGCTCTCAGAGACAGCTTTTCTCATACCCACTTGCTCAATCTAGAGATGCCATAGAGAGGAGAGGGTAACTGGTGAGGCAAACCCCAGCTCTGAGCTGCCTGTTTGCATGCACATACACACATATATGCACAAGTCACAGCCACCCCATGTCCTTCCAAACCAGCCTGTTTGCTTCCTTTCCTGTTATGCTCTCCAGCCTTGTACGAAGTAGCCATGCAGAAAGCACCTCTCATGCTCATAGTGTCCAAGGAGGGGCCCCCACAGGCAGCCAGCATTCATAACAACACAGAATTAACTGCTCCCAGTCATCATAAGGAGAATCATTATGCGTATCCCTTATCCAAATGCTTAGAAAGTGCTGAACTTAGAGCAACGCTTTGTAAGCATAAATAAAACTTCTGTGGACAGAAGTGGTCCCAGGACATGTGTAGTTTAGGATGGCTAGAGAATCCCAGGAGACCCTGACAGATGCAGTAAGATATTTAGAGCCTGAATCAATTTAGAATTAGTCTTCGTCCTATCTTAAGTTTTAAGTAAAGTGAGGAAAGAGCACTCATACTCCACTTTTGGACAACAGAAGTGAAAGTCTGTGCCTGGCTTGCCTTTAAATTTTCCTGCACAGAGCTATGACCCACAAAAAAATTAAGTCTGGGTCTGTGTTTTTTCTATGTCTGATAGTACCCACTTGGCTTGTGCAAAGACAACCGGGGAAACAGCAGTAACCAGACTATAAACCAGACTACTCCCATTGGCTGCTGACCTATATGGAGGATCAGTGATTGGTACCAGCTGGAGATTTGGCCACTGGTCTGCTTTGTGTAGCACTTCAGAGATTAACTTCTGGATCAACCAAAGTGACTCCTGAAGTTACATCTATTTTGTTAGGCAGTGCTGGCTGAAGAAAAAGAAAATGAAGAAACATTTCTTGGAACATAAAAATGCTTTGTTTAGAGTTTGGACTTCAAAATCAGTAGAACATGCAGAATCTTCATGCAAGTAAGAGTTTTACAAGCTTTGCATTCGTCTCTAATCCAAGCTCTGAATGTTGTTGGGATGGAATTTCAGGCCAGACCTTCTGCATCCAAGAATGCTATTTAATTTCTGGCTCAGCATGGGGAGACTATGAGTGCTTTCTCCTCCCCGTCTTTCTGAGTGGCAGCTGAAAACACAAAAGAAATGTTATTTTATGCCAGTTGACAAGAGTAGTGTCTTGTGCCATTTTATGTTTTGGGTTGGGTTGGGGTTGGGTTTGTTTTTTCCTCCTTGATAAATCAGAACATCACCCAAGCAAGATGATCCACCAGGAAATTAATTATTTAGATAGCATTTCACTTAAGCATGTTCCTATAGTGAGGCATTAGGAGGTGTAACAGTGAGCCATCTAGCAGCAAACATGGTGAAAGGCTGCAGGGAACCAGGAGCAGGTCCAAGGGCAGCACTTCTCCCTCACACTCTGCTCCTGCAGTACTTCTCTGTGGCCAGAAATCAGACAGCATCAGCCCTCATGTGCCCTATCCAGATGTAGGTCCCTGTCACAGCACCCCTAAGTTTTTCACCAAACGTACCATTTATATGCTTGGGGAATAGAAGTTTCCTTCTTGCACACGTAAAGATTTTTGCAATTTTTTTGGTTGAAAGAACTTTGAGATAATAGCCTACACATACAGTAGTGTACATAAGCTCGGGATGTTCAGGGGAACAAGCATAGGTGTAGTGTTTTATAACTTAAAGAGAGCACATCTACTCAACTGACAGCACATTCATCAATCACTCTTACTCCATCCCTTCACCTGGCATCATGATTTTCTCTGGCGATGTGCCCTGGGAGCAGTACACTGAGGAAAGCATCCATCCATCAAAGACTAAAGCTGTTTTGCCCACTGCTGCTTCACCAAGGGCTTCCATGTTAGGGCAGAAAGCAGTCTTCCCCTGTATCTGCAACATCCATTCCAGACCCATCATTTAGAGAGGTGAAAGAGAAGCTTGGTGTGAGTGGGGAAAAGATATTTATCTTGGAATATAGAAGTTAAAAAGTTCAGGAATCACTGCCCTATGGTCTGTTAGCTGAACATCAGGATTTATTACCAAGTATGGCAGTGCAGCTTGTATCTAAGAGAGATGCTGGAGATTGAGAGAAGAAACTTACTTGGATTTGTCTCAATTTTTTGCTTTGCAGACTGGAGGCTGGTGAGTCTATAACATAGGGAAAACATGAGAGACAGACTAATCTCTCCAACACTCACCTTAGAAAGCAAAGAGCAGACCCATGACCTCTGTAAAGTCAATGGGAGTTTTTCCACTGACTCTAGCAGAGTCTGGATTTCACTCTGAGTTTTCCATAATGAAGGCCAGATTTTCCTCTCGATTTATGAAGCATGGTATTTTCCCAGTTTCAGTGCACACTGCTCTTGTTTTCCAATGATGCATTCAAAAGCTGAAGTATGCCTCTGTAAAACAAAGGGCAGGATATACAAGAGGATTTAAATGAAATATGCTTATAGCAAGGGACATAATATTCACTTGGTTTGCTAATTCCACTTCATGGCCAATATAAATGCAAAATATAATATCTCTTGGAGATGTGATGTAGTCTTAGAGAAGGAGGATCACTGACCTTATGTACAGGATGAACAAACTGACATGAACAAAAAAATGCCATGATGCCTATCTCCCATTAACTGTTTGTTTATGAAGTTGTCCTTGATAAATTTACTTGAGAAAATAGTAGCTTTTCAAAGAAAACATTTCCATAATTCTCTGAATTAGTTCTGCTGCTTCTGCAAGTCCACCAGGATATCCAATTCAATAAGATAGGAGCTCCGTTTTTAATATCTTACATTTTAATTTGAATAAGCAATTGTCTTTTTTTTTTCTTCATGTTTTCAGGCCTCATGGAAATAATACAGAAAATGTGATCTCACAGATGTGGAGGACACAAGAATGGCAAAAACATGCAAGATTCTAATTTTTTTGACTATTTTAAAACTTTTGAACTGCAAATGTTTAAGGTCCCAGGACCAAGTATTAAATATACCTTTAATTCTGGGACCCCAGGGTTACTTTGTGGTACATTAGCACTTTCAATTCTAATGTGATCATCAGGTAGCCTGAGGCTGAAAGAAACCATTTATGGGAGCATACTAAAGAGTTTGATCCTTTGCTCACCACAGAAATGAGTAAAGTGATTATAAAAAGAAATCCATACAACAGGGCCCTGGATGTACATAAGTGCTAGATTGTATGCTTAGGAGCAAAGAAGGCAGGAGAGTACATGAAAACATATAATTGGGCTCAATGGCCCTGAATGAACATTAGAGGTCACAATGCAAAAAGCTATTCAACATGAGAAATTCCACTCATGTGATGACAAAGTTGATAAGAGCAATGAGTGTATGAACAAGGAAAAAGTGATTAGGAGAGGAGATTAAGGTAATTGTATCTCTCTGTACAGTACAAAACTGACTACTAGGAGAATCCTCCACAGCTGTAAAATATCACTGAAAAAGAAACACATGTGTACCAAAGAAACACAAAACTTATATTAGGACTGAAACAAGTAGGGCATCTTCCAAACAAAATCAGAATAAATTTTCCTTATCTCCTCAGAAAAAGTTTAAAATGCTAAAAATAAAAGAAAAAACCCAAACAAAAAATCTCTCAAGAAATAATCTGAAGATGGAAAGATAATAAGCAATGCTTTTTAATGGTCTTTGATATAGTGCATAAAGGCACAACAAGACAGCATGTGGGAAAAGGTCCAATCTATTTAGATGAAAACTCAGGACACATCTTTCCTTACTTGATCCAAGATAAGTGATTAGACACAGTTCTAAGGGAAGTGACAAGTATTTGCCTCCCCCTGTCTTGACTTTAGGTCTATCTGCCTGACAGAAAAGCACACATAAATAAAACAGAGTTAATGGAGCAAGATATAGTCATAACTAGATGAAATGTAATGGCCTGTGATGTACACAAGGTCAAACTAGATGATCTAATAGTCCCTTCTGGCCTTAAACTTCATAAATTGTTTCTCACAGCTGCCCTAATGGGCTAGCTGCCAGTTTGGACTTGAGTTGGCTATGAGTTTTCCACACTGGTTTCATTGTGATAGCAGCGTCCAGGACAATTTCAGCACCAGGAGCACTGCAGGTGGCTGAGAAATGGTTCATACTTGGTGACCCATGCATGTCAGGAGTGGCACAACGCAGTGATGCGTGGGACTTGGTCTTCAGGATTTTTTTTTCTGGAGCCTTCGAGGTTTCAGTATCCTGGCTAGCTTGTCCCCAGAAGGGTGCATCTTTCAAATAATCTTATTTTCCAAACTGATTGTTAGGAAGCCCGTGAGCTGGTGCTAACATCTGTGGAGCTGCACATGCACCTGAGCATAGAACTGCTCCAGATCCATACTGAACAGGCCACAAGTCCCTGTTGAAGCTCTGCGAAGCAATGCCCTAAAAAGTTATTTTAGGTAGATGGAGGCCTGAAGGCTATTTTTCTCACTTGAAAAACAGTCTCATTGTTTACTTCATCAGCTGGCTACACCTCACCACAAGGACTTTGTACAATGGGGAACATGCTTTTCTTCTCCATCTCACAAACCTCTCCCATATATTAGCATTTTTGTGTAGAATGATTTACTTGTTAAAGGATTCAATTTCTGTAGGCATCACAACAAAGACAGATGTCTATCAAGTCTGTTAGAAATTAGCGATATCCTTTCATTCAAATTTAATCACAAGAGAAGTTTAACTTGCATTTGTGAAGGATGAGGCATTCAAGATATGGTTTTATGGTTACAAAAAACATGTAATGATTTTGATACTGGAGCCAAAAGGACATCATCAGACAGGAAGAAAATTGTCTCCTTGGTAATATTTAAAATACTTTCAAAACTAAATGCCTTGAGTTGATGCATTCCTAGCTCTTGAAGAGCATAGTAAATTCTCTAATGTATTGGAAATTATATCTAAATGTAATCAGCAAAAGCACTGGTACAGTTTATTTCCAGATGAGACCTTGAAATTCAGCCTTATTGTTCTGATATCATTGTTACACTTTCATCCCGTTAATTAATTATTTAACACAATTATCCCTTCTTGCCCTCCATGAGAGTGAGCAGTTTACTTAGTTATATACAAAATCATAGGCTGATACAATTTGCTGACTAGAAAAATCACTGCTATTTTTTTGTATTTATTTGTGTAGAAACACATACAGACATATTTGGTCTTACAACATAGTTGATAAATTATACTTGATTTTAAAAAATTAACTGGATACTTTACCCTGCATGTACCATTATACTAAGTACATGCTGATTTTAAAAAGAAGCACAGAAATTTAAATAGTAGTTATGCATTTGCACACTTGTGTATATGAATGTGTGGCTTTTTGTGCTGGTGTCAAATGCATGGGGTACTTTTACAATTGCAAAATTTTACTGCAATTAAAATTTAAAATAATTAAAAATAATAAAAAAGTAAAATAATTGTTATTTTTTAAATAAATGACTGAAAAATATTTAGTTATAAAATTATGTGACATATCACAGCTCCAAAATACTTATAGGTATAAAATGTAATTGCAAAAAAATCCTTAAACACCTTTTTGATTACTAATGTCTCATTTGATTTGAGGCTTGAGTTCAGGCCAGTCAGCTCATTGCAAATACTCCTGGAGGCTTCCCTGGGAGAAATTAACATATTTTACATACAAAAATGAAAGGTCTGGGCTTTGACACACACTCTGCGCTATGCCAGTCTAGTTTTGTTCTGCTTTCTTTTCTTTACAGTCTGAAAGCATCTATGAAGGAAAGTAAAACTGTCTTTTTTAATGGTCCTTAAGTTTTTGGAGGCACTTCGAATGTGCAGTGGCACTTGAATTGTACCCTAAAATGTCAATGAGATTTTCATTAGAAGTAAGAGAATTTTCCTTAAATATGTCCTTTGCCACCAAAAAAGTATAATTTTTAAAAATCTCATCAGGGAAATGCACCAAATTTCAGAAGCTGTCAGTGATTTAACTAATACTCAAATCCTTTTAAAAATTATAGTCATGTACTTTGATAAACATTATAAAGTCTTGCTCCATTACTAGTCCTTCTTCATTCAGTCAAGCTGAAGTACTTTGGGAAAATTTAAGGAAGGAAGAAAATTGTTTGATTGTGAATTAAAATTCTGGAAAAATTATACATCTCCATAAAATTTGTTATTAGGCAATTTTTCTTGTGAAATTTACAAAAGCAACTAAAAATTCAAGCTGCTCTGTTTTATGGATTTAATTACTCTTTTAGGTAGTTTATTTTCAGTGGTTTTATTAGTTTTCAAATACTGAGAAGAAATTGTCATATGCTCAGAATAATTTTGTTGTTTTCCTTAAATCAGTATTTTCTATTAGCAATATTTCTTTCCCTCTGCTCTGTACAGAGACATTTCTGATTGACATAAAGCAGGTGAACTCAGCAGTCTGTTCCTACACCCTTAGGAGGAAATGAAAATAAAGGCCAAAACAGAGGAAAAAAAAGATTTCAAACTGTCTTAAACCAAAATGAAGCTCTTGGCGAGAATATGTGTAATATATCTAGCAGTCTTAAGATTTTCAACCAAACCTCACTGCTTTTGTTAATCTAGTATGAACCTTTGTCCTTCTGGTGACATTTTCAAATTCTGTGAACGAAGCATGGAGATTGTAATGATGGCCACCTGTCCTCTTGAAAGTGATTTCATCCATCATTACAGCTTTAGTACTAATTAGAGGGAGCCAATAGATGAAGATAAAAATACAATTACTACTTTGGAAAGTACAAGATTTTCTTGGTGTACCAAATTTTTCAGTAGGGAATTTTCACTTGCTGCAGAAACAACGAATGTTTTCTCTGCATTTCAGTTTTAATTTAATTTTCTTCTATAGTATTTCCAATAATGTTCTAAGCTATTATTCTCATAACAACTGAGAAAAATTAGTTAGCACCATGAAATTTTAAATTGCACTGGGTTTGTTTTTTTTTTTTTACAGGAGGCCTTTTGCTTCCATTTTCCCTGTTTACTTGGGCAAAGCAGTATTTGGAGCCTGTCTTGGTTTGAAAGACAGGTGTCTGTTAAGGATGGCAAGAGTATCCCTTGGAATGGAAAATGTAAAGCCCCTCACTTCGAATTATTATAATTTTGAAATTAAGTGGTTCTCAGGCACAGATATGAGAACAGGAATGGCAGTTCTTTACTAGTGTGTATGATAAAGCAAACAAACAACAGCAGCTGTGGCATTAGCCCCGAGCAGAGCCAGGAGCCCAGTCCCGGCCTTCTCGGCCGCGGGCGCTTTCCCTTGGGGCAGTTCCGGGCTCGGCCAGCAGGGGCGCTGGGGGCTCCCGGCGGGCAGGGCAGGTGCGGTGATTCCCCCGCGGCTGCAGGGGGCGCTGTGGCGCGGGCTCGGGGAGCACGTGGCAATGGCGGCTGGGCCGAGACGGGAAGGGATGGAGGAGAGGCTCTGCTCCGCAAACCCTGGGGCAGTGGATCCCAGGGCCCCAGCAGGACTCTGAGGAGCACCAGGCCGGGACTGCAGGACGTCACGGCAGGCAGGGGGTGCGGGGCTGCAGTGCAGCGAAAGCTCGGAGCAGTGCCCAAGCAGCGGCGGGGGCGGGGCAGCGGCGGCCCGGCTCCAGCAGGGCAGGGAGAGGAGAGCTCAGGATGGCGGGCACCCGAGCAGACGGTGACAGGTCCCTCTTTCAGTGAGGTGGGTGATAATAAGGTCCCGGTTCAGTGGCTGCTCTCACAGGCAGAGGCTCACCCCACGGCAGAAGAAGCAGCTCCGGGCTGGGCTCCGGCAACAGCAGCGAATTCCCTTCCCCGAGCAGCAGCTCTGTACAATCTGGGTGTTGGTGTGCCAGCTGGTGCTAGGTGTTTGCATTGTATTGCTTTCTAAGAACAGGTGTGAAACCACACATGACATTCCTGTCTTCCTGCTTCTACTGGTGTTACTCTGCCTCTATAACTATCTGCCCTTATTTTCTGGTGATAGTTATGAGACATGGAGCTACACGATCAGCAGACCACATGATACTATACAAACCACAGGAATAAATATATAAGGGTTTAAAGGAAGCATTAGTTTAAATTAGTGTGTCAAATGCAAATGTAATGGTGAGTTGTCCTGCTCATGGTTTGAGAGGTATGTCATATTTTTTCTGTTTAGGAATTTAGAAAATGTTTTAATTACAATTATTAATAATTTTGCTCTAGTCCTTTTGCCATGCAGTATACAGGACTATAAATCAGTATGAATAACAAAATAATCTACTTATGCTTCAGTTTATAATGACAATGCAGTCCTGAACTGTAAGTACTATGTCACTGTACTAAAAGAGCACAATGTTTATGTCAAACCTTCCTGGGATGGGGCTCATTACTCGTCAGAGATTCTTATGGCAAATATCCCAGTATCCTGCAGCATTCCTACGTGGAGTTCTTACAGAAAGAGGAGGCAATTGCTCACGTCTGGGATGAATTATACTTCCCAAGATCAGCTGGGAATAAATTAGCTGTCTGCTAAATACAATTAAGGTGGCATGCTATGTTTATTTAGTGCATAAGATAAGGAAACTCCTAGCACAAATATTTCTCTATTCAGAATATTATTCCTGTATAAATAGCTTAACAGGATGAATGGTGGCTTTCTAAAATAGGCAACATATAAACTGACTGCCTTATGCCTGTGTCAGATTGACTCTGTTAGTGTTATCTGTAGATACTCTTGATCCCTTGCTGGCTTGAGCACAAGTGACCTGCACAGTGTGAAACATCCTGCAGCTTCCCAGTCACTTAAGACAATCAAATGTTTCTTCACAGAAACCTGATTTTTGACATTACAGTTAGCTTTATCTCAGTTGCTAAGGTTTTTCACCCCTTCTGCCTGATTCATCCCACATGTCCTGCTGAGATGGACTGTCACATCTCCAGTCTTCTGGATCTGCATCCTCCAGTTCATCTAACTTATCATGTACTCTACATGTGCTGTTTTTTTGTTTATTTATCTTCCCAGACTCAGAGCTTAAAACAAGTGAACAAAGAAAAAGGCAAGTAGAGGAGACCACAAAAGCATCGATAATAAGCAATGCTCTTGTTCAACAGCGTTTCTGAAGACAAACTCAGGCTATATGAACATGAAGACTCCATCTTACTTTGAAGGAAGGTACATGTTTTGCAGAAAGATTAGTAGGATTTACTATTTGTTTGTCTCAATCCAATCCTTTAAATGATTTCTGATAAACAGGTGATTTTAAAATATTTTCCTGTGGCGTAAGACACACTTGCCCACATTCTTTCCTGCTATTTATTGATTACATTATCCCCAGTAATCAGTCTGGGATCCGCTACAGACTAAAATCTTTGCTCATTTATCTATAGTGTTTGTTTCTGCCTACTGCACTGAGATAACATCACACCCACCAGTTAAGTAGCCATTCTCAGTGTAAGCATCTCTTTGCAACTCTTACCCAAAAAACATCTTCAGAAACACCAGTGAAGTGGCTGTTCTCTATTACTTGGTGGGGCTTTTTTTAATCCTTGTTTTTATTTTTAAAGATAATTATGAATGTTTTGTTTATGGACTGTGGTTTGTGCTGCATGGTAGAAACAAACAGCAGCAAGCTTTGTTGGTTTTTTTTAGGGTTTGTTCTCTTTCTTTCTTTCTTATTTCTCTAAATCAATTATTTAATAACTCAGACGACAGTTTAATTTTGTAGCTAATGGCTTATATATTTCTTTCTATTCCAGTCTCAAGGAGCTTTTGGGAAAGACAGTATTTTATTTGTTTTTGTTTAAAGAAGAACATACTGTGGCATACAAAATACATGAATAAACATGTAGGAGTTTAAAAGAAGCTGCAGTTGTAATTAAAATTCCAAAAGTGAAGATAGTCTTGAGCTGTCCTTCCCATCCCTGCAGAGGGAGCATTTTCTCATGTGACTTACTATGGAGATGGGATTTATAAAGGCATATACAGCGCACTAGCAACCAGTTCCTCACATACAATCTACAGTTTTGAAAGCTCTGGGACATGATCCTCTTTCTGTATAAGAAGTCTTGCAGGATCATAACAGTACCACCTGGAGCAGAGACCTTCACACTGGGAGATTTTGGGGACAACAGCAAAGCAACAAAGGGATCTGAACAGAGATTGTACAATCTGCAGAATTTTTTTTCCATCTGACTTTTAATAGGGGAACTATAAAAATTAGTTCCATTTACATCTTCAGTGTAGTTCCATAATTCTTGAAGTGCCTCAAAAAACTTGAGGACTTTAACCTGTCATTGCTATAACAAACACTTGATTGAGATTTTTTTAAAGTCACTTTGGGGATATGAGTTGAACATCTGTGTAATTTCAAAGAAAATGACTAGATGGTAACTGAAAGTATATTAGCACAAATATTTCTCTTCCATCACTTTGTGTACTTTGTGCATTACATATTGTTACAGTCATTTTCACTAGAGATTCCAGTAAATCCTAAGCCAATTTTTTATGAGAAAAAAGTAGCAAATATAAAAAAAAGTTATATGAAAGCCATTAAAATTTTGAAGAATACTCAGTAGTGAAAGGAGTAAGAACATGGACTATTTAAATCCCCTTCATCTCCATTTTAACGAGACTTTTATTTGAGATTGAGTTTGCTTGAAATGCATGAAATTTCATTGTCAGATCTTTTTTGTTCATCAACAAAACAATGTATTTAAAAAAAACCCCAACTAATTTCACTTCAGAAGCAATACTGTTAGATACTAATGATGTTAAAAAGTATTGTTAGCATTGCAATTAATACTCACAATACATGAGAAATTTTTATTGTCAGCAATTGTACTGCTGAAAATAATGTCTGCAGTCAAATAACCAGGTGAGAGGTTGTACCCTAACAAATCAAAGGCATCCCAACTCCAGGACCCACTTGTAGCAGGTGTCTGGAGAAGGACCAGGAAAGGAGGAGCACACGATAATAAACAGAATCTTTTCCCACCCTCATGTGGGATGTAAACTAATTGCTGGGGTACCACCCCAGTGTAATGATGTCTTACTTTTAAAAATTTTTCAGTAGAGTTTTTTTCCAATGTAATGTCCAGCAATTCTTCAATCCATTTTCATTCCTGCTGCCCACAAGAAGTTTTGGTAATGTTACACAGCTGAACTGCAGAGGGGTATTTTAATTTTTTGCTTCCAGAGCATGGTTCTATTTCCTGTTGCTTTCAGCAACTGCATCTGAAAAAATGTAATAATACAATATTCACAACCACACCACTTGGGATTTGTCAATTCTTCATTTTATCCTCTTGAGGTCTGAAAACTTTGGACTGTATTTAGGGTGCTACTGAGGCATTTCTTTCATGACAGCTGCTGCCGTAACGGGGATTTTTTGGCCTTTCTTTGAAAAGTGTCCTGTTCTACAGTACTACTTGAAATACGTGCAACATTTAAGGAGTAAGGATTTGCTCAGGGACTCAATGATATTTTGTTTCTTCTCTATTCCTGCCTCTGTTGGTGCTGGCAAAGCTGATGAGCATGATGAGCAACTGAGCAGTAAAATAGTCATCTCAGATGTAGGAAGAGACATATATTTGTGTCTAGAGTGTCTGTTTCTTTTTGGTGGAAACCTTATATCTGTTGGGAGATTTTTGCAAGCCTAGGGTGTGTGAATGCTCTCTATGCACAGTAGTCAGACTAAAAGCCATCTGAAAGCCACAGCAAGATTTCCACTGACTTAAAGGAAAGCTTAAGGAACAGTCTGACACTGAGGAAATGCCAGTGGATAGTGCACTTTTCTTGAAGACTGAGCACGTACTATCAACTTTCTCGTTATGAAATTTTATAGAGGCAGCATGAGTTCTTTTATCTACACTTCTCTGCATGCAGGTGAAAGAAGTCACTTCTGTTTTGTTGAACCTTTTATTGTTTGTTTCCAGAGTATGACTGTATTTTGCTACTTCATATAGCTGTAATTTTTTTTGCTTTTTTGTACAACTGCATAGAAGTGACCTAATTTTTCACTGAAATAATGCATTTCTAACAACAGCAACTAAAATGCAGTATTAAACTGTATCACTGATAATTTTTTTTCACATTCTGTTTTATTTAAGACTTTTTTAGAATTTTTTAAATTGAAATAGAACTACCAAACTCCAGTGGTAACTGTATGAACAGTTGTAATAAAGGCATGAATAACTATGTGAGAAGACAATCTTTTGCTGCCCATACTGCTGTGGCAGATATCAGTGAAGCGGCAAAAGCCAGAGGTCCTTATGGTAGTGGCTCACTAAGCTCATTCAGTGGCACCACATGCAACAGTAAATACTAATCTCTGTGCAGATAACAAATAGAATTGGGTTCAGAAGTACTGCCAGGTAAATTGTCCTATTTTCAGGATGTCATTCGTATGGGTATGTTAGCTCATCACAACAGTTATTTAACTAAGAAATGAGGAAATGAATGGAAAATTTGTTCAACAGCCCCCATGCTCATTCAACCAAATCATTCAGACTGACACTGGAGCACCTGAATATAATTCATCTCTTGCAAGTCTCACCAATTGCATCAAAGAAATTTTTACCACTTATTTCTGGAGAGAGGTAAAAGATATTCATTATAGATATTCAATTTAGATCTTCCTTCCCCTGCTTGTAGTAAAATAGACCAGCAAACCACTGAACCAGAAAATCAGTTTATCATGATCTCTACAAGTGCCAAAGCATGATATACAGTATTTTTTAAAAGAAAAAAAAAAGTTTATAATGTTCAACTAAGCAAAACAATAGAACAGCTTGGTCTGCACACTTCTATAGTGAAAGTCCCAGTGTGTCAGGGACAACTGACTGGGATGCAAGGGCTTCCCAGTGCAGAGTAACAGGCTGGAAAAATCTGCACTGTGTCATGTACTCCAGTCTGAAGCAGAACAGTTATTTGTTTGATCTAGGATCTGTAAGATGTACATTTTCTGTGAGCTGTTCCTGGTGGCCTGGCTCAGCTGTGACCTGCCCAACCCAAACTAGGAAGACCCACGCCTTGGTGTGACACATATCGTGTCTTGGCTTCAGTCTCACAACTGAGTGCATATCACTGGTGTTCTAGTTGTCTTTTAATGCCTCCCATCTCAGGGAAGGGAACTCGGCTGAACTCCTTCTGCCTGGCTTATGGACATGTAACCTGACTTTCCGAGGCCTGGCAGCAGCTGGGTATACCAATAATGATCTCCTACACAATGACACGCAGCCTTCTTAGAATCTATTAAAAGTCTGCACTCCTCTGAGAGTATAGGCCTGATCCAGCACCTAGTATGGGTGTATCAGCCTCTTCATGAATGGCTACCTCATCAGTGGCTCTCTTTTAGCAACTGGAGCTCTGTCTTTTTAATCACTTGTCAGTTGTGCTCCTTTCCAAGCCCAGAGCATTTCTGATTTGAAGAATTACTTTCCAACAGTTGAATGAATAAGAGTTAGTTGCAGCCCTCTGCACATATTATCACCCAATGAATGTAGAATAGTGCATTATAAGTAGTACTCTGTTGTATTTATTGTACAGATACTGATGTGTGTTGAATTTGTGCTATTTAAGAGGCACTTCCATGGTAACTCATCTCTCTTGACAAAGTCTTTATGTCAGAGAAGAAGTGGAAGATGCAGAAACTTAACTTTGAGTAACCAGTAAGAGGAAGGTGGCCAGCATTAACCTCACCTAAACACCACTAGAAAACAAGGTGAGGTGTATGTCTTCTGTTGAATGTCCTGCTCATCAGGGAATTGCCAGCTGCAGGGTGACAATGGAGGCAAGGTGGCAGTTGGTAGTGTCTTTTTAAGGTAAAACACAATAAATCTGTCCTGCATTTTTTTCCAAGATACTGGCTGCCCACATAGATTTAATCACTGGTATGTTTTGAAAAGAAAATAACAGCATGGAAGGGTTACCTCAATGTGACAGTGTTACTCAGTGCTGTCAGTATTAGAGCAGGTAACCACACAGCCAGAAAGATCAATATAATAGTTGGTGCACTTTTCTGCCTTTCACTGGTACTGTTGTTTTCAGTTTATATGCAAAAGCTTTGCTACCATTTCAAGGTACTGCTAGAGACTGTCAATTTTAGGGATTTTCAGGCCAGCTCTGGCTTGATTTCTTAGTCTGGCATGAGATTATCTAATCCTCTCCCAAATATTTTAGCATTCAACCTGTTCCACTGAGATCCCTGGGTTTTGACCTCTGGAAGGCAAAACAGTAGCAGGGTTTGATACCCAGGCAGGATCTCAAAAGACATGCCCATTACTCATATCACAGCCCACACTCTCCTGGTTTGGATTCTACAGTCCTCAATGACACCAATTCTGCAGCTGTATGCTGCTAATTGTGCTGAGGCTAGACTGGTTTATTGGTGTCACAGACTTGAAATCAAGAATATTCATGTCCATTGGCTGTATTTCTATCTTTCTAAGGAAAATGTTGTCTTTGTCCAAAAATAGCTGGCAGCCAAATTTGCCTTATGTGCCATTCTGACTTGGGAAAGCCATTTTTGGACCCTGCCCTGAGTCACATTCACATAGGTGTTTAACAGAAAATCTAGTCTAAAAATAAGCACTAAGCAATGTGTATGATGGTGCAATAGAATTTTTCACAGCTTGGGAAAACTACATATCCTGCAATATCTGTTTCATATTGCAAACATTACTGATCCCTTCATAATTTTTAATATGGAAATCTGTGAGGTAGTACAATACAAGATGAGCCAAAAGCACACTGTAACAGCTTGTGGATCACCTAGCTCTTGCCAGAGTGATTAGACTCCCACTGGCAAAAAACCCAACAACAATTACTGCCAATAGGTGTTATTTTAACCAAGCAAAGTGCATATTTATTTAATGGCCTCTGCAGAATCAAAGGCACCATGTTTGGTCTCCATCTGCTTTTTCTTATCCAAGCCTCTTTAGATTCTGGGTTGCTAAAAAACCTTGGTGCTAGTGACATTTGCCCACATAATTTCCCAAATCACAAAGCAGTAAAAAAGAAAATCCAAAGCAGAAAGAGATGACCCGAGTTTATAATGGATCATTTGCAGAGACTTACTTGTGTAACTGCTTTGAGGAACTGGAAGACAAATTCTGTGCCAAACCCCCTGCACTTTGGGTTGAAGTGGGAGAGGGAAGCAGGGGATCTAAGATCCATATGTTTGTCTTACTTTGTCTCCTAAAGGCTTGGTGTTCCTGGCTGTGATTTTTCTTGAAATGTTAATTCTAGGAACTGGGGATGTCAATGGTGCTCTTAATAGACTAACTCAAGAGCTTAAAAAAAAAATCACTCAATGGATAAAAAGACACTTTTAGAAACAGTGATCAGCTGCAGCAAAAGCAGTGGCTTGCATGAGGAGTGCAGCACTGCTCTTCTGCCTACCTGGCACCACTCTGAAATCCTGTCAGTGGATTTCTCCTTATGCGGATGTCTGGCTCTCAAAACCAGCCTCAGCAAGAGTTATGAGAATGCACCTTGCTGAGCAGGCATTTACCCCACAACGGTGAAGCACACAGGTGCAAATACTGCCAGCTGGCCACCAGGATGAGAAATTGAGTCAAATGTGATGTGTCTCCAAGGAAAGATTCATCTCTAGGACAAGCCATATTGGTTCTCCCTTTGTTCATAGATTTAATGGATGCAATAAAACCAGGACAGGTATTACATTACGCTACTGAAGGATTTATCTGTTGCCATGCCAGGGTGAAGTTAGACAATGTCTTGCAGAGAGAAGGTGTTCCCTCCTGGCTCATCTGGCAGTCGTCCAGTTCACTGCTAGCAGACCTCAAGCAGCTGCACAGGGCACCCAAAAAATGGCAAAGACAAAGATACAGGGACAAAGGCAGTCATCAGCTCACTGCACAGCAAAAAACATCAAATTGCGCGAGTGTCAATGAGTGGCACCTCCCAGCCAGCATGTTCACCCAAAACTGAGGGTGTAGTCCTGAGGTCATGCACCCCTTGTCACAAGCACCAGTCCATGCATGTCAAGACAGGCAGTGCTGCAGCTCTCTCATTGGTGACATGGCAGCACATGAATGTGGGAGTGTGGGCAGCTGCGTGCAGTGCTTTTGATGAACAGAATGACAGGAGCCTCCCATCCCAGTGATTAACATATTTTTCCCACTAACCTAAGACCAAGACCATTTCACACCTCAGTGGAAGTATGCTGCCTCCTTCCTCCTCTCCAGTATATCATTCCTGGGCTGATACAGAGGCCACTGGAAAGAGTTAAGGAGTATGACAGGCTTCGAGCTGGCCACAACCACATGCACCCTGCTCATGCTGGCGATACACCACACCACCTCCGCAAGCATACCATGGAAGTCTCCCAGTTCACTGCAGAAGAAAAGGAGGCCTATTATTAGCGGTTCACCCAGCATTTGCCAGTGAAAAGGAATCATGTCCATCACCTCTATTAGGATGTGAACATACACAAGCCAAATCAGTTCAGATACTTGAGGACAGGCACATCTTGTCTGCCAGGACTGTGCCCAACAGTCACATGAGGCTGAGGGCCAAGGCTGTGCTCTCCTCTGTGGGGACAGCTGTGCTGCAGCTGGTCTATCCCTGACGTACAGTAGGGCATGATGAGAGGGGGATGTGTTGGGCCATAAGACATGATTGTGCTGAGAAGAGACCTTCCCATGTTGCTTCTCAGTAGATATCCCAGGCCTCTCAGCACTACCTGGGGCCTGAGGACCACAAGTTCAGGTAATGTCAGCTTTGTAGGCTGTGCTGGCTCACATTTCCATGTTTTTCCCCTCTCTCTTGCATGGACAAAACATACTGTTCACCTGCCCTCACACGTATTGAGAGCATCTGCTGTCTCTGCAGGGCTCAGAAATTAGAGGACACTTACATGTGCAAAAACCAGTTGGCAAAGAACTGTCTGCTTCACGGGTGAAGTTGATCACCTCTGCCAGATTGAGAGATTCTGACCTGCCAATACAAGCTGGGGAAGAAAAGAGCTTCAATGTAAATATCACCCAGGTCCAGAGCTGGTAGTACTGGGTAGAAGGGCAACAGAAAAGTGGCCAAGAGAGGAAATTTTTCCCTTTGATCAGCTATCATTAATCAGTTGTAAATTGGTTTCAGACTGTGAAGCAGGAGGTGATGAATGCCTCGTTATTACTTGTGCACCCTCAGCTTTCGAAAGAAAGACCTGGGTTACCCTGAACAGGAGCCTACCCTGGGAGTTACTGGTATAAATTGATACTCCCACTCCTGCTAATCATCAATAAATTACTTAGCTATTCCCAACAGTTCCTAACTGGGCTAGCTGAGGAACTCAGATTAATGAATCAGCAGTCAGCTCTGCCCATGTTGCAACACACTGAATAGCAGTATCACTTTTTATGTATTTAAATCAACTGTTCCAGAAAAAAAAAAAAACAACAAAAACAAACAAAGATGAAAATCTTGTATAACAGTGACAGATCTGGACTGTCCATGACACTAGCAGTAATTGTGTCATAACAAAGAATTGCTAGGCCTAGAAGCATCATCTTCCATGTTGGAAGTGCTCAAAATACGTGTAAATAATTTTCCAAGTATCAGTTTTATTTGTCTTTAAGGTCAGACATGAGGACAGTAAAGCTACACATCTAATTTTTACAGCATGTTCTATACTCTAACTCTCTGATCTTCCTTATCCACCTCTTTTCCCCTTGAACTCTACTTAATACAGATCACAGCAAGAAAGAGCACACGCTCTTTAGTTCAAATTGTTATTACTTGTTACAATAAATTTATTTGCATGATGTGATTATCAGTTCAAGAAAGTAAAACATTTGTTTGCCATTCCACTGTTCTGCTTATGGTCTTTTTTACTAGTATTCTTCACTGCATCAATGATAAAAATAGACCCAAGACTTAAAATCTTCCAACTCTCAAAAGCCATGAATTGCTGAAGGAAATTCTTTGTCTGTTGTGCATGTCAATCTATGCTCAAGAGGTTGGAGCATGGGGCTCTTAGCATAGAAATTAGTTGCGTAATTCTTCAGGTGTTTACTTCAAATATTTTTCTTTCTTGCATGAAATCTTTCCTGCCAGAACCAATGGTTTATGACAAGTATTAATAAGCTGCTTTGGTAAGCAAACCTGGGAGCTGATTAAGTAGAGTCTGCCTACCCTGTCCTGAGTATATCCAAGATTTTGTTTTTTTCTTTTGTCCTTTATAGGCCCATGTCTTTTTTTTTTTTTTAAACTCAAGCTTTCTCACTGTTTAAAAAGGAAATTATTATAGCCATTAAAAATACCAATGGGAACAATCAAGAGGCACTGTGAATCACCTTTAAAGCAATATAGTGATCAGGATGATTTTCAAGTTATATGACTCATTTAACACAAAGACTTCTTCACTATGAAATCAGTTGTGGAAGTTTGTTGAGACTTAGCAGTAGCAGATGGATGACTTGTGTTGCATATTCCTTGCTGACCTGTTTCATATTTCACAACTCTCTGTGGATTTCATGCAGAAGGCAGAGATCTTCAGATGCTGTGAAGCCATGGAAGGATATTGCTGAGCTGTGCATGAGTGATCTTAAACAGAATACCAAATCTGACATGTTTTGGGAGCTTCAGGAGCTCATCAGACTCATTAGTCTTTCACAAGCCTCTTGTGCAACCTGAACTAACACCTTTACCCTTACAGTTGCAGTGAACAGAAGGCAACAAAAATGGCATCAGTCACTGCTTTTAAACTGAACCTTTGCTCTGATACATAGTGCATGCTGCAGGGCCATATGTGCCCAGGTGAGAAAGGCAAAAGTTACTCCCTTTTTGTGCCTTTTCTCACCTGTGCCCAGGTGAGAAAGGCAAAACTCTTCTCCCTAAAGTGATCAAGTGATGAGCAAGTGTTTCAGCACTTCTTGCCTGCCCAAGGGTCCATCTAGGATTGAGCTCAAAACAGGAATGGGACTCCATGGGTAAGCAGGATGGTTGTTGGGGAGAGGAAACTTAAACTGGAGTCTTGGGTAGGCTGGACTGAGCAGGAGAGGTACCCACCTGCCTGCTGCAATGCTGCAAAAATTCTGAGTGTACTGCTGAAGCACTCCATGGGCCCTTCTGGCTCATCTGGCTTTGTGTCTTTGGTGCAAAGCCACCATGAGTAGTGGTAATGTCCTGTCCCTGCTGCACCTCCATGCCCCTAGCCTTAAAAATCCCTGGGGAAAGGGAATGGGGGTGGAGTGTGTGCAAGCTGTTACACCCATGCTGATGGGACTGCAGGGAGATGCTAAATGCTGAGGGTTTCTGAAGCTCTCACTGCTACCAAACAGACTTCATCGCAACCAGCTGCCTGTGGAGAGGTGTTTAACTATGGGATAGCAAAAACCTATCAATCCAGAAAGCATCAGGATTTTACCATGAAAGCAGGTAAGACATTTCTAAGCCACTGCATGAACATGGACTGTCAGCTTTTAGTGTGTTTTAATAATATTTTCAGTTTTGGACAGATTTCATCCTGAGGCTTCTTCTCAGTGGATTATTTTCCTTTGACCTTTTGAATGCTTATAGCCAGCTCATCTAATCTTGAAGAGGTCTCTTGGCAGAAGGAAGCACATCTATTCATAAAGTGGCTCTTGTATTGTTTTACTCTGACCTTGAAAGGCTTGGTTGAGATCAACACATTGTGCAGGGATCACTAATATGGTTGCTGAACCTTCCTTTGAATGTCCATGTTCTGAATCTTAATCAAGGACTTGGATTTAATGCTATATTTGTTGACAATATATTCATAGTAGACTGACATGGGTTAGAAAGAAAAAACTACATTTTTAACAGGGCTGTAGTTTGAGGGACACTTCTAGGAAGGTGCCAGAAAATACCTGAAGGCCTGCTTCTGCTAGAAGATAAGCAGATGTTTGCTGCCAGCTGCCCAAATGAACAAGAATTCAAATAGGATCTTCCTTTGGATAACAAAGACCAAAAAAATGTCTGCCATCAGTTTGGCCATTCCTTTGTCCTATTAATTTTGGTAGACTCTTCCATGAACTACAAGTTCAGCGACCTGCTTTTGCTTCACAGTTTTAGAGTGCAAACCTGCCATGCTTCTAAGCATACCAAACTTTTCCTTAATTTCATCCTAAAAAGAATAGAGGTAAACAAATGCATTCAAAGAACGGAAAACAACACACAACACTTCATAAAATTTTTAGTGTTTTAACGTAATCATTTTATCTTTCTTTTGGATGACATTGTTTATTGTAAGACATCATTTTTATTAAATACACTGTAATACAAGAGACTTTCCATGTCATGTTGAGAGAAGCTGGTCACATGATTCACAAACAAAACTTTTAACACTGATACCTAGGCATCACTTTGAAATCAGCCAAGATGCAATGAAAGTTTTAAAGCAATGACTACTTGTAACAAACTGCAAAACAAGAACCACTAAATATTTCCACAGAGACATCACATTAAATAAATTAAAAAAAAAAAAAAGGAAAAAAGAAAGGAGAAAGATAGCTCTACACACCAGGTCACAATTTGGTGACAATATAGAGATTTATATTTGTATGTAGATATCTTCCTCTTTACCTAAAGTGACAAACAGAGTGATATCTAGAAATATATATACATAAAGTATAGGTGGAGAGAAGGGCTGGGACAAATATTTCATAATTAATTGATTCTCTCTCTATTGGTGGTTCAATTAAACATAAATGTTAAATTAAATTATTTGTATATAAAACATTCTTAGGTGCTTTTTTATAAGTTACAGAAAGATACATATAAGCTGCAAGAATTAGGCCTCTGGATAGATTTGATTTGTTCTGTTTTCTCACGTATTCCAATCAATGGCCTCACTTACTAGCAGCTTCCATAATCCTTGCTCAAATATTCAGTGTTTATAAAACATCAGCCAGTCATCACTCAGAACCTTCTACAAGCAAACAAAAAATCCCCACAGACCTTGTGCAGAATGCATAGACGGAAAAATAACACACCCATCATTTCCCATTTCTTCTCCTGAGACATATGTTTAAAAGATGGCAAAATAGTCACTTGGTTGCTATTGTGAATTTCACAGTGTTTTCCCTGCAACATGTAGACTTTTTTTCTTTTTTTGCTTCATATTTGTGATGAACAACACATCCCCCCCCCCACCCAAATAAAGGTGTTTTAACTAAGGCTCTAAAGGACCTCTTATTCAAAGCAGCAGTGGTTTATTCCAGCCCTCACAACAAGAAAACACAACTTCCTGTGCTATCGAAATCTTCATCTCTCTTTAGCAATCCCAACCCCACTTCCTCTCCAGTCCCTCCCCTCTCCACTCCCCCACATTTTATAGCACTATTTGAAATTCAGTTACAGGCCACAACAACCCAAATGTGGACTTGTTCTAGCACATATGCATTATACCTTAGTCATTTGGGTTATTTAATTTCTTTTCAAGGTGTTTTGTAAAAGTCTACATCAACCACAATCTCTTATAAAGGTGGGGAGGGTATAGACAGAGAGAGAAAGAGAGAGAAAGAAAGAAACATAAGAGAAGGAAAGAAGGAGGAAAGACAGGAAAAGAGAAAGAAAGAAAGAAAGCGATAAAAACCAGCAAGGACAAAAAAAAGAGAACAAGATAAAAAATAAGCAGATACTTATTAACCTGTAGACAATATATAGATATGTTGTTTTACAGGTCAAAATGAATGCAGTCCTTTTAAAAGTGTATACTCCATCAGGCATCATGGGATGCTGTTGCTTTACAAGTGTCTTTCTCCATGGCCAGTTCTGAGTTCTGTAGATCTATTGAGAGTGAAGGACAGAGTGCAACGAATGCTACCATTATTACTCCTGAATGTCAGTGTTCTCGTTGTTCTCCAAGTCATGTTGCAGTGTGAATAGCCCAGCTCATTCTTGGAATTATTTCGTTACTGCAGGCAAGTATAAAATGCTAATGGAGCTGCACTGTTGTGCTAGAACAATAAAACAGCAGTAGCACAAACCCAGAAATGACAGTAAAACAAACTCTGTTTTCTGAGCTTGGAAGCTTATCTGTTAATTTCATTGTGAGAAATCAACAAGTGAGATGGGAATAGAAGAAACGTTTTTATGCAATCATCTGGGGAAGAAAAGTGCTCGTTAAATCTCTGGTATTCTAGCACTGTCTCTGCTGCACACCAGTTAGAAAGTTGAGTCTTACAAATATAGAAAAAGAAATATCAAAAGAAAAAAAATTTGGTTACTCAGCAGATGTTATCAATTTATTAATAGCACTCTAATCATAATTTGTAGTAACATAGGTGTATGTAAATTTATACATATACACACAGCCCATACATAATGTGCATGCATGTCTGCACATAGATAAGTAAAATACAACAGACATAGGCATACATGTATATGCTATGTGTGTGTATATATATATATGCCATATGCAAACACACATATATTATATATATATATATGGTCAGTTCATAGCACAGCCCAGAAAGACTTTTTAAATGAGCCTGATTGTCATACTTAGTGTACACGATTTACGTGACAGTGCAAGCATGATGAATATGCACATATACTCACCCTTCATTGTGATTTGAACATATTTCTTCCTCTTCTCTGCTCACTCTGCTGCACTTACCCATCATTTCATGAACAAATGCAAAATATGTATAGCTACAGTTTACAGCTTTTCTACTGTGATTATACATTTTATGCACTATCAAGAACATTAACGATATAGGTCAAGGTTATCCATGGTGGTGGCTCTGTAGAACATTTGGTCCTTTAGAAATTTAACAAACTGCTATGTTATTGCACAACGCATTTTAATACTATTTATTCTCTGAAATGACTCTAAAAGTCTCACTAGTAAATAAAAAAGAAGATGCCACTAAGTACATTTTCAGGGTCTTGCGGTTATTTTTGGTATACATTCTTTCTGTGCTTGCAAAACACACCTGCTTGCTTTTGGGCTGGAGAATCTTTTACAGTAAAAGCATCATCTCAGATGATACCTTTTTCTTCACCTCAGAAGAAACTAAGACAGTTTCTATGCAGGTAGAAATTTAGCAGTCCCCTCCACCAACTGCACCCTCTTCCCACTGCACAGTAAGAGGACTCTGATATCTTTCTTTTCCACCACTGTTATTTTGAAGATCAGTTTCAAATTCCTTTAAAATATAACATTCATATTCTCAAGAGAATGGGTTTCACTGGATGCTCAGTCTTTTTCTATTTTTCTGTGAGAACTTCCAAGACAATCTAGATAAAATCTTAAGGCCCGTTTTGAAGGAATCTTCCTCTGGCTTTTTATGTGTTTCCAGTTCAGTAGCAGTTAAGAAATAACATCTAGTTTATTAAAGAAATACTGAGTATGGCTTTATCGTTACACTGTCATGTTTATTTGTAATGCTGCCTTTTCAATGACATTGAGAAGGGTAAAACTTCATCAGTGTCCAGTGAACTGTTTTCTTCTGAAAATGTTCAGAATTTTTATAAGCTAGCTCTAAAAGCTTCTGAAGGAAAAACTTAAAGTGCCTCAATAAATAATACATGCGAGCAAATAATATATTAAATGTGCTATGGGAACACTTACAAAAATAAAATGCTTAATTTATTAAATAAAATATCCCCAACACGAAGATGGACTATTTTGATCTGGCTCATATCAATAAGAAATAATAAAAAGAGAAAATGGAAAGAAAGATCACTTTTTTGCAATAACGCCCCCTCACAGAGGGAGGCAGAAGTCTTGAGGAATAAGTAAGGTAGGTTTTCATTTATAAGAATTCATATTAAAAATAATCCTAGCTCTAAATTTCAAATTGTCAACTTCTAGTTTGAAAAACAACATGTATGCCCATGCAGCGGTCATCAACACAGTGGCCATGCAAATGTTATACACATACAATGCCAATCCAACCAAAAATAAATTATTTAGTAAAGTGTGTATGTTGGTTATGACAGCAATAGTACCAATACAAAAATGACGCTGAGGTCAGAATCTTTGCACTCTGAATAGCAAGCCATAACCACAGAGTAATTTGTTTTCTCTAGAGATCTTTATCCCCTGCTATGTTTCAAACATAACCAGTGATCTCCGTGCTTTAGATTATTCATGTTATATCAGCCTATAATATCTATAACATTGTAAAGGCATTTTAACATGGCTAATGTCCTCCATTAGCCCCTTCTAATGAAATATAGGTTATATCATTATGAGTTTGCTATGCCTACTAGGGTGTACTACAAGATGAGTGATTGTTTCTGCACAAAGGGCATTAATCAACAAAGACCATGCACAGTTTTGCTTGCACGGTTAAAAAAAGAAAAAAGAAAGGACTGAGGAAGGAAGGAATATGCTGCTGGACAAGCACAGTATAAGATACACCTGCCTCAGCATTTATAGTTTGTTCTATCAAAATCCTTAGTTTCAACATGTGGTCTTGAAATTAATATTGTATGTAACTAAATCTAGCTTCAGCCTTTGCTAAAAAAGACTAGCTGGAGAACATTTTTACACCAGTGGCATGACGATATCCTACCAGAAGACAAAAAAGGGCATGTGTTTAGTTTATCATGTTGTAACACAATTGCGTGCAGTGCAGGCAGCATCTTTTTTTGTTTTACTTGATTCTGGCAATGAATGGTGCTGGCAAAGCACCTCCTTAAACAAACCCTTTAGTCCTCAGAAAGACTCTTCAGGGAAATAGCTAGACCCCTTCTTGTCTTCCATCAAATTTCTTCAGTGTTTTCTTGTAGGATTGAATGCCACCTGATTTCCCAAGGTCCTCCAGATAGTGTATCACACGAGTGTCTTCTTTCTATCTGGCTTTATCTCTGCAAAGAACATTCTTCATGTAGAGAACACCAGTCTTCTCTTTCCACCCACAGGCCGAAGCAAAAAAAATAAGGTGAATCCAAAGAAACTCCCAGTAGCTATACAGCAGAAATCACAAAGTTTTAGTCAAATATATTTTTCCCTTTTTTTCATCCACATCAAAGGCATGAATACAACAAGGCATTGTTAGTTGTGGTGGGCAAACTGAAGAGTCTGCTGATATAACAGATTGGGTTTTTAAGGCCTTTGTCTATGCAGAGTTACAATAATGCAGAAGCCAAATTGATTAGAAAGACAGGAGAGAAGGAAAAAAAAAAAGATAGAAACTGAGAGAAAGAGAGAAGATACGTCTTGGTAATGTCTAAAAAGTCAATACTGTGTCTACAGATGGAGAAGCGCACATTGCCCTTTGAAAGCTTCTCCGCAACTTTGTCATTAATACTGTCAAAGTTAAGAACACATTTTAATGTAGTTCAGCGGCAGTTGAACACATTCATTCCCACAGCCCAGAAGAAGAAATGCTTGGAGACTTTAGCCTAAAATATCCAAGTAGACTGGAGATGCCTTGGCCAAGTTCTGAAGGAGGGAGTGGATTTCTTTGATGTTGAGCCTCATGTGAGGCTCCCGTTGCCAACAGCCCAGCATCAAGTCGTACACTTCCTTCGGGCATGTGCGAGGTCGCTGCAGGACTCGGCCCTGAGTGATGCACTCAATCACCTATGAGAAATCACAAGAAAAGGATCAGCACAGTTGTGCCAGCTACATAGAGTTCATCCATGGAAGAGTTAACTTTAACCACAGCAGCCTCACTGGTGGCTGCCGTGCAGCCATCTCTAGAAAGGACTGCTTTTCTAGGCAGATGAACGAGCAGCAAAAATTCACTGTAAGTGATCAAAGAGCAATAACTTCATTCAAGTTTACCAACATTGTCCACTACACACTTAAGGAAATTGGAGCTGTGAATTAATCCCATAACTT
Source organism: Promerops cafer (assembly GCA_013398275.1). Classification (NCBI taxonomy): domain Eukaryota; kingdom Metazoa; phylum Chordata; class Aves; order Passeriformes; family Nectariniidae; genus Promerops; species Promerops cafer. Next base: position 415,539 of record VZSE01006887.1, on the reverse strand, counting down.
CTCTCTCTACCCAACTACCACCTCAGAGGGAGGATAAATTTTCAACCTGCTCATAGAGCATCAATGCCTCTCCTTTTCTCTACCCTCTGCAAACTTACGAGTATCACTTGGCTAATCTCTGGAAGGGGGATACTTGTGACTGCCTAGAAATCAAGATATATCTTGATTACTTCAATCTAATCTGCCCATGGTTATGGACAACCACTCTGAAACAGTACCATGTATAGTAACACATAACAGTACCACACCAATAATTTGCATAACAGCTTTCCTAATGCAATTTGAGAATATATTACACACACCTCATTGTTTGAGAGCTGATACCATGGCTGTTTGCCATAAGTAAAGATTTCCCATAATACAACCCCCAGGCTCCAGACATCACTCTCTGTGGTGAACTTTCTGTACATTATACTCTCTGGAGGCATCCAGCGAATGGGCAGCATGGTGTGACCCCCAACCTGAGAAAAACAAATAAAAGAGTTAGAAATAGTTTCTTCAGACCCTCCCAAGGTAGTCTGAAGACATTAAATATGGAGAATCCATGGTTTCTTTTTTTCCCATCTGGTAGCATTCAGTTTGAGGAGCTTTAAAGAACAGTGGATTCATGGTTCAAACTCCTCTCCCCCAGCAACAATCAGTACCACACAATACGTTCCTCAACAAAAATCTCAAAAGATGTTGTTTCTGATGTCCGAACTAATCTTTGATGTTTACTTGGCATGCCCTACCTAAGGAACAGGGAAGTCTATATTATACTACAAACCGATTTTGAATTAGGCCAGTTTTACTCTCTATTTTAACACTCAAGAAACTAAAAAAGATTTATTAAAAGAAATCTGGACCAGTGATTCACCTAGAAACTCAGCAACATAAACTGAAATACATGAAGACACAGTAGTCTCACTGTATGAAATGGTAGTATTGGATCTGTATGGTTGAATATCCTAATTTTGACTGAATTACAGCAATGCTATATTCTGTTGTTAAGTTCCACAGTTAATGCATCAAATTATTTTGTTCCACACTAACTACCCTGTCCATTAAAAAAAAAAAAAAAAACAACAAAAACAGTGGTCCTTTGGATATATTCCCTTGATAATAAACAACTTGTAAGATATGGATTCCTATTCCAAATCAACTCCTATTGAATGGGACCTTCACTGAATTAATGCCTTTCTGAAGTCTTTTAGAACATTTCTAACTTTCCCCAGAAAATTAAACTTCCTTAGACTTAGGTTCCCTAATCCTTATTTAAAATGTTAAAAGTCTTTTATTTCCAGGTTCTAAACAATTTATTGTTCTTGGCATGTTCTATTCTGGTTGAATCATATCAATAAAGAAACCTATTTAAGTAATTTTTAAGCAGTGTAACTGCTGAGATACTGTGATATGGATATATAGATATCCTAGTTACTTTTGTACCATGAGAGCTGAGAAGATTTCCAAGGAAGATTTAAAAAAAAAAAAAGGAAAGCTTTTCCAAGGACATCTTACTCTTGATTAACTCATTTTCTTTTCTGAAAATATATTTAGTTATGAAACCACATTACACTTTCAGGGCTCTGTCAATTCAAAATATAATTTCTCCTTTTGGAATGTGACATTTGTTGTTATAAATAATGGCCTTGTTCTCCTGTTCAAACAGCAAATGGAGGAAAAACCCAACAGCCAGGTTGACATTATTGATAAATCACACAGGATATCCATTACCGGTTATTTGTCAACAATTCAGTGTTAGTGCAGCATACCAAACACAGCTATAGCTGTGAAGTCCTGTTCTTGCATCACCACAAGTCCACGTTCACTACTGATTTCATAGAAACAGAAAGTAATGCTAAAATTTTCATAGACTTAGTTTATTATGAGGCCCTTCTTCTACTCCCTCCACATGAGATGTTATGCAAGTAATGCTGCAATGTTACTTAGCAGGTTGTTAAATGACAGGCAGGGCTCCCACTTTCAGTTCCTGACTACGCTGTGGATGTGCTTCTGACCCTATGCAGGCTGCCATGCACAGGTGTCTGAGCCATTTAAAAAAGGACCCAGTTCCTGTGCACTGCATTGATAGAGAATGGATACACATTTTTAAGTGCTTTTTCCAATTTGGCCTATTTGTCTCTATGTTAACAGTTTATCTCTCTGGCAGACAGAGTGGTTATAAGGCTTTGGTATTTTTGATCAACTTTGACTGAGAGGCCTCTCAATGATATGGAGAGTTTGAACACACCAACATGCTGAGATGCAGCAAAACATTCAGTTTCCCAGCTTATCATAACTTAAACAGACATGACAACCAAACACTTCCAAACCACCACCAGTTTTAAGCCAGTCTTGAGAGGTATTTCATTAGAAAGACAAAAAAGTTAGTCCCTTAGAAACATGCAGCCACATACACCCATACACAAAGTGCAAGTGCCATTAAAAGATGGTTAGTGATGAGAACCTTTTGGTCTCATCAAATATTAAAATGGCTCTTACATCTGCTCATCATATAACCTCTGCTACTGGTTCTGTTCAGCAATTTCTTTGACTCATTCCTTTAAAAATTAATGAAAGCTATAGACGATAAAATATGTGACTCAACTTTTTTTTTTTTTTTTGTCACATCTTAAATCAAGAAATTTTAAAAAAGCAATTTAAAAAATCCCCAACCACTCTTCAAATCTTCTTATGTTTTTTCACTACAGACCCAGTCTATTTTTGGTAGGACTCAATGCTGGGTTTCCAATGTCACTCAGGAAAATGAAGGACATGCCTCTAGAGTGATGGTTATAAACTGCCACCAAATGATGGCTCTGTGACTAACTGATCTGTAACATCACACACCTAGCCATTTCTGCAGTCGTAGCAAGACTGACTTGCCAGTATTGACACCAAGAATTCAGATTACAGGTAAGCACAAGGCATGGGGCTTATTGGTGTTCTTCCCAGATCATCTTGCCTGGAGCTGTGTCCATTTCTGTCCCTGAAGGCACAAGACTTCACTGTACAGAGGACTTGACCAGTACTGAGAAGTGCTGAGTTCTCTCAATTTCTATCATTCATGTTATTTCAAACACGTCAACATCTTTTTGAAGATAAAATTTATTGCCTTTCAAAGTATCAACAAAAGTATTACACAGGGTGGTCTCCTTGACAGATGGCACTGCAATGAAGACAAGATAACCTGTGCAACACTGATCATCTCCTATGGCATGCTGTGCATCTACCCATGGTCTAACAGCACCTTGCATTTCAGTTCAGCTCCATCAAAAGCACCAGTATAGGCCAAAGGCACTTCTTCTAAATGCATGTTTCCTTCTCTATTAAAAATCAGTGGTAACTGAGTCAACACTCACTCAGCTCAGAAAAGCATTAAGGGCTCTGCTAGTTGTATGCCTAAAATGAAGCACATACTTCGGAGCTTTTTGAACTGAAGCCTAGGACTTCACACAACTGTTTGCAGGGTGCCTGAAACAAATTGTGTCTGTTGAGAGCTTCTTTTGATTTTTATCTTATAAGTCCAAGCACCCAGGGTTGTGCCATAACAGCAGTGAAGAGAGGTGGGGTACCTTTTTGCTGTTGTTGGCATACTCTTAGCAAGGTGAGGAGGTTTTTTCCGAGAAGCACCAGTGAATGAAAACATGACTTCACTGACCAAAGTTTAAAGGTTCTGAGTGCTTCAAAGAGATGCCTGCAGCATATCCTTTAATAAGAAATACAAGTTATTACAAAGCTCTCAGATCACTGGCATTCTGCAGTATAAAGTCCCTGCCATGCACACTGTAATTTCAGTACTACTTGATACACATACATGTCAGATGGTTTTCTACTGAACAGACTACAGTTATGTGTAAATAAAACCTTTCTATTCAGTCTAGCTAAAGTTAAGACAGGATTAAAAGCATTAGAGTTTTAAATTAATACGCTATCACTTTAAGATCCATAGTGTAGCTGTATGACCACTTTATGTATACAAATTAGAGTAGATTTTCTTGATACTTACCTGAAAGCAGCTTCATTATCATCATAGTACCATACAACATCACAGTTCTATTTAGAATGGTACTTCTACAGAAGTACAGACTTAAGTACTTACTTCCAAAAGCCAGTTTATAAAAGCAAGTACACCCTAGCCCAGCTATACGCTTTCATTATATTCACTAGCTGCTTTTACTAGCAGTGCTGGGCTAGAAAACCTGGTGAATTAGCCTCTGCAATATGCAAACAATCCACAGGGAGGAGACTGCTATGCCCAATCAGTAACTGCCATGTTCTCCAAAGAAGCTCTTCTAAGGAAAACTGCCACAATGTCCCACATATGAAATGTTGCACTTTCAACAATGCAATCTCATTAACACTTGTCACCTCTTTAAGCAACCATCTTTTCAATGAATTTAGAACTTCGAAAAGTAGCATAGCAGCTGGCCTTGAACATTGTTTTAATCTATTTGCAACCATTGCAAATCCTCTAGGGCCGCTATAGAAGGACCATGTCTTAGTCTTTAAGCAGACTAATTTTACAGTTTAAGTTTTTCTCTTTCTTCCAATTAAAAATACATCTGTCTATACCCTGACGTTCGCTATTCCAACTTCATGGCCCAGCTGCCAGAGAAATCCAAGGCCCTGTTGTCTGATGATTGTGAGAAAATGGATATGCTCTCTTACAGAGAAAACCAAATGAAGTCTTATACTCCTGCTGGAAACAGAAGACAGTGGGTGGAGCTGGGGGAAGCCAAGCTACAGAGATATGGAAGGCACGAGGGGTATGTGGGGCTGCACAGATAAGACACAAGCCACAGGACAAGAAAGGCACAAGAAATCACATGGAATCATTACACAGACTCACCAAGGTTGTCAGAGACCTGAAAGATCATCAAGTTCATGCATAACATCACCATAGTCACCCCTAAACCATGTCCCCACATGCCACATCCAGATGCCCCTTGAACACTTCCAGAGACTGTGACTCCACCACTTTTCTGGGCAACTTATTGCAATGCCTAACCGCTCTTTCAGAGAAAAATCATTTTCTAATGTGAACCTTCCCTGGTGTAATTGAAGGCCATTTCCTCTCATCCTTTCACTTGAAACATGGTAGAGAAGAACCCTCACCTCACTACAACTTCCTTTTAGGCTGTTGCAGAGAGTGGTAAGTCCTCCCCTCACCTTCTTCTTCTCTAGACTAAAAAACCCCAGCTCCTTCAGCTGCTCCTTCTAAGATCTGTGCTCCAGACCCTTCACCAGCTCTGTTGCTCTGCTCTGGACACACTCCAGTAGCTCAGAGTAAGGGGCCCAGAACTGGACACAGGATTTGAGGTGTGGCTTTACCAGTCTGGAGTACAGTGGGACAATCACTGCCCTTGTTCTGCTGGACACGCTATGTCTGATACAGGCCAGGATGCCATTGGCCTTCCTGGCTACCTGGACATGTTCTGGCTCATGTTCAGCTGGCTGTTGACCAGTACCCCTAAGTCTCTTTCTGCTGAACAACTCTTAAAGCACTCCTCCCCCAGCCTGTAGCACTGCACACATGGGGCTGTGACCCAAGTGCAGAACCCAGCACTTTGCCTTGTTGAACCTCATGCAGCTGTCCTTAGGCCATTGTTCCAGTCTATCAAGATCTTTCTTGCAGAACCTTCTGACCCTCAGGCAGATCAACCAATACTGATGCTAAGATGACCACTCAATCAATTCACACCAGGTTTATGCCTTGTTCATCTGATTACCATGAGGAGGGATTGGCCACTCTTTTGCAGTGCATGCCAGCTGCAGCCTGGTCTAACTCTAAGTTCACTGGGGCTGTGGTGCTGAGGGTGATGGATGGCTCTGGGGCTCCATAACCCAGCTGTAGGGTGCTGCAGTGGCTGACGAGGGACAGGACAGAGACCAGTCAGAGCAGTCTTCCTCCTAAATGCTGGTGACCATGTTTGGGGAAATTCCAGCACTCCTGGAGAGGACATCAAATAGAATTCCCAGCTTTTGCAGGCATTCTGTTATATGACCCTTTTCTGATTTTTTTTTTTTTCCCAATTTCTGGCTTTAAGTAGTAGATTACTCTGAATTCATGCAGTAAAAAGCACAGCAACCAATTGCATAGCCTTGGAAAACAGACTTCCTCATTAACATTTCACGTTCCCATGTTCCCACGATTCCTGCAGAGCGACATTTCAGTAATGTGTCATAGCACTTTGTGTATTCTCTAAAGACTAGTGATGCTTTTTCTGCCAAGAGGATAAAAGTAATCTCTCTACTTTGTTAGCCCAGTGGAGCTGAATGGCTGTCAGGGGCTCAGCCCTGATCCTGTCCCAATGTCCTGTCTGGCTTGTCTGGTGCGTCTTTCTGGAGTCCTGCTATTTTCAGGCCTTTTGCAATTCAGGGCGGTACACTTCAGTGCAACAATATTGTTCCACATATGTCCAAATTAAAAGTCATGTGACAAGCATATATTCAATCTTTTTAACACAACCTCACCTTAGTCTGTCAAACTAGAAAGAAGCTGAATCTTTTGAATCATTGGTTCATCCCCTCCTAAAAAAATCCTATATACTTGCAAGATAACGCCATTTTAGGGTATTTTTCGCTATCTATATTTTGGTCTTCTGACTTGTTTCCCCGTCTCAGGATGATATAACTGCAAAGAAATGTTCCCTGCAAAAATTATCATGTCTTATTGCAAAAACTGAAAACCTCTCCTCTCTTGCTGAACATCTGCTCTTTCCCCCTCATAAAAGCTGGCAAATGTTTCTCTCAGTGCAGGAAAAAAAAATCAATAATTGTTATTTTCATTTATTTCATGCCCTGGCCTTGCAGATGAAGTCAATGTCTTCTCTTGAAATATCAGTCCTGCATGTCTACTTGCAGAAAAGCAATATATTATTTTCATAGTCATAATAAGCCATACCACTCCAATGCAAGAGGTGAATGATTTAAAAAATAAGGCATATTATTAGCCAATAGCTAAAAATGCGTTCTTTCATTTTCACTTTTAACCCTGCTTTGGTTCATCTATATTAAAAGGGGCTTATGTCTAAATTTCTTAATTAATTCTATCAGTGGTTTTGTCAGAAAAGTGAAACGTGGTCTACAACATTTATTACACTGTAAATTCTCTCTCAACTGCTCATCATCAGTTCTGTATTGTGTGTCAATTTTGTGTCATGGAGATAAAATTCTTCTCATTAGCCTCTATAAAACCATGAGCAGTATGGAGAAGATTAAGAAAGACCAGTTACTCAGATTTTCACATAACACAACAACCAGAAGGTACCAAAAAACTGTGTAAATGGCAAGTTCATAATGAACAAAAAGAGGCACCCTGTCACCTGATGTACATTTGCTTGTGGAACTCACTGACATGAGATGGTGCCAATGTGGAAGGTTTACCTAGATCAAAAAGTGATTAAACAAACTGATGAAGGATAAAATCTGACAAGGACTATCAAATATGAAGATACTATCTCTGGCCCAGGAAACTCTGGGGCTGCAGAATGCTGGAGGCTAAGAGAGTACTTGAGGAAAATATATTAATATATACTTAGCATGTTTCCATACTATTCCACAGTTATCAGTTTCTCACAGTGACAGGATCCTGGACTAGAAGGGCTTTTGCAGAAGTAATTCCTATGTTTCTGTGTTGATGGGCCACATATTGCAATATGCAGTTCTTACTAAACCTCTCAGCAGTGCTTATGGAGGGCTAGAAATGATTCTGGCAAAAAGATGGAATGAAGGGGAGATACCACATGAAATTAAAATAGGTCAATGATCTAGAGCATCTTGAAATTCAGCATCTTCCAGAGATCTTAAAATGTTAAGCTGAACAGATACAGAAATGGTGCCTATACACAACACAGTATCAATTTGGGCCAGACAAATATACAGGATAATTAATAAATTTTAGTAGTTATTGGTCTGAAGGCCATTTACTCTTCTAAGGCAAGAGGATGAAGTGCTCTGGATGTAAGATCAGATGAGTGCTATAAAGAAGGTGACATGATTCACATCTCTGATTAAATTAAGATCTCTTATCAGAAAGATAGAAGGCAAGTTAACTTGAATAGAAATCTGCAGGATTTAAAACAAATGGATAACAGCTATTTGGTGTCCCAGATGAAGTGTGCATGAACAAAAAAAAAAAAAAAAA